>OY728155.1:2016825114-2017425114 GCA_963277665.1 Viscum album | reverse complement strand
CGCCAGGAAATTCCGGCAGAGTACTATAGGCAGGAACATACACCTATTTATATGTCATCAGCTAGTCAGAAGGCTTGTCTGACTACATATGATGGATCTCGTCCACCACGTTCGGCGAAGTACAATCAACATGCATATACACCTGCTAGTATTGATCAAGCCTACCAACAGTCTCGCTTCGTAGCACTCAGAGAAGTCAGTCGGAAAGCTCCAGTGACAAATAAGAGGAAAACTCAACTCTCTTCCCCCACACTTGAGTACTGTCAGGATTCACTGACAGGAAAAGGAGGATAGGACCAGGCACACACACCTAATCCAGGCTCGGAATGGACGTATATCCCCGTTCCGGTAGCTGAAGTCACCAAGCATATTCTATCAATGGTGAAAGAGAAGAAGAAAATCCCTTCTCATATTATGGATGCCTTCCAGGATATTATAACAGCTGCAGCAGCATCTCAGGGAAAGACACATAAATCTATCCCTACCAGTGGAGTGAAAAATCAACAGTTAACTCTGGAACAGACACACACATCTGTTCCAGTCCAAGAGGGTAGTGGGGCGTATTCCCCTATATCATACGGAAAACCAAGTCAGGCACATACACCTGCTCAGAGTAGCCACTTTCATCAACAAGTGGTTTCCAAGGTGAGTAAGAAGGTGTCTAAGAAGAAGACCCACCCAGCACAGTCAAGAGATGAATAGTCAATCTATAACAAGGCCTTGCTCGATGTTGGAGTTCTTGAATCCCTCAGACAATTATCTGTTGGAATCCAAGTTTCTACTCCCTCATTTCCCAATAGTGGGAACATTAATTCAGAAGGTCTTCAACAGACACTTCCTCATGAAGGCTTGCTTCATGATAATTCAATCGATCTTGAAGTTTCATCTTCAGATGAGAGCTATAATAACCCTCTGTGTGGCCAGAAGACCAAGGAGAAATAGATCTCATCTTTTGATGTAACCCACCATGGTGGTCCTCCCCATGATGATGAATTTCACTACAAAAGTCCTCTCCACAGTAGTGATGCACATTTCCCAGAAAATACTCCAGTGGAAAATGTAGTGCTGAGAAATCCCTCTTATCTTGAGGAACCTGAAAATCTGAAACCAGTCATGTCTGATGCTTCATCGCTAGTAGGTGAAATCCTTTCTCAACAAGAAGATAGCCCAGGGTGTAGGTCATTCTCTGAACCACCCCTTAGTCATGCATCTTCTAGTTTGATCAGTGATTTATCTACTAGTCTTTTTGAATCCGATGAAGCAACAAGTAAGCACCTGCTCTGGTCTAATTAGGTAGAAGAATCTTCATTGAATGATAAAGAGGAAGTACTGAACATGAGAAAACAACTGGAAAAAGGTGAAGTGCCAATCATGTTTTGGCCTCTGGCTGGCTCTTAGTACGAAATTCCAGAGATATTGATGGAAGATGTAATTCATGATATTCGTCTCAATATATGGAAAACTCTTTGTCAATTGAAAAAGAAAGTATTATCTTATGATGAATATGAAAATCATGTAAGATAATAGAAGGGTTACAACGTCAGATTAATTTTGCATCTCTATCAGTCTCTCGATATCCAAAGGCTACAAAGTAGCAGAGATCCCTTCAACATTCATACCTTGGTGCACTAAGAAGATTGCGCCAGATAATTTCCAATGCCCCATCTGGTATTCATGTCAGAGGATGGGGTGTTCATGGAGCACTACATTTCACTGTTCTCTCTAGTCAACAAATCCTACCAAAAATGGTTTCATGCAATGTTATTGCCCACGGCCGACCAATGTTAATGGGTTTTGTTTGTAATCAAAAGCTTTCCTGAGAACAAGCTTCAACTAGTTCCTCTCAAAATCATGAATACAGAGAACAAATTTTTGAATTAATTATGCATCAATCAAACGAGAATATGGAATAGGACTCTCGTATGGAGAAAGCACATCATCAAGTGACAGAAGTGTCAGAAATCATCCAACGGTCTTTTGAACCAGGTGATAAAAGTGGATGTCGATTGATGCATCCAGCTAGTTTCCGGACTAAGGTCCGTAAGATCATGAGAGATTTTAAGAAAGTCTCAGACATAGCATGTTAAGAGCCGCCCTAGCTTTCCAGACAGGGGACTCTTTTAACCCAACCCTCAGAATCAACAAATAGGTTCTGAGGGGTTGAGAAAAAGATAGTAGGAACAGCCCCAGTCCACCAGACTATGGTCTCTTTCAAATCTCCAATCCGTCCCTCAGTGAAAGTCAGTCCTCTCTCGATTAGGGAAGAAGTCTCAAGGGGAACGAAGAGACAAATTATCAGGATATTATCTCCAAATTACGGTTCACCAAGAAGTTCTTGAGGGACCAAATCAACAAAAGGCAATGTCTCATCAAGGACATGGAAGAAAACAACATCACAGAAATTCTGATAGAAGGGATGCGATGCGTTATGCATCAATTAATTTCATTAATGTCGTTGTTGCAGATCCTCTAGAACATGAGGTTCACTCAAGGGACTCAGATGAAGAGGTTCCTGCTTCAGATGTTGTATGCATAGACACAAATGAATAAGGTGTGCGTACATGAAATCAAAGGATTACCCAGAATCTAGGTAATCCTTCAAGTAACCAACTTCTTCCTCTCCGAAAGGGAGCTAACAAGGGGAAAGGAAAGAACTAAGTTACATAACCTTCCTTTGGAGAAGGCCAATTGATCTCACTAGAGCTAATATTTTCAAAACAAGAGGAAGAAATGAAGGAATTGAGGAGGTTGAATGCAGAACTACTTCAAAGTAGTATTCATCCTAAGCCTGCTGGAGTTAGTCATCCAAATGGAATTTGTTGTGGCTACTGATATGGATCAAGAATATCCTCCTCTATCAGTACACCCTCACAGGTCTAATCTTACGGGTCAAGTGCAACAACAATTGGCAGTGCTACAATCAGTTGTAGTACCAACCACCACATCTGTACCAGCTCCAGTCATTGCACCTGTTTAGGTCCAAGCTCAACCAGATGTTTCTCAAATGTTAATAACTACTATTGAGTCATTAATAGCTCGGTTGGAAGCTATGGAGGGAAAGAGTTCTCAAATTCAACCAGAAAAGAAATTTTACCCTAAATGGGTAGATTCAGTCCCTCCCCCATCATGTTTTGGGAACCCTGTATTCCCTATTTTCAATGGATCATGCAATTTTGAACAGCATTTGACGCATTACATGTCTTGTTGAGATCATATGATGGGAACTCCAGAATATAATGAAGTAGTAAAACTCAGATGATTCATGCGAACCATGGAAGGACCATCTTTTGTTTGGTATACAAGCTTGCAATCACGGTCAATTACCAGATGGGAGGATCTTCTCCAAATGTTCCTTCTTCAGTTCACCTCAACATTCCCAAAGACAACAGTTTTTGATCTTTCAAATTGTAAGAAAAGGGAGAATGAACGGGTCTCAGATTTCATTGCTTGTTGGAAGAGATTAACATATTCCCTAAGCCTAGCACTACCTCAAGAAGAATTGTTTCCAATATGTGTGGAAAATTTGCTTGATGAGTTACGCACGTCGTTGATCCCTATGAAATACATATGAGGGTTTTGAGACCTTACTTCAATCGCTCAAAAGATTGAAGATTCTCTTATAAAGACTAAGGATAAGTCTCGTATAATTCCATCAGCTCCAGGAAGTAGAATGGGTAAAGCAGAGACTACTACAGTTATGCTTAAACAAGCACCTATACCAGCTTCTACTTTAAAACTTTCATCTTCTCGAAGGGATCCACCTCCTGAGCGCCAACAACAAAGGCCGTTTCGTCAAGATGATCAAAGAGATCAAAGACAAAAACAATTTGCGGATCTGAAGAGAAAAACATAATCTTTCTGAAATTAAGAAGTTCCTGGTTATTTCATTTTGGCGCTGAAAAATAATTTGGTTCAATTGCCAAGGCCCAAGAGGCCAAACAATGAAGGAGATGAAGACCGTCCCAATTATTTCCCATTTCATCAGATGTTGGGGCATCCCATCCAAGAGTGTTTTGTCTTCAAAGACCTCCTACAAAAGTTGTTTGACTTAGGAAAAGTCAAACGGAAAGGTTCTTCAGCTCAGGAAGCATGTATTATTAATACAGTTCCAGAAGAAGAAGGCAAGTGGCAAGAAGTCAAGAAAAAAATTCTCAAAAATATGATGATTGGATGGTGAAAAAAATGATCAACCAAACTCATGCCATTTTGAGAATGAAATTGGAGAAACAAATTGTTCCTTATTCCATGAATTCCATAGAAAAACCCTCTTCATCAGAGGGAAAATCCTCAAATAAACAGATTGATTCAAAGAAAGAAAAAGAATCAGAAGAAGATGAGTATGTGTCAAAGCCTAAGTTGTCTTTGAATCTGGCAGACTTCATGCCATCTACTTCAAATTCATGGGCACCACCCCATCAAATGGAACAACCTAAATAGGACAATCAAACATAGTCTTCATCGGATGAAGAGTTGATTTTTGGTTCTATTAATATGATCCAATTAACAGATCCATATGCTAGTCACAGTTTCGATTTTGATGAGCCAGAATTCCCTATATCAAACAAAGGAATCAGAGGAAGTTCCAGAGGCTCAGGATATAGGGGAAGACATCGATCTTTTAGAGGCCAATATTCCAATTCTACCCCTGCTAGAACTGTGTATGCGGCAGAAACTCGTGGCAAAGCCCTTCAACGAGCTCAACAAGAACATGCAACTTCTTCCTCACAAGGCAGACTCAGCCCTAACACAATTTTTCTGGATGATCGGTTGAAGGTTCCATCTTCTTCCACTCTGCAAGTAAATAGACCTAATAAGTCTAATCTTCCAAGTTCAGGAGTATTACCAACTTCTATCCCGATACAAGATGCATCAAATTCTAAAGCATAAACTTCCATGGCACCTGCTAAACCACATGTTTCTGTTGGGAAACACATACCTTTGGATCAAAAGTATGATATATTGAAACACCTGGCCCATGTAACGGCCAAGTTATCAATTCTGGATGCCTTGAATTTATCAAAGCATCTTCAGGAGGCGCTCATCGAGGCTTTATCCAGTCCTCAATAGTTTGAGACTAAAATTGATGCAGATGAAGTTTATCATGTAGAGAATAATCATGCAGAATGTCATGCTGTAATATCTTTTACTGATGAAGATTAAGATGATGTCGTGCATGGACATATCAGACCTTTATACTTATCTAGAAAGGTCAACGATGTAGACGTCCGATGAGTTTTTATTGATAATGGTTCAGGAGTCAACCTCATGCCCATTCGTACACTTCGTCGACTGGGCCTCACAGAATCTGATATATCTCCTTCTACTTTGATGTTACAAGGATATGATAAAAATGAACAAGAACCACTGGGCGAGAATACACTCAGAACTCAGTTTGGAGATCTTGTATCCAATTTATATTTCATGGTTATTGATCAAGATTCAGCCTTCAACATCTTGCTTGGTAGACCCTGGCTACATCGGCATGCGGTTATCCCTTCGTCATACCATCAATATATCAAATATTGTTTCGATGGTCGAATTGGGACATTTTATGGTGATAAATCCCCATTCAAGACATTTGAATCTCCATACATTGAGGAAAAATTCTATTGCATAAAGGGAAAATAAAAATCCGCAACAAGAAAGATTACCAAATTTAATGCTCCATATGGTTTGGAAAAGATTCCAGTAAACCCATTTTCACATGTGAGTACAGATTATGTATTGTCTATCAGTCAAATTGATAGGATAGACACAAATCAAAATACTCATATAGAAAGATCCATAATGTCAATTACGGCAATAGAGCCAGACAACATGGGAGAAAGTGGTGATCCACCAGGCAATGATGAAAGCATAAATGGAGATGACTTTATTTCATTTACTAAAATTCAGCAAGTCTATACATTGCCAATCAGGTCAGGGAAAGTTATATAAATGTTAGAGTTAAATGATGATTTCAATTCTCAATCCATCATCTCCTCTTTGTTACCCAAAGAAGTACCTTCATCATCAAGCGGGTCGGAAATGGAAGATTCTTCTTCAAGATGTGAAAATTTTGAAATCTCTTCTGATCATGGAAATTCTGCTTCATCATCTACTATGCAAGTAGAAATAGAAGAAGTAACACATGTTGAAGAAGAAGAGGAAGATCTCAGAGATACTCCTCCAGAATTTGAAGAGGGTATCTCTATCACCGTAGATGAACTCAGAGAAATAAATCTGGGTAAAAAAGAAGATCCACTCCCCACAATAATCAGTGTGGCCACGAATCTTGAAGAACAAGGGATGTATATTTACTTTTTAAAGAAAAATCGAGATATATTTGATTGGAACTATACAGAGATTCCCGGGATTGATCCTAATGTTTCTACTCATCATTTGGGTTTACCAGAAGAACATTGAGGATTCAAACAAGCTGCTAGAAGAACACACCCAACATATGCTTCCAAAATTGAAGCTGAAGTGGATAAGCTCATCAAAGCTAACTTCTTCAATGAAGTTCAATATCCCAAGTGGCTGGCTAATATTGTCCCAGTGAAAAATAAGAATGGGAAAATTAGAGTTTGCATTGATTTCAGAGATCTTAATCGGTATTTTCCTAAGGATGATTTTCCAATTCCGATTACAGAACTCTTGATTGATGCGACAGCTGGCTATGAAGAACATTCCTTCATGGATGGATATTATGGATATAATCAAATCTGAATGTCTCTAGAAGATGAGTAATATACAACCTTCAGAGCCCCTCAGGGTTTGCTGTGCTATCGGGTAATGTCCTTTGGTTTAAAGAATGCAGGCGCAACATATCAGCGTGCCATGCATCGTATCTTCAAACCCTTTCTGGGAAAGTTTTTTGAATGTTATGTGGACAATTTTGTGGTCAAATACAAACAATTTTTTAATCACGTGGCTGATTTGGAATTCATATTCCACAAGCTTTGACAACATAATTTGAAAATGAACCCCTTAAAATCTGATTTTGGGGTAACCTCAGGAAAATTTCTCAGCTTTGTTGTACGCCATCGTGGTATTGAAGTCGATCTTGAGAAAAAAAGTCAATCCTTGGTATGTAACCTCATCGAAATTTAAATGAATTGAGAGGACTTCAAGGACACTTAGCCTATATTTGGTGTTTCATCGCCAATTTGGCAGAAAAAATATTACCCTTCACCAAATTGATGAAGAAGGGAGTCACATACCAGTGGACTGAAGAATTTCAAGAGGCATTAGATATTCTCAATAAATACCTCTTGATTCCACCAGTACTTATGCCACCTATTGAAGGAAGACCACTTATCCTCTATGTGATATCTCTAGAGTGATCATTGGGTTTCTTTATTGCCCATAATAATGATGATGGGAATGAAAACAACCTCTACTATCTCAGTCGGACTATGCTTGAAGCAGAAACCCGATACTCAAATATTGAGAAGTGCTGCCTAGCATTAATCTTTGCTGTTTAGAAATTGAGACAATACCTGCCACATCATGAGGTCCAATTAGTATCTCACAATAACCCGCTCAAATTCATCCTTAGTCATCCAATGCTTTCAGGATGTCTGGCAAGGTGGGAAGTTAATTTTCTGCAGTTTGACATTCAGTATGTGTCTCAAAAGGCAATAAAGGGTCAAGATCTGACTTATTTCCTTACTGAACACACCTCAGTGGAAGACACATCTTTAGATATTGAACTCCCTGATGAAGAGGTGTTTTCTATTCAAGAAAGTCTTCAAACATGGGAAATATACTTTGATGGTGCTTCCAGAAGTCCAAGAGGAAAGAAAATGGAAAATCCTAAATTCAACAGAGGTGGCTTAGGAGTTGCCCTCATTTCTCCAGAAAAGGCAGTGTTACCTTATTCCTTCTCATTGTTGGGAGGTGGTACAAATAAAGAAGTGGAATACCAAGCTCCAATTGCAGGATTGGAGTTGGCTCTTCAAGAACAAGTGAATCAATTAAAGGTGAAAAGTGATTCAGACATGGTAATCAAACAAGTCAATGAGGATTATGGCATCAGAAAAGAAGAACTAATCTCTTTGTATGATTACATCATAGAATAAATAGCGGAGTTTCCTTCAGAACTAACATTTTCTTATGTCCCAAGATCACAAAATTCCCAAGCTGATGCACTGGCTAATATAGCCACAACTCTGGCAGATCCAAATCAGGACGAGACAACCATCAGTATTTCCCACTATCGTACAATTTCACCTTATGTTCGAATCAGAATAGAGTAAATAAATGAAATTAGTCCTATCTCTGAACCATATGGTTACACTACGGGATGGATGAAACCTATCATGGAATACCTTCAAAATGGAACACTTCCACCTGATAGAGCCAGGAAAGAACAAATCCGGTTACTTGTGGTCAATATTACTCTTTATGATGGCCCAAATCACCTAGAGAAAATTCTCTACATGCGTGGTTTTGATGGAGTTCTCTTCCGATGCATTGATGGTGAAGAGACAAAGGCTGTCATGAAATAAGTGCATGCAGGAGTCTGTGGTGACCACCAGTCTGGACATAGACTGCCTGATCAGATTTGAAGGCCTAGATACTTTTGGCCTTCAATGATAAAAGATTGTGTTGATTTCCCAAAGAAGTGTCAATCATGCCAAGTACATGCCAACTTCATTCATAAATCCCCATATTTTCTTCATACAGATAAATACTCGTGGCCATTTGACACATGGGGAATGGATGTGGTGGGACCTTACCCTTTAACTACGACCACATAGTTTAAGTATATTCTTACCGCTACTGACTTATTTTCCAAATGGGTAGAGGCAATACCTCTCAAAGAAGTTAGTTATAAAAGCATTGTTAGATTCATCAAGTCTAACATCATTACCAGATTTGGTGTCCCTCATACCATATTGATGGACAATGGCACCAAATTCTGTTCATCCGAGGTGAAGAAGTTGTATCAAGAATACAACATCAAATCCAATCATTCATCTCGGTATCATGCAGTAGCCAATGGCCAGATAGAAGTCTTCAACAAGACTCTGTCAAATATACTACAAAAGATGGTGGATAAAGATAATAAGTCATGGCATGATAGACTCTTTCATGCTTTATGGACTTATCAAACTATCACCCGTTCTGCAACACGGTCAACTCCATATTCACTAGTATATGGAAGAGAATCAGTATTAACAATTGAGGTTCAACTACCCTCACTCAAGGTAGCCATTTATGATCAATCATCTACAGATGAACAATCTCAAAAGAGATTGAATGAATTGGAATGGTTAGATGAGAAAATATTGTGCAATCTGCACCACTTGGAAGTATATCAGAATTGAATAGCACGATCTTTCAACAAAAAAGTTTGTCTTCGTTCATTTGTTCAGGGAGAATTGGTATTAGTTATCAGAACTCCAATGATACCAGGAAAGAAACCTCCCAATCTTGAACCAAAGTGGGAAGGACCTTATTCAATACATAAGGTCTATTCCAATGGAGCTTATTCTTTAATCTCAATAGATAGAAAACTCATCACTACTCCAACCAATGACAGATTTCTGAAGAATTATTTTGTATAAACACAAAATACATCATCCACGGTCCATACATATGACATTAAACTATTTGTATATTTTCATCCAACACGACGTTAAACTGTGACGTCCTAACTACATGACGCTAAACTGTATAAAAGTTCCTTATTTCCAGCAAGACATTAAACTACATCATCCACGATCCATACATATGACCTTAAACTATTTGTATTACTTTTATCCCACACGACGTTAAACTGTGAAAAAGTTCCCTAATTCATCCAACATGACGTTAAACTGTGTCCCCTTCATCGTCTTTTCTATATGACGTTAAACTATACAGCAATGGTCTATACATATGACCTAAAACAATTTTCACTTCTATCCAGCATGACATTAAACTATGAAAAAGTCCTTAATATGTCCAACATGATGTTCAAATGTGTTCTCATTTGTCCTTACTGCATGACATTAAACTGCATAATCCTCTTTTTGTCCAACATGACATTAAACTGTGTTTTCCCCATCGTCCTAACTACATGATTCAAAACTGTATAGAAAGTCCTTTGATATGTCCTACATGACATTAAACTGTGCATCGTTAAGGTTGTTGTTACCTCTTGTTTCTCACAACGAGTATGACTCACATGTGCTTAGAAAAAATTTCAACCATAACACCCTCTTTGGGCCGCTAACCATGCGTAAGTCCCAACATCATTTTTAGGTCGTTGTCCCCAAGAACAACTTGATCATTAATTCATTCTTTAATTGAACTATGCGGACATTGATCCTTGCCTTCCAGGATGGGTACGTAGGAAACCTCCCAAGGTTCCAGCTCAAAACAAATCTCTTCACATCGGTTCACCTCCATCTTATACGATGTGGATTTGTGAAACCGTCCCCAGAATCAATATCTTTACATTGGTTCACTTTCGTCCTTGCTATGTGACGTTAAACTATACAACATTTTTTTGTCCTGTACGACAATAAACTACAATATTAATTGATACCCTCACCTGGGAGGGAATCATTATTTACATTGATTTTTCAATCATGTTTCATTCCAAAGATTACGTGAATACATGACAATGCCCGAACCTTTTATCTTGGATTAAGCCATTATTTCACTAAATTCCCCTTTCACCCTTCACATGTATGAACCAAATTTGTACAGAGGGTATTTCTAGAACTACGTGGGCTTGATTCCCATCCTTATAGGATACATAGGAACGTTCGAGTGTCCCTCGAATCCAACCCCATGTATTTTGGGCCTAACCCCAAATTCCACTTTCAGTCCCTTGGATGAAAAGTCCCCATGAAAACACACACTGTGTATTTCTTATAAATGGTCCAAGATCTATGACCCTAAACTAAGATCTCCTATATTTTCATCCCACATGACGTTAAACTGTAGTTTAAGAGCTACATATGGCTTGATTCCCATATTTATGGGATATCTAGTGATGTCCAACATTTCAATTCAGGATCCAACCACAACATGATTATGGTTATCATTAATCCGTGTATCTCTACATACATTAGACAATACCCATCTTTATGTTTCAAAATCCTAATCTTGAATACTTCCAGATCATCATAACCCTTTTCTTGACATTTGGTCACAAAATGTCCAATTTCTGAGAATTCTTTTGCTTGACCATACAACACGTGCCCTTAGGCGGCCTTGCATAAACAGTCTACATAACATACATTTCATCCAAAAGATGCTATTATTTGACTATGCAGCCAATTACCTTAGGTGGCCCTGCATAATTCAACCCCCTAACGGGTTTGTCAAATACTAGTAACTTCATTCTTGGGAGGAAAACCTCTTTTTTCCTTATTTGTCTTAATGAAAATATGTAGGGATACGAAAAAAATAGCCATCCTTAACATATCTGTCCCATACTCTTTTTCATGATATGAAATTATTCAAGTCTATGGTCAATATTTTCCTTCCCTACGTTTGGGTCAGACCTTCGTAGGATTAACAGTCATCCAATTCATATAAAATCTTGTTTGGAAATATTTTCTCTATATTCAGGTACCTCTCTCCATATAGCAAACTCTATGCTTTTGAAAATTTGAATCCCCATAAACTTTCACTAGCTTTTTTAGTAGTAGAAAAGTAAATTTCTGAGAGTTCTTTTGCCTGACTATACAGCACGTGCCCTTAGGTGGCCTTGCATAAGTAGTCTACATAATGGACCTGTCAGCCAAAAGATGTTATTTATTTGACTATGCTTCCAATGCCCTTAGGTGGCCCTACATAATTCAACCCCCTAACGGGTTTGTTAAATAATGGTAACTTCATTCTAGGGAACTACTTTTTCTAATGCCTTTTTATCTCTTTTTCATATCATTCCTCAGATTCAAATTTTCATAAGTCATATTTTACATATTTTCCCTCATACTTGATTATGGTAATATATTTTTAGATAAATTGTCAAAGAATTGAGTCAGTTTTAATCCATTTCGGTCAAATCTATTTTGACCTTAAACATTAGCGTCTTTATGTCTGACGTGCTTGAATTTAAACTTCCCACAAAAGACAAGGGAACTCTGAATAAAAGTCATGTTCCAGCTCACTAAACATACATTTTGTATGATTTAGGTAATATTGAGCAATTAAAAGATTCAAAGTTTTTAGGGTTATTTATGATAATCCTAGTAAAAATCAAACTATGCTTACTAGGCCCATTGGCTTAGGTAAAATTTAAAACAGGTAGTAGGAAAGTACATGCATATGTGATTGAAGATGAGAGAATTCTTTCCATTTTATGCACAAGGATTAGAAGGAAATCCATAGATTGGATTCTCTTCTCTTTTCGAGGAAATTACAAGAGGCTGTCATCATAAGTCTTCACTTGATGAATAACATCCCGAGTTTCATCATCAGCAACTTGAAGCTCATGAACCTGACCAACTTCACGCTTTTCAGCCTGATGGAGTGCTTTCTTGGAATTCATGATGGCCTTCATACCATTCGTTTGAGCTCCCTCCAGTGAATTATTGAGTTGGTCAAGTTCCCCAGTAACAGCATCTAATTGTTGATGAAGGTGAATCTGCTAAACGACTTTATCTTTGATCTTATACTTCAGCTCTTTCATCTTGGCATCATAGTCAGCCTCATCTCGGGATACTGCAGCCTCAAATTCACAAATATTGGCTGACAGTTTCACCATATTCAGATCTTCATGACACTTTTTCTCCTGCTCCCTCCTAAAAATAACATGTTTCACCACAGCATGGATCTTTTCATATCAAAAACCTCCAAGTCCTAGAATGACGAACATGGATGACAATCGAGGGATCTTCAATGATAGCTCTCCCAAAGGAACCTCAGATATGATTTTACATATGTTGTTCCATGCCTTACATCATGAAAAGATGAGCACCTTAATCACGTCTGGGTCTAATTCAACTTCATTATCATAGGGGGGCATGTAATCTAGGATTAATTCACTTAAGTAAGTGCCCTGTTCTGCTCCTTCCCCCCTGACCCGGGTTACTTCACCTTCTACTACTACTTTGGGTGGTAGTCGAGACTTCACTGCTAGATCTAGCCATTTATGTTGATAGCCCTATGTGATCAATTAAAATTATGGTTAGTTTGATAGAACAATGAAAGTTGGTTGTCTATCTTGAAAACTCAGTACAATCCTTACAGAACAGTAGATCAACAGCTTGAGGAGACTCCTCCCAATCTTTTCCAATTTCAATAGGATCTTCAAGATGGGTCTCATGAGGGTTTATTGGGTTTAACTCCACTTGAGCTAATGTTTCTTTAATGGTAGGGTTGACATCAATGTCCACACCCTCTTCGGGCATTGGCAGTTCAACAGCTTCTTGGGATGGGACTGCATATTATTTTCAGTCATGATTATAAGTGTAAATTATAAGAAAATTTACTAGACGAAGGATAACACACATGCCCAAGGTCTTCTAAATCACATGATAACTTAGCATGATCATAAAATTCTATGAAAGAAATGCCACGATTTATCATTTAATCCAATGATATTTCAGAATCCTGGTTAGTCTCACCAGTGGGAGAATTTGATCTGTCGTCTTGGAGACCCTCATTCTGCGGCCCCTGATCTTGGGCAGCTTCTTCATGAAGGATGACAGATTCAGCTACTGCGGCCGCCAATGATTTTGGTGCAAGTTCGTCTCTACTTGTAGCAGTAGCAGGAGTGGTACTGGGAATAGATGTTGGATCTTTTTCAGAAGCACCCAAGTCAGCCTAAATTTGCGTTTGTTCCATAGCACCCTCCGTGGTCCTCAAAGTAGGATCAGTACTTTCCCACATAGGGGAAATTGAAGAAGCCCTGCAATCCTAAGGAAAATGAGAAATCATTTTCATGGTTTAAAAACCATGATTATCCGAAGGACTTACCACTATTGATAATGCATTTGTTTGTGGACTTCCTCCTTTCTCACCTTTGACCTTTTGGCTTTTTAGGAGTATTAGCAGTCTCCCTTATTGGCACTTGAATTGGATAATGGAAGGCCATGTCCAACTCCTCATTCATGTCATATGGACCTAGAGATATCTTGCCTGATTCGCGAGGAGACTCATCAGTAGCCCCAATGGCAGTACCACCAGGGTTGTACTGTGGTGAAGGAACCTCAGCTGTTCCTTTCTTTGCAAGTTGCAAGGTGAAGAAAATAACTTCCTTAAGTAACAATGCTTCGACTGAAATCATGTTTCAAAGAATATAAGTAATGAAAACTTACATCTTCAGTAGCCACATAATCATGCCACTCATCATCAACCCCCTCAGCGGTGCCACGATCTATCAATTCATACACCATCTTGGTGACAAGAATGGAATCATCAGTGGCATATATGAGCATTTTCAGCTCTCTGATGTAAGCCCACACTTCATTGGGGTTTTCCTTGTTTTGGATATCTGTAGGAGCCACGAGATTCCCTATTCTAGGGAGTTGTATACCCTTGCACAAATCCAGCCAGGCAGTCTCAGTACCATAATATAGACTCTACCATGTCTGGACAGCCTCTGGTCGTAGATATTCAGTGCGTGTACCAGAAGGCTGCAAGGAAGGTCCTACAATTTTCGACTTATATTTTTCCCAACTCCTGCACCTATTGATAGAGAATAAGAAAATAAGACTTATTTCTTTATAAAGTGATGTTGATTAAATTACCATAATGAAGTTACTCACCAGGAGTTGATGGAGTGGGTATTTTGATTTTAACCAGAGGATTATATCGGGCATGAGGCCGCTTTTCCACTTGTTGTGCCACATCACCCCCATCAGGGGAATCCGGTGAATCAGTCCTAGAGGAGGAATCTGGCGAATCAGCTTCAGGTGGGGAAGCATCACCTTCATGAGGAAGGGTTCCTTTCTCTACAGTCCTCTTTCTTTTCCCCACCTGATAAACTCGGTGATTCAGCACCCCTTTAGGGTATGATTCTATCCATTGCTCAGCATACCATGTAGTCATATTATGTGCCGCTTTTTCAACTGGCATATCAAACACCGCCCAAGTCTACTCCCTAGACGTCAGCAACCACAGTTGCCGAGAAACCACCGGATGTTGCTCTAACCTGACATGTACTGGGGGAGATACAACAATATGTTGCAGACACTTGACGTGAAAATCTATATGGAGCATAGGCCTCACATATAATTTCTCCGTCAATCCTGGAAACTAGCACACCATCTCTGCAAGCTAGCATGTATGCCATCAAATCCAAGTGGGCTCTTCCATCATCAACAAACCGCCCGGTTGGCGGATTTCCATAGGGAAAGAAGTTGAATTCATTAAACATTCTTAGCCTCACTTTCATGTCATATGCATTAAGATCTAATGGATAAACTCTAGATAATGCTTGAACTGATGTCTTGAAAGAACTTCCAAGAATTTGTAATCCATTCTGTACATTGTAAGTCCTAAAGTGAGTGGTGATCCATCCCCATAAAACTTGTAATGGTCCCACTATTCTTAAAGGATATTTACCCATGAATACATGAAGTAAAATCCTGTGAATCTTTTCTAAAATGGGGGTATCCAACCCAACCATTTTCCCCTCAGCCAACTTTTCGCAATGATGAAGGTCCCTAGACTGACACCTCCCTTCGAATCCCTGACTGGAAAGAGATAAACGCTGAGCCACAAAGCTAAGAAGCCTACCAGATGAGTCTTCTTTGGAATCCGTTGATTCACCTAATATCCCCATTTATAAAACTCTCCTACTTCTAGAGTTGGTCAGAATGTTCCAGGAGCACCCCTCTTCTCATGTTTTGGGAAGGTGGTAGGATGAGTGGGCCTCTTATCCTTGAATTTATTTTTCTTGGATCCTTTATACTTCGGCTCTTTCTCCTTCTTCTCAATAGGAAATATATTAATCCACTCCTCCAGATGAATATACTTTCTATAATGAGTTATGGAGGTATCTGAACTCTTTAGCTTGTGGAAGATTTTAAATAATTCTTGAGCCAAAGCAGGAGTCTTCTCAGAATCATTCGAAGTCACCTTGGGAGGAATGAATTCATCATACATATCACCCAAAATTGAAACCCCTGTGATCCTGTGGACATCCCATAGACTGATGCCTACTTCTCCATGGGTCAGATGGAATGAATTGGTTTATGGGCTCCAGTGTGTGAGTATCTCCAACACAAAGTTATCATGTCTGTAAACATATGTTTTCCCAACCCAGATATCTTCGTATATCGCAACTCCTTTCAGATCATCGACAAACTCTGCATAGGTTTTTCGTACCCAGTATGCCCACATCCATGTTGGCTTCACACCTCCCCCAGGACAGAAGTCCCAAATTTTCTTCCAGCCTTTCGATTGATCCATTTGGGCATTTTGGAAGATTGAAGGATGACAATGTGGTTTCAACTCAGGCTTATGAGGTTTCATATCTAGAATAAAAGGGCTATGATGCATCACGTGGGCCTTCTCCAATGTTCCATCATTTATAAATCCTCCTCCACATGAGATATTTTCTGAAGCAAAGTCGGTGTAACTCTGAAACCACGAAAATGGGAGATATTTTTTTGCTTCTGGAATAGTTACTTCTCGCAGATGACCATAACCGTACAAAGGAAGATAAGTGCTTTGTGGGAAATCAAAGTGAAATTTTTTCAGATACTTAGCCAAATCTGGGAGAGTGTTATCACAAACGGTATAATAATCGTGGACAATGATATCCATCAGTTCATCAATTATTTTTCTTTCCAGTTCATCATCCGTTCCAATGCATCTTGGAGACATTGAGTCTGCAAAAAGGTTGAATAAATAAACTCTTAAATGGGTTTATTTTTCATAAAATCTGTGAAGGAATTCAGAAAAATGGAAAATGCATTTAAGGCGCGCAAGTCTAAACTCGGCACACAAGTATGGATGTGTCGCGCAAGTGTTAATATGCCGCGCATGTTTTTGGTGCGCATGTATAACCGCGCAAGTCCAAATACCTTGACAGTAGCACGACGAAGAAACAGTGGAAAAAACAATCAACTTGCGCGACGAAGGTGACCTGCACGACGAGAGATCGAAAATCCGGAAATTAGGTGCTATGCGCGACAAATGATCGCATATTTATAGGCGAGGCTGCCCACCTGTGCGCCTACCGCCAGCACGCTTTATCTAGTGCACTCCCGCCCTGCGCGACCACACATATGCGTTGAGTGTTGCACACAGAACACTTGCGCGCCTCTTTCTCTTTGGTTTTCTTCTTTTCCTCAGAGTCATATCCTTATTCATTCCGATCCAACTCTGAGGGGGGACTTTTGTTGACGCTCCTTTTCGTCACGTTCTCTAATGTAATAGAAAGGGAAATGACTTAGCACAAATTTATTCATCCTTTGAAGAAAACATAAAAAATCGACAAAGGAATGAAAAAGGAGTCAAAGGACCTTGCACCGTGCAAGTTCCCTTACTACCGCGCTAGTACACTTGCGCGCCGCCTAATGGTCACGCAAGTGACTTGAAATCCCTCTTTGAAAACCGCCCTTGGTCTTCAGCAGCCTACAAATAGACCCTGTGGGCCCCCCATTTCGGGATAAATTTTTCCAGAATTCAGATATAGAGCTCTGAACGCCCAAGTCTCTTCTTCAAGTCTTCCGAATACTTCTAAGTTAATTCTTTACCTACAATGGAAGGTCTAAACAAGAGGAGTAAGGTCTAAGTGTTAGAAATCACTAACACGTGCGCACCTAAATGTTTTTCTTTTAAGGGAAATGAACACACATGCGCGCCTCCTTACCTATTCGTTGAAACTTGTGCGCCACTCTTCTGGAATTAACTCATGATGATTCTAAAGGCTTTGGTGAACAATCTCCCAAGTATTACTCTACAGGTCAAGGATCGCGCAAGCACCCATGTGTCGTGCATGTATACCTGCGTGACCAATACATGCGTTCCCATGCAGTACCTGCGTGCCTGCCAGGACTTGCGTGCCCATCTCTTTTTGGGTGCCCTTCCTACCCATTTAACCCATATTATGCTATTCCACCTCTCCTATTCAAGATTCAGTCTTCAAGACACTCTTCAAATCCATTTATGGCATGGTTTCTTGATTGAACTCTTTATCTGAAAGGAGCTTCGTGGAACATCTCCCAAAATGTAGTGATTTTCACATCTTTATATCACTAAAGTTAGAGATTTCATTCATTCAACCTCATCCATTAAGATGAGAGAATCCTTAACCTGGGCCTCCTTTTCAGGAATAAGCCCCAGTCATAATTCCCTAAATATGGGCATCCTCCTCAGGAGTAAGCCCCAAACCTTAATTTCATTAACCTGGGCCTCCTTTTCAGGAATAAGACCCAGTCTCAAATATGGGAATCCTCTTTAAGAGTAAGCCCCAAGTCTCTTAATTTTCAAATCCCTTTAACCTGGGCCTCCTCCTTAGTAATAAGCCCCAGTCTTAATTTCTCTTAATCAGTCATAATTCTTTTTTTGATCTGGGATTCCTTCTCAGGATTAAAACCCAGTCATAAGTCTCCTCTTAACTTGGGCATATTCGTTAGAAGTAAGTCCCAAGATTAGAGTATCCAAACCTCCATGAAGAATAGATACCTTTATGGACCCTGTTCATGGATTTCTTCCCTAAAGAAAATCTTAATCCTAATCTATTTGGGTAGTCATACATACATAAGCCCTACCTCACTGCATCTTTCATGGCACAATTGACTGGTTTCACCAATACCTCTTGTTTCTCACACTGAGCATGAATCACGTGAGCTTAGAGTGTAAAAGTAATCATGACATCTTTCTTTGAGCCATCAATTATGCATAAACATCATACTCCTTTACTCGAACTACGTGGGTTCTGATTCCTTTTCCAAAACAATGGATACGTTGGTAGCCCATCAGCGGGTACAATCCCAACACTGAAATAATTCATGTCCTCCTGAATGACAATAAACTTCAAGTGCCCCACTGAGTGGATTTAAAACCAATATGGTCATCATAAAGACCAAGAGAAATTTATGTATTTAAGGATACCATCATCTAAGTATCTCTAATAAATTAAGATGATTCTCTATCGATGAAGAACCTCGAATAGATATAAAAGAATCTCTAAATTTCCTTCATATCAACCATTGATTGTCAGATCTAAAGGAAAGCTCATTTTATACTTGATAATATAATAAGGATTAACGAACATAACTTAAATCTATAAATAGAGTCTCGGAGTAGACAATAATTCCCCTCAAAAAGGTGTGATGAGTCCGACCTCCCATCCTCTTGACCAATGAAAATTCCTAAGCCTCGTCAGTCTACAACTAATGAGCACCTACCTTTGGAAAGTAGGTCTAAATGGATATGGAATCATTGGATGTTTCTAGTTCTACGAACAAACCCATTAGAAACTGCTTGGAATGTTTGAACCTTCAATCAACAAGTTCATCCCCAATTCCAGAGGAAAAAGAGTCCCTTCTGAGTTAGATTGGTAAGAGGGTTGGACAATCATGAGAAATTTTTCACAAATCAGCCATAATATCGATATAACCCCAGGAAGGTATGGATATCTGTTACCATTTTTGGCTTCAAAAATCCCTAAATTGCATCTATATTGGAGGGATCTACAGATATACCATTTCCTGTGATGATATGACCCAATAAATAGACCTCCTTAAACTAGAACTCACACTTGTTGTACTTTTTATTGGGATTCTCCTTTTGTAAGTTCTATCGTACAGTACTTAGATGCTCCTCATGATCCTCCTTAGTTATGGAGTATATTAGAGTAGCATCTATAAATACTACCAAAAATTTGTCTCGGTAATCACTAAAGACTCTATTTATCAATTCCATGAATATTTCTAGAGCATTTGTGAGTTCGAAAGGAATTACTATTAATTCAAAGTGGTAGTATCTGGTACGAAAAGTAGTCTTGGGGGTATCCTCTTTATTCACCCTCAGTTGATCATATCTCAATCGTAAATAGAACTTCAAGAAGTATTTTCCTCTATGTAGCTGATCTAACAATTCATCAATTCATGGAAGATGATACTTGTTCTTTATCGTTATTTTTTTGAGCTCATGATAATCAATACAAAGGAACATTTACCCATCTTTATTTTTGATGTAGAGGACTAGTGAACCGCATGGTGAAGACCTTGGGCATATAAACCCTTTATCCAAATCCTCCTGTATCCGTTTCTTAATCTCTTAAATATCCACAACATACATTATATATGGAGTCTTGGATATTGGCAATTACCCAAGAATAAGATCAATAGATAATTAAACATCTCTTCTACGAGGAAGACCAGAAAATTTATCATGAAATACTTTAGCTAATTCCCTCAAAATAGGCATGTATTAAAAAAATGAGTACTTACTTAGACTAAATTATCTAAGAATGATACGCATGCTCATAGGGCAGTAATATTCACGATTGAGATGATGGTGCTAAGAATGATACATGTTCTCATAGGGCAGTGATATCCATTCTTGGGATGATGGTTCTAAAGAAGATTCATCCTCCTCGAACTTGTACATAATCCGGGGCCGATTCTCCATAGGGTGAGTGATTTTTTTATCACAGTAATTTATGTTGTCTTTATATAAGGAAATCCAATCCGTGCCAAAAATTGCATCAAATTCTACTAGAGGGAGTATGACGAGGTTTTCTAGGAAGTTAAATCCACAAATTATGACATTGGAGGATTATATTCATGGGAAGAAATGATTTCCCCATTTTCCATTATCACTAAAATCTTTAATTCCAGGAGTTTTGGTGGTGTTGGGATTGTTTTACTAAACATTCAGGATATAAAATAATGCATAGAATTAGAATAAAAAAGTACATTCACTATTATTGAATGAATTACTAGCGTACCTATCACCACTTTGTTTTTAGGATCCACTTCGGCAGTATTGATGGAAAAAGTTCACCCTTGTTTCCTTGGAGGTTTTTGGTTGCTACAAAAAACACTTGACTTAGAGAACTGGGTTGCAAGGTTTCCTAGTTTTTTGAAGTTGAAGCAATGAAAAATGAGTTGAGAGTTGAACTAATAATTCCTCTCCTCCGTCACAGCCACGAGTTTTTCTTGTTGGCTATTAATGGCCTGGTTCCCTTCTCTTCCACAACAATAGTATTTCATCATCCCCTTTAGGAAATTAATGGGGTTCTTCATTCTCACCTTTGGTAAGTGGGGTGATGGATTTCCATAGAACCATTGGATTTATCCATCAGACCGCCGAAATTAAATTCCACCTTATGCTTCTTATCCCCATGATTCCCATGAGATTTTTTGATTTCCATTTCGACTTTGAGGGCACATCGAACAATTTACACATAGATCTTGAAGTCACAAATCTCCAGGGCTTTCCTTAGTCTAGGTTTTATCCCACCAAATAATTGGTCAACCTTGCTTTTGGGGGTACTGAAAAATCTGAAGAAATATCGTTCAAGCCTTCTGAATATTTCCTCGTACGCTCTGATGGATTTTTCACCTTTTTTCATGAGGTCATGCAAGTCCCTTTCTATTTTAAGTCAGAGGGTGTGAGGAAAATATTTGTAAAAAAATATTTCCAAGATATCCTTTCACTCCAACACCTTGATCTCTTCGTCAAGCTTCGTATTTTTGATCAATGTCCACCATTGATTGGCTTCACCTTCCATATGATAAGCATCTAGATGAACCTTCTCTTGTTCAGAACATTTAAGGATGGAGAAGAACTTTTCCATGGAGTTTATCCATTTTTTAGAAATTGATGGATCAGATGATCCATTAAAAGTAGGAGGCATTTGTCTCATGAAGTGCTCGATTGTGAATTGTTCTTTATTGGGGAGGGGGGTTTGAATGTTTATCTTGACCCATTTTTCTATTCCAAACATGATTTAACTGAGAAACTATCATGAAAAAGTTTGTGATTCCCACTCCCATCAGATTTGGAATCTCATTAGAAAAGCTGTCACATTGATCTTTACATTGGTTTTTTGCTTGAGTCCTCATATTACTGGACATTATCTGGAATAAAAGGAATGTTTGGGGTAACACATAAAGGGAAATTCAATGAAAAAATAGATAAATTATAAATTACATTTATTTCCTTAACTTATGAACTTATAGTCTTAAATATATGTTATCCATGATCTACTTCCCAACATATATTCTTAGGGGAATTTTTTTATTCCCTTAATAATTATTCATACTAAGATTATAAATTTACCAATGAATATCCCCCAGGAGTGTCATAAACAAGAGTGCAGTAAGGCCCGTTGTCGTGCACTAGTTCTTTTTCAAGTATAGTTCAAAGAAATGTTATTTGGTTTTACCACTAGACACATCTATGCGAGAGCTGCCTCTACCTACTCGTATCCATAAAAGGATGTATTTTCTTGATAATAAACATAATAAATACTCACCAAAATTTAGGGATGATTTTATTATACTCATTCTTATCCATAAGTCTTTCACTTGGGGTTTCTAATCCTAATCCCAAAAATAACTAAACATATCCTCTGATACCAACTATAAAAACCCTACTCTTTATTACACACCTAAAAATGATTTATTACTTATAATTTTCACATGATAAAACATAGAAGATTGATAGGTCTAGTATCTTTGGGGCTTATGAACATTACACAACAACTTATAACATAAAACATAACATCTTTATTGAAAATTTCTTTTACATGACCACATTAATCCTTCATACTTAGCATTACATGGGATAACCAGAGGACATGAATAAAAAAAGGGTGAGATATAAAGCCTAGTAAGGGAGTAAACTTGGAATAACATGAAGAATATAGTACATATTAGGAAACAAGCATATTAATGGATCATAAGAGAAACATGAACATAAAGGAATGATATAGCATGATTATCACAGCATAGAAATGCGGCAACGACATTTGACACTGTATTAGCATGATTGAAGGATAATTGGACATATAACTTGAGTAGAACCTCATTCCACTAGAATTATCTTTATTAAATCCTAATTTCACTTGACTTATCATGATACTAATCATTAGTCAATGTACTATAGCGCTATTAGGGACACCCTTTTTAAACATTTCATTTTATGCATAAGTGTGGAACATGGATCATATAAAATGGAATAATTCAACATAATAAGTTATTCCATGATTAAGTAATTTGGAATACATAAATTTATGTAACATTCAATATTTATATTTTCATAAAGTTGAATACCCTTGATAGATACATGGGATGGTATTAACTACACAATGATTTTGGCATGGAAAATCATGGTACAATTTTGACAGCAAAACAACGTGACATAAAAATTCATAAAAATGGTTGATGATAGAGAAATGGTAAACTCATTATATTTACATGAAATGAATTGAATGGTTTCATATAGATACATGTCCTCAAATATGGAATTTAAAAATAGAATGTGTAACATAATAAAGAAACTTGAAGAAAGAGGAGAAATGGAATAACTCTTATAAAATTTTATCATGGTAATGAGTGTACATGGGAGGGATTAATGAGATAGAAAGAGTTATATCATCATTAAAACATAAGGAGGGAAGTATTGGGGAGGTTATAAATCATACCCTAACATTTTTAATTGAAAAAAGTTGTATAACTATATAAAGAAATTTGGACCTAAATAAGAAAGGAAGAAATCCCTTACTCGGTTGTTTGATACCAATAACTTGGGAGAGGATTGAGAGAGGCTTATTAGGAAATTGATATGCCTTGGGAGAATTCTAGATAGAGGAGGTAATGGGTTGTTTAAGCTTTAAAGGTTTTGAGTGAAGAGAAGTGGGAGCTTGGGTGGGTTAATATAGGAAAAGGGAGGGAATTAATTATTATTTAGGTTTTGGACACTACACATTAAACATATCAAAACCACAAACCAAAACATTGTTTCTTGACCATGGGTTTTGAAATAGGGGATTGGAAAACATTATTTTATAAGGAGAATGGCCAAATTTTTTAAAATATTATTCTTTCTTATGTGGAGGTGAGTCACACTCTCAAGGACATCATTTTAAAAGTTAAAATGTTTAATAATTATTAGAGGGTCAATTAAAGCTTTGTTAAATAAATAAATAAAAAATAAAATAACCTTATTTTATAGGTAAAACATATATTGGCCGAAAATATCATTTATAGTATTTTATTAGGTTGTTATGATGTCATAAAACACATTATATATTTAAAGGGTGTATAATTTTTACCCTAAAATTCGACAGTCTCAGAAAATTATGAAAGATTCACTATTGGATAATTTCAACGTCCTGATTCCAAAAATAATATTCATTTCATCTAAATAATTTTCTATATATGTGTATTTTTACTTTGAAAATAAAAAATAACATTTATCAAAAATTTATGGGTTTTGACAAAAACCAATTTCAAACCATAATAAAAATTAAAACTGTTTTTATAAAAATTATTTGATCATTATATTTAATAAAAATTAATTTAGTAGTAATATTTTAAAATTTAATTCAAAAATAAATTAATTAATAAAAATAGATTTTTCAATTTAATATTAACTAAAAATACTATGTGTGCATTAAATACTATTTACAACCTAACAATAATAAAATGAATGTATATTATTTATTCTATACATGAAATAATACACCTAATAAAAGTGCTAGGTTATCAATGCATAACCCCTTATAACACCCTCATAAGGCCTAATGGTAAGGTGTTATATGGTGATAGACTCTTGGGGTGGATTAGATAACATCACACGAGTTATAATCTCTGCTAACTTCCACATCTCCCGTAGGCAGTTCTGCTTGAGCTTAACATGTTGAAGCTCGTCTTGGGCTTGGACAAGAGCGAAGCCCAGTGACACTACCTCCTTTCCATGCTAAAAAAGTGTTTCTTATGGAGATATTCTACCAGACAAGGCCATCACTTCCTTTTTCTGAGTAAATTGGATTTGTTAAAGCCCTATATTTATACTAATTACGTGATCACTATTCAACGACTATATTAGAAATGATCAGAAATATTAAAGGTATTTTAAAATCCAAAAACAAAAAACCAAATAAGTGAATATGTTTTATAATGTAACACCCCAATGTTTTGAAAATAAATATAGAATTCAATTTTTTAATCTATCCATTAAACACAAATTTTCCTATTCTATGTTTTGAAATTTTGAAAAATGGTTATCTAGAGTTGTGTTGAGTAAGTCATTTGGAGTCTGATAGAACAAACATGAATTTTGTTGAATAGTAACCTAACCTTATGAATAGAAACATACCCTTATGAATATTGATATACCCTAATGAATATTAACCTTACCTATGATAGTATATAAATAATATTCAACTGTGAGTACAATATACCAATGTTTTAAAATAATTAAACGAATTTTTTAAAACTGTTATTTTTGGAATAAATTATTGTTTTAATTAAATATAAAATTAATAAAATTTAGAAAATAATTTTTGAAAAATGGAATTAATTTTGGGATTATACACATCAAAAAATGGTTGGAGTTAATTTTTTGTATTTTTCTGAAATACATGAATTTTTTATGAATAGTGAAATACCATAATTTGCAAAATTAAAATAAATACACTAATTATAGAGTCATGTGTGATGTTATGTTGATGTAAGACCCCTTGGTTCTAGATCAAATGATAAAATTACTATTTTTGGTAATGGAATACTCACTATTCCTTGTGTTGAGGATATATATAAAATTAATGAATTTTATATTAAGAAATCCCCTCCCTCATCCACTATAAAACCCCCACTCACTCCCTCTTCCATTCATTCCTCTCAAGCCTTGTACCTTCTCCAAATTCTGTCCAAATACCCTCCAAACCTCCTATACCACTTCCTGCATGCCTTGGTCTCTTAAGAAGACCAAAACCCCTCCCTTAAGGAGGCTCTCAAGGAAGTTTGGTTCAAGAGGTAATTTCCTCTTTTCAATTCTTTGTCTTTCCTTTCAAGTTCATTTGTTTTACTTTTCAATTACCTATCCTTATCAAAATTTTGTGATGAACCGAGTAAATTATATGTACTGTAATGTTTTCATGATAGTGGTATAAGTTAATATCATCTCCCACATTTCACCTTCTTTTATACTAGTTGTAAGAACACCATCTGAGATGGGTCAATTATCTACATTCAAGGACGATGGACTTTCGATTTCAATTATCATTCTCAATTATGGTCATGAAACCTTTATAGTTATGATTGAAACATATTATTACATATAATATAACCTATTTAATATTCTGTAATCTCTTTGTACAAATGGTTTTTAGTTATAATGAAAAATGAGTTCGTTGCAATCAAACCCCACAAATTAACCGAAACAATTATCATTAAAGTTAAATATATAAATTCATCCTATTTACATGTAAAAAAGTTATATAAATGACCAATAACACCAATTTATGTTCATAAATAATATATAATTTCAATTCTGGAGATTTACAACCACTCCATGACTTAAAACAAGTGAACCGATTATGAAAATAAAGAAAACGAACACCGCAGAACAACAGAATTCAAAATAACAAATTAGAAATACGGGTATTAATGAACTAAAAAAATTTGATAATCTTAATAAAAGTCTAATATGTTATTGAATATGTTATTAAAAAGTATAAATTCATATTACAGGATCTTAAGTTCAAGATCGTAACACGTTTGGAGTCAAGGTAAGGGTTTTTCCACCCGAAGTTCCATTTTCATTCGGGATACTTTAATAGTCTAATTAACTCAATGAAATTCTTATTTAATGTTATTTACTCATCATATATTCTGTGTGAGTATCATATATATGTTTAAAAACCAAAAACCATCCTTATTTTAGGGGTAGTTACAAGTTTTAAAAAGAACTTTCAAAATTATTTTCAAAATACAAGCTCCATTAAAGGGAATTTCTCAAATTCTTACTTATTTTCAAGGTAACTCTAAAATATATATTTGGAAACCATTGTCTTTATAAAATCACACTTTTTATTATGAAAATACTATCTTACTTTACTTTTGGTCTTATACAAATATTTTTCCAAAAGAACTCTTCTTTTCAAATAAAAAAGTATTTATCTCAAGAATTGCTTAGTGATTTTATAAGAGTGTTTTCATCTAATTCAACACTCTTGTTGATTCCATGGTATTATTTGGTTTAATAATTTATGAATTCATATAACATATTTTATATAATTTCTTATGAATAACCATATTGTCGATGATCTATCCTAAAACCATTCACCATATTACTTGGAATGGTTCGTGTTTTATGTTTAATGATTATGGAAAGTTAGTTACATTTCAAAGGATAGTTTCAATATGAATGTATATGTTGTTTATATTGATCCCCACTTGTATGAGGAATACAATGGACTTATTATGTGATGGGTGGGTCCCATTATAGCCCCTCGATGCATCGGTAGGTCTCATGAGACAAAGAGGTGGAATTGTCTGAGGCCTTTTCCAATGTGATATATGGATTTTGGTTGAGGCCTTAATCATTAGACGTCTTGGCCGAGGCCTTGAAAAAATGTTTTAGAATGTCTGGCATATGCACTTCCTTCATTATGAAGCTTTTAATTTAATGTTCATGTGGTTATTCTACTATTAGAATACCCAGGATTATGTTTTATTATAGCACTATTTACTCATCTAATTTTCCTTCCACAATGTGTTCATGTTTATTATTAAACGCATTTGTTTTCAATTATTCACCATGTCTAATGTTTATATTATCTTCCTCTGTATTTCATACTCTTACTGAGATTTTGAGCACACCCCTTTCGTATGTTTCATTTTCTCAGGACATGAAGAAGTAATTTATGAGTGACATGCATGCATAATCTTGGAGACATGATGTTTCTAGTGGAATAAATTAGTGTTGTTTTTTCCGTCATGCTGTAATGTTAAACTTATTTATGTATCTTATTTATAATAATACTAAACTAATTGATCCTTTAGGATGCTTATTCCTTGTTTGTATTCCAATGTAATCAAATAAGTCACCGAATCCGGGTAACTAGGGTTGGTTCCTTACAATTGGTATCAAAGGAAGTTTAGTAGAAAACTAGGAAACTAGATTTAGGAAGCGTAGATTAGGGAAGAGTCCCTAAGTGAGTCTTTGAGGATAAACAAAAAAAAATAACATACTCATATTTTGGTAAATAATAGATTATGTGGATCATTAAAGAAATACATCCCTATTTGGATATGAGTAGGTAGAGGTGACTCTGGAACAAATATACGTAGGAGTGAATGCTCTGATAAGGAGTTTTGGGCTTGACCTGGGGTATCCTGGTATACGACAACGGGCCTTGCAGAACTCTTGTTTATGAAACTTCTAAGGGAAGTATCATTACAACAATGTTTTGTGAATCGGTTCCCATTAGGGCATATAAATGTTCTTTATCTGTTGATCTCATTCTCATAACCATGATTTAATTTGATATAATACTGGGTATGAATTGGCTTTCGGAACATGATGTGAAAATTTATTGTAAAAAGAAGGTGGTTGCAATTTTTGATAGTGATAAGGAGTACCTTACCTTTAGAGTAGAAACATCACCACATGATTCTTATCTAGATCCACCACTAGTAGGTCAACTAAATTAAATTATCAGGGTGGAAGAAAATGAAATAGCTATGGGTGAGGAAAAGAATGTTAAAATAGAAGGTATACCTATTGTGCAAGAATATATTGATGTCTTTCTAGATGATTTACCTGGACATCCTCCAGAGTGGGAAGTTGAGTTTACCATTGACTTAATTCCTGGATCAAGTCTCATATCAAAGACCCCCTATAGAATGGTCACTGTAGAGTTAGTGGAGCTAAAGATACAACTAGAGGAATTGTGTGATAAATGATTTATTCTCCCTAGTGTTTCCCCATAGAGAGCCCATGTTATTTTCTTTAAGATGAAAGATGGGTCTATGAGGTTGTGCATTGATTATAGGGAAATAAATTATATTATAATAAAGAATAGGTATCCTATGCCACGAATTGATGATTTATTCGATCAACTTCATAGAGCCCAATATTTTTCGAAGATTGATCTTTGATTTGGATATCATCTGTTGCTTGTGAGAAAGGAAGACTTTCCCAAAACATCATTTCAAACCAGGTACGAGCATTATGAGTTTACAGTAATGCCTTTTGGAATAACCAATGCACCATCTGTTTTCATGGATCTCATGAAAAAAGTCTTTAAGGAATATCTTGATGACATTGTAGTGGTGTCCATCGATGATATCCTGGTTTACTCTATGAGCTATGAAGATCATGAAAATCACATGTGCACTATTCTGAAGACTCTGATAAGAAATGAATTATATGGTAAGTTCAGTAAGTTTGAATTCTGGCTCCAACCAGTTTCCTTTCAGGGACACATTGTCTCTAAGAATGGAATATCTATAGATCCTACAAAGACAAAGGCTGTGCATGAATGGCCTACTCCAACGAACATAACTGAGGTACGTGGTTTTATTGGTTTAGTAGGTTATTATCAGCATTTTTTTTCAGATCTTCGCCTATTTAGCCAACCCAATGACCAATCTCACACAAAATGGGGTTAAGTTTGTATGGACCAAGGAATGTGAATAGTGTTTTGAAGAATTTAAGAGGAGGTTAGTGAATGCTCAGATCCTAACCCTACCATCGGGAAATGATGGGTTTGTTATCTATAGTGACACATCAAATAAAAGACTTGGTTGTGTCCTTATGCAGAATGATCGAGTGATTTCTTATGCGTCTATTCAGCTAATAATTCATGAACAAAACTATAAAACTCATGATCATGAGATAGCAATGATAATCTTTGCTCTGAATATTTGAAGACATTACCTCTATGATGGAAAATGTGAGATATATACTGATCATAAGAGTTTGAAATATATATTCTCATAGAGAGAACTCAACATGAGATAAAGGAGATGGATTGAGATACTCAAAGACTATGATTTCACAATACACTACCACCTGGGGAAAGCAAATAAGGTAGCAAACACTTTGAGTAGAAATGACAACAGAATTTGGAACAAGATGAGAATTGAAAGAGATCCTATGTTCATGGATCTATTAAATATGGACATGGGAATTACCGAGGAAGGTAACACGACACAAATTTTTCAAATGGTTTCCAAACCATCTTTAATTGAAAAGATAAACTGTTCTCAAGCTGATGATGAGGAGTTTCAAAAGCAAATTAAAGATATAAATGATGGGAGGTTGACTAAATTCGCACATGGAGGCGGTATTTTGAAATTAGGAAAGAGGCTTTGTGTTCCTGCTATTTCTGATCTTAAGAGGGAACTATTGGATGTTTCTCATAGCTATAATTTCTATATTTTCCCTGGTATCACAAAAATGATCAGAGATCTAAAGGAAAATTTTTGGTGGGAAAACATAAAGAGATAAGTTTCTGATTATGTGTAGAGATGTTTGGTTTATCAACATGTGAAGGGAGGAAGACGACATCCTAGTGGAGTCATGCAACCCCTTCCTATACCTATGTGGAAATGTGATAATTTTACGATGGATTTTTTCATAGGGCTACCAAAGACTCCAAGAAAGAATGATATGATGTAGGTCATTGTTGACCGTCATACAAAATCTGCACATTTTCTGGATATAAGGGAAGATTTACCACTTGAACATTTAGAAAGAATATATATTAATGAAGTTGTAAGACTTCATGGTGTACCCTCATCAATTTTTTCTGATCATGATCCCCATTTTACATCACGATTTTGGAAGAGTCTTCAGTATTGATCTTTATTTGAGCACTGCCTACCACCCACAAACTAATGGACAATCAGAACAGACTATTCAAACACTGGAAGACATGTTGAGGTCTTGTTCACTTTATTTTCAAGGCATGTGGGATCAGTATTTACCTCCCGTGGAATTTCTATACAAGAATATCTTCCATTCAAGTATTTAGATGGCACCCTATGAAGCATTGTATGTGAAGAGATGCCCTACAACAACTTGTTGGGATGATGTTGGTGAAAGAAATGTCATGGGCACAAAACTTGTTGAAGAAATAACTGAAAAGGTGAAGATTATCCAAAACCATATCAAAACAGCTCAAAGTAGGAAAAAGAACTATGATGATAACTGGAGGAAGGATTTTGAATTTCAAGAAGGTGGTCATGTTTTCCAAAAGGTATATCTAGGGAAGGGTATTATATGATTCGATAAGAAGGTAAAATTAAGTCCTAGGTACATTGGACCTTTTGAAATTTAGGATCGAATTGGAGCCGTAGCTTACCATTTGGAAATTCCGCCAAGTCTCTATAAGGTTCACAATTTGTTCCACATGTTAGTGTTAATAAAGTAAATGCCAGACCAAACACATGCACTCACTTATGAATAAGTTGAACTTGAACCTGATATGTCTTATTGTAAAGATCCTATCAAGATTACTGATACAAGAGATCAATTATTGAGAAATCGGATGACTCGTCTGGTAAAGGTTCTTTGGAGAAGCTATAAGTTGGAGGAAGCAACATTGGATCTTGAGGAGCTTATGTTAACGACATACCCGACTCTTTTTAGGTAATATTTTGTGAATTTTGCGGATGAAATTTTTTTAAGGAGGGGAGAATGTAACACCCCAAGTTTTTGAAAATAAATATAGAATGAAATTTTATAATCAATAGATTAAACTCAACTTTTCCTCTTCTTTGTTTTGAAATTTCAAAAAATGGTCATCTAGAGTTATGTTCAGTAAGTCATTTGGAGTCTGATAGAACAAACATGATTTTTGGTGAATAGTAACCTACCCATATGAATAGTAACATACCCTTATGAATAGTTATATTCCCTAATGAATATTAACCATACCTATGAAAGTATATAAATAATATTCAAGTGTGAGTACGATATACCAATGCTTTAAAATAAGTAAACAAATATTTTAAAACTGTTATTTTTGGAATAATTTATGATTTTAATTAAATATTAAATTAATAATATTTATAAATTTATTTTTGAAAAATGGAATTAATTTTTAGATTCTACACATCAAAAAATTGTTGGAGTGAATTTTTGGGATTTTTCTGAAATACTTGAATTTTTGATGAATAGTGATGTACCATAATTTTCAAAATTAAGATAAATACACAAATTATAGAGTCATGTGTGATGTTATGCTGATGTAATACCACTTGTTTCGGGACCACATGATACAATTACTATTCTTGGTAATTGAATACTCACTATTCCTTTTCTTGAGGAGATATAATAAATTAATGAATTTTATATTAAGAAATCCCCCATCTCCTCCACTATAAAAACCCCTATCACTCCTTCCATTCATTCCTATCAAGCATTGGGCCATCTCCAAATTCTGTCCAAATACCCTCCCAACCTCCTATCCCACATCCAGAAAGACTTGGTCTCATAAGAAGACCAAAAACTCTCCCTTAAGGAGGCTCTAATGGAAGTTTGGTTTAAGAGGTAATTTTATCTTTTCAATTCTTTATCTTTCCTTTACAGTTCATTTGTTTTCTTTTTCTATTACCTATCCTTATCCAAATTTTGAGATGAATCTAGTAACTTATATTTACTATAATTTATTCATTATAGTGGAATAATTTATCATCATCTCCCCCTTTTCAACTTCTTTTATAATAGTAGCAAGAACACCATCCGAGATGTGTCAATTTTCCACATTCAAGGACGATGGACATTCGATTTCTATTATCATTCTCAATTCTGGTCATGAGACCATTCTTGTTATGGTTGAACCATATTATTACATATAATATTACCTATTTAATATTCTGTAATCCCTTTTTACAAATGTTATTAAGTTATAAAGAAAAATGAGTTCGTTGTAATCAAAACCCACAAATTAACCGAAACAATTATCATTAAAGTTATATATAACAATTAATATTCTTTCCATGAAACCAAGTTATATAAATGACAAATAAAACCTATTTGTGTTCATAAATTATATATATAATTTCAATTCTGGATATTTACTTCCACTCCATGACATAAAAATAGGTGAACCGATTATGAAAATAATGAAAACGAACACCCCAGAACAACGAAATTCAATATAATAACTTAGTAAAAAGGGTATAAATGAACTAAACAGAATTATGATAAACTAAATACAAGTATAATAGGTTCTAAAATAACTTATTAATAAGTATAATTTCTTATTCTAGGAGCTTAAGTTCAAGAGCGGAACATGTTTGGTGTTAAGGTAAGGGTTTTTCCACCCGAACTTCCATTTTCATTCGGGATACTTCCATTGGATATTTACCTCAATGAAATTCTTATGTATTGTTATTTACTCCTCATATATCCTTTGTGAGTATCATATATATGTTTTAACGCCATAACCCTTCCTTATTTTTTGGATAGTTACACGTTTTAAAAGGAACTTTCAAAATTGATTCCAAAATACAAGCTCAATTCAAGGGAATTTCTCAAATTATTACCTATTTTCAAGGGCACTCTATAATCTGTTTTTGGAAACCATTATATTTATAAAATCACTCATTTTATTATTAAAATACGATCTTACTTCACTTATGGTTTTATACAAATATATTTCCAAAACAACTATTGTTTTAAAATAAAAAAGTATTTATCTCAAGAATTTCTTAATGATTTTATAAGAGTGTTTTCATCTAAATTCAACACTCTTGTTGATTACATGGTATTATTGGGTTTAATAATTTATGAAGTCATCTAACATATTTTATTTAATAGTATATGACTAACTCTATTTTGGATGATTTATCCTAAAACCATTCACCATATTACTCAGAATGGTTATTATTTTATGTATAATGACTGGGGAAGGATAGTTACATTTCATATGATAGTTTCAATATGAATGTATATGTTTTTTATGTTGATCCACACTTAGATGAAGAATTAATTAAACTTATTATGTGATTAGTGGGGCCCTCTATATCCCCTCGATGCATCGGTAGGTCTCATGAGAAAATAGACATGGAATTGGCTGAGGCCTTTCCCAATGTAATATATAGATTTTGGCCGAGGCCTTAATCATTAGACGTCTTGGCCAAGGCCTTGAAAAAATGTTTCAGAATGTCCATCATATGAACTTCCCTCATTATGAAGCCAGTAATTTAATGTTCATGTGGTTATTCGACTAGTAGAATACCCATGATTATGTTTTATTATGACATTATTTACTCTGCTCATTTTTCTGCCATAATGTATTGAAGTTTATTATTAAAGGAATGTGTTTTCAATTACTCACCATGTGTAATGTTTATATTATATTCCACTATATTTCTTACTCTTACTGAGCATTTGATCTCACCACTTTCTTATGTTTTTTCTCAAGACGTGATGATGTAATTTATGAGTGACATGCAAGCATAATCTAGGAGACATGATGTTTCTAGTGGAATAAATTAGTGTTGTTTTTCCCTTTATGCTGTAATGTTAAACTTATTTATGTATATTGTTTCCAATAATACTAAACTACTTGGTCCTTAAAGATGCCTATTCCTTGTTTGTATGCTAATGTAATCAAATATGGCACTGACTCCGGGCAACTGGGGTTGGGTCCTTACATTTTATATAACCATTTTAAATAATAAGGAATTTAATTAGATCAATAGGAATTTTCATTAATAAATGTTTGGGTCATTAAAATAGTGACTCTATATCTAAGAATATCATATCATTATTTTATTTTAATCCATAAGTGTTATTCACATTAAAAATAAAATCAAACTGTATTGATTAACACCATTCCCCAAGTGATAGTGTGGTGGAATCCCTCTATCCATTTTGACCATCCATGATGAAGAACATGGCGTAGTGACCCCACACTCACAATTTCACCCCACCTCACATGATGAACCTCACCATTCCATCAAACACCAACTTTCCCATTTGTTTGGTTATTTTCTTCATCCGTATTTCACATAGGTAGACTGAACATGAACCAATCCTAGTGAAATATTCATGATTCCCTCTATATTTCTGAAAGAGGGATCCAGCTAAACACCACACATATTACCTCCACATCTATACACCATTACACAAATTAAATTGTATCCCAACCAGTTTCACCATATAGTTTTACATATGGGTGAAAACTATGAATAATGTTCTTTAATATATCATATCTATCCATTTTACTCAATATGGTGAACCCCAACACCAAATGACCAGCCTAAAAAAAGAATAAGATCGAAAAAAATCTTCAAAATGAATTTCCCCCTGATAAAACTTCCAGAACACTCAAAACGACTAGCACCACACCATTTAATACAATACGGTGATCCTTTAAATGGATAAGGACTCACCTATATCATAAAAAAATCTTCAAAACTCCCACTCAATTCCCTCAATACCTAAGAAAATAAAAAATAAAGGATTTGGAAATTTGGTCCCTTAAAAATATACAAAGTGACTATATGAGGTTAAATAAATAATATTTCAAGAAGAGGAACCAATTTAGGAATCTAATTAATAACATAATAAATATTTTAAATATATTACATGGCATTAGTGTCTATATAACCATGTAATAACACCTAAAGTGTCTATTATGAGTTCAAGATTCATCAAATCACTTCTTAAAACATAAAATCACACTTTGTTTTCATTTTGGGTTGTTCACACCCGCTCTTAATCACACTCATATCACAAAAAAAAATTTATATAAAATGAATGGGAAAATATGATGATCATTGTAAAAAATTTCCTTATTTAATAGGAATCAATAAATATAACACTTTTCCCCATAATATGAATTTAGGATGAGGAATAATTAGGAAACAAAGAAACCATAAATTAGAGTTTAGCTGAGGTTATCCTTACCCAATGGAGTCTAACATAATAAGGAAAAAATAAATCCATCAAGAAATGACAGGAAATGATCACTTTTAGTGGAGGATATTAGGGGTATTATGGGGATGAATTTTTAATATATAGGAGGGGATAAATGGGGAAATAAAAAAGAAAAAAGGAGACAAAAAATACCTAGAATGTAGATATTTTTAATTTGGGGTATTTGGGGACCATTAGAAAGTCACCGACACCCACCAATATCCTGGTGTGTCACAGAGATTTATTAAGGATCCCGATCACCTACATCTCCTACCATATCCATCAAATTTCTGGGAGATAACCAATAAATTACTAATGAGAATATGTAACTTGTCACAAAATAGAGTGGAAATTTAACCGACCCATTTTATCTTCTAAAACAACACAAAACTACCTCAACCATAAAATAAACCAAAATACATATGAAATAATCAAAGACAAATAAAAATAATACCATGATATTCCTAGATCACCAAAAACCACCCTCCATACATCCTCTCAACCATAAGATGTACCACCAGGTTTCTTCAGTGAAAAATCACCATCCATTAAAATCTCAGGCCAACCTCCCATTCCTAATTATATATATAGATATTCCCATGTCACTAATAAAACCCTACCATAGGGATTTTCTTACCTTCAAGTAAATTTTCACTCTAATCACCTATACATATTGTTCACTCATCGAATGACACACCATCCTCCAACTCGACATTATCAAAAATGATCATAAGATATGGGTATAACATGTATTTTTGAAGCTGAGAAACATGGAATATATAATTTATAATAATTTATCTTAGATCTAACACATTGATATTTTATGAAATATATATTTTTTCAAATAAATTAAATTTATTTGATAACATGCATTACACGCTTCACTGAGTTTTAACAAACCATGAAAAAATATTAGTAATATTATTTAAAAATGAAAATTATTACCTTGAATTTTAACTTTAAGGAAAAAAATTTAAAAAAATTTATAAATCTTTTAAATAAATAAATTTTATTGATAAATTACAACTTAATTTTTAGTAAAGTCTTTATATTCTTCAAAAAAAACTTTTTTTCTCAAAATATTATTTATATTGATTTTTATGAAAAATAATAAAATTAGTTTTGAAATTTTTAGAAAATATATTTTTAAAAATGAATTTTTTTAGTCAACAAGTCAATATTATCTTAGGTTTACTTTTTGGGATTTTTTTTGAAAAGATTAACTTTTTGAAGAATAGTAAAAAATATTAGTTTATATTGAAAATTTCGTTTTCATTAAAAGAATTTATACATTTAAATTTGGTTTTAAAATGTTTTAAAAAGTAAAATTAGATCAATTTTATTATAATTGATCCAATATAGGTCATTATAATCAATTTTATATTGAATTTTAATATAAAAATTTTAATCTTTTGAAAACCTTCTCTTGGGGAAAGAACTTTTTCGTCACATCTGCGGGATTCATTTTTAATTATAAATTTCAAGATATATTAACTAAACTTAAAAAAATATATTAATTATTTTTAATTATCATAATTAATATTATATAATAAGGTAAACATAATGTTTGTTCAAAATGAATTGTAAAAAAAGTAAAAATTAATTACCACGGATATGGTTAAAACAGATTTAATAGAAATTTAAATAAAACAAATAATGGATAAAATGACTTATAAAATTTTTAAAACCCAATTTTATAGAAATATTTATACATTATAATATATAAGGTTCAATATTTACCCATTTTGAGCATTTTGGAACTTGAAAATTGTAGGCAGACATTAATATTTTCAAAAATTCCATGTGTGTCCTCTTCCCCACTTATAAAAGGCCACCCACTCTATTCTCCTATTAACACCTAAAAAACATTTGTATGAACCAATAACAAACAATATATATTACTTAGTTCTGTAAAAAAATATTATATTCCTTATTTTTTTTATAAATACATCTTAAGAAGGATTTAGGTATAAACCTAAAGAGGCTCTCTGAAGAAGTGGTAAGATTCGTAGACTTGTGTTTTTTATTTACTTCTCAATCCACCTCCTTCAAATTTTCTTAACATTGTTTTATATAATAAAAATAGTATCTCATATATACCAATAAAACATTATGTTAATTTAATAATGTATATCCATCTCCACTTCCATAAAATGAGGAATGAAAACGTCAATCGTGTGTACGACAGACTACTACCTCGCTAACCGATACGATTCATTTTCTTTCACCACCTATTATAGATACATATAATTAATGAAATAATTTTTATATGTGATATTTATGATATTATTATACCACTATAATTATAATAATATGTATACCTTCTTAAATCCCATACCGTTGGAAAATAATAACGTCTCTAATGTGTACGGTGAACTACCGCATTACGAACTGATGTGATGTGTTTTTCATTTCTGTTTTACTTGGATGGTAATAAGGTTATATTAAAGGATTTTTTATGATATTATTAACATAATTATACATCTGTAATTATTATATAATTTATAACTTATTATTTTCCATTTTTTGGCGGTTATGATAATGGCGTTCATGTGTACGATGAACTACCACCTCACAAAGAACTATGATTTATTTTTCACTAATGTTTCTTCTTGGAAGGTAAAAGAGTAAATGTATTCAATGTATACTATATATCTAGAAAATAATTATTATTTAAAGTAAATGTATTATTTACCATTCTTTCATTTCATCTTTATGAGAAAATGGAAATTGTGTTCATGCATACGTATGACATACCATCTCCATGAATGGTGTAATTAATTTTCTATCTATATCTTTAATGGATTACTATAAATAATTATATAATTAATATATATGATATGTGTATCATTTTAAACATTTTTTATATGATGTAACCATCATAAAAAATAAGTTCTAGAGATTCATAATGTAAGAACCCGGATTTTTGTTTCAGGTATGCCTTTCCTTTTTCAGGAGTTTTTTAGAAAAAAGGAGTTTCTGGAAATTTTTGAAGTACACGCCGTGTAATTTATGAGTAAATGCAATGTACGCTTTTTCCACTCAAAGTCGTGTGCTTCCCGTGTCCGGGCCACACACACGCTGTGTATGGATGATGTGGAGTCTGATTTTAGTAGAGTACGGAAAATCTAGTACACAGAGTGTACTCTAAAAGTACACACCATGTAATTTCTTTTATTTTTCTTTAAACGGACCGGGGTCGTGCCTGACACAAAGAAAGGTCTTATTTTAGGTTTCGTTCATCTGAGAGCGCTGAGGATATGCGGATCTTTGACGAGCCCCCCGCCTCTCCGTCCTTTCTCTGATTCGAGCACCATTTATTTCATTGGAATCACAGCGGTGAGTTATTCCTTCTACTTGAGCCTTGTTTTCCAATTCCTCTTCCTTCTCAAGATATCGTGGGTTGAAAAATTTGGGAATTTTCTCAGATCTACGACGTTCGGGGGAGAATCATCCATCGTGGTTAAAGTATATCGATCTACTAGGATCGAGGTAGGTGGTTTGTGCCTTTCTGTAGAATTTATTTGAGTATCTTGTGTAATTTCGCCAATTACCTTGAATGAGAGTTGTGCGTTTTCCTATTTTTCCCTTGATTGATTGCCTTCTTACTTGATTGCTATAGTAGAGGTTTAACTTTGTGAATAGAGTAGTTTTTTCTCTACTCTGGATGTTTTCCGTACTTGTTTTTCCTGTTAGGCATTTTTCCAGTTGCCATGCCTAGTTATAGGATAGTGTAACTGTTGTGCTATTTTTCTGTTGATCCATAGAATGATAGAAAAGTAGTTTTTGAGGTTTACTTGGGCGATACACGTGTGTTATGCATGTTTATATTACACGGGGCTGAGATAACCTACTGTACGGACCAAAGGGAGAATGGACGTAAGGGCTCCTCCAGAGTGTCTTTAATTTACGATATGAGACCACATGGGGAATTGACGTTGAGTGCTTCCTCAGAGAGTCTATAGTTCCTCGACGTGGGACACAGGGGGAATTGATGTTGAGTTCATTTCTAGAGATCCTTTAGTATGATACGAGACTATAGGGGGAATTGATGGTGAGTGCTTCCTTAGAAATTCTGCTCTTAGCTGAACCAGAGGGGTGAGAATGTGTGTGCCTCCTGGAGGGTTGCTAGTACTTGTAGGTTGAACCATAAGGGTTAGGCTGTGGGAGCTACCCAGAGGGTTAACTATTTTCGGTTTGTTGCTGGTTGTTTACTTATGTACTTTATAGGCTAGAACTGTGGATTGTAGCTATTGTGTGCTTTTCTGTTTACTGCTTCCTGAGCTTTTACTTGCCTTGTATTCATTGACTGTTAGGCACAAATCTTTGGGTGATTGCCTACTGGGATTGTATCTCACACCATGTCTGGCCATGCTTTTGGGCCCAATTAGACTTTTTTGTTTCAGGTATAGATAAGGGAAAGCGCCCTTCGCCTTTTGGTACTTGATTGATTGGAGCTCGGGAGCAAGGGACCAAGCTTAGGCTTGAGATGCTGTAGGAGTTACTATTATCTTAGTACTTTGTTTTACATGTATTTCAACACGTTGTTATGTTTTCTGCTTCCATAGAAACTTATACATGATGCATCTTTATCATCATTACTATATATTCATTGCATTAGCTGTTTGGTTTCAGTTGTTGCGTATTGTTTACTGCTCCCGCTATTTACTATTGTTTTCCTTACCTTGTATACCTTACCGAATGAGGGCATAGTTTCCCCAATAACTTACCAAGGCCCTCGCTACTAGTCGGCAGCCTCTGGCATTTGGGGAAATGCGCTTTAGGTCATGTGGCGAACCGGGTACGGGGCACTAGTGGAGGGGCTTCGGATTTGGGTCGTTACACATAACCAAAAAAAACATAAAAAATGAAACAGTTATTACCCGAAATGTGATTTCAACAAGAATCATTAATAAATAGGTAATAAAAGTTCATAATTAAGTAATATAAGGTATGATAAATATTTTTATGTTTATTTAATAAATTTATAATTAAATTATTTTTATTATAGAGTAGTTTTGAACATGTACAAATGAAGTCAAGACTTAAGGTTAGGGTTTTTTCTTAAATTTCCTTCTTTGGGACATATGTAATTTTATAAACCTATCTTCATTTATGAGGTGTATATACAGACCATTTTTCTTGTTATATATTGAATTTATTTATTCTCAGGATATTTAAAATTTCATTTAATGTTATTCTTTCATTGGGATTATGATTCAAAGTTTATTAATTCATGTATGGGATTTCTAGTATATCTTTTATTTCTGGTAGACATATTCCATATTAAACACATAATAATTTTTTATGGTATATACACTACCCATGAATGTGTGTTACGATTTTTCTCAAGGAAATTATGTGATATTAATATCCATTTAAGGTTTTTTCTTTCATGTGTCTTATTATTCGAAGGTTACCAAATTGGTACTGGTTTGACATTACAATCTCATTGTTTATCGAGATTTTTTATGACTATGATTTTGATAATGTAATATTATGATTTATTTATCAAGAACATCTTGAATTTAATTCTCACATATTTATTCCTTGATAATAAATTATATCAATTAAATATTCCCTCTTTATGTTTTCAATAACAGAAAATAATTATTTTAATGAAACCTGACTTTATTTCACTCTTTAGACGAAATCCATTTTTCATCCATATCCATGTTTTCTATTTATGTTATTAAGAATTTTTGAGTATTCCTATATTATAGTTTAACGAAGTTTTTACCCTTTTTAAAATTTACAATTTTTTTGAAAGGAATATTAGTGTATTTTTTCAAAAAATACCCATTTTTGTTTACCTAAAATGTGAGAGGAATATTTGTTTTAATGTGTATGACATGAATATAATTTCCCACTGTGATGACCACTCAATTTGTTAAGGATTAATTTATAAGTTTCCATGGTTATTTTAAGAGAAAACTAGTTTCTCAAGGTTTTTTTGAAATTTTTGTTTTAAAAAGGAGAACATCAAAGTGAAGAGGTTGTTTTCCTCATGAAATGTTCCATGTGATATTTAAAAATAATTTTCCATCTATGATTACATCCTTTGATGATACATAAGCTCTATTGGGGATATTATCCATTAGTAAAATCCTTATTATTTCTCTAGATATTTTTGATTATGACTATATTATTTCTATGAGGCATATTCCATTTCAATGGGGTTTTCTATAACGAAAGGATGAAAATTTGAAAATACCTATTTCTTTTCAATAGAGTATGCTATGATGAAATATTTATGATACCCATTGATTTTAATTTTTATTAAATGATGAATATTATATGATATTTTGGCATATATTTTTATGGTTTTCCATAAGTGAGGTTGGTTAAGTTATATCAAAGGAAAATAATTACAATATAACCAAGGATGATGGTCATGTTATAATCAAGAACAGGTGAGACCTATATATCCCTTCAATGCATTGGGTAAATATTGGTATATCATGAGATAAATAGGACTAGAATGGGGAATGAACGTAGTTTAGTAAGGTAATTTGTCTTTTATTATAGTCATGGGTGTGAAACTTGAATACTAAGATGTTTGGGTAGTTAACCCATTCCACTATGATAGTTTTTGGAAATGAGCTTTGACTACTAAGGAAATGATTTTCTCTACTTATGTGTATATTATAAATGTATTTCTTATGCCAATATTATATTCACATGGCTTATGTTCTTTTATTCATTTACGATTTATGCCTTATGAACTATCATTATTTATTCCATGAATCAAATTTATAATCTATGATATGTAGGATATGGTTTTCAAATATTATTTTCATGTTATCATACCCTTATGCTTATTTTATTTTGATATCTCCCATGTTTAACCTAACTAATCATCCGAGATAACCTTTTATTATGTTTTCTTTCCCTATGTTATGAAGAATGTTATTATGTAAGATATGTATAAGAAGGGTGATAATTATGAAGATCATAGTGGAAGATTATTTAGTACTCCTATAAAGTAGTTGTTTATGTGTCTATGTTTCTAAGGAAACCAAACTGTTATGGTCCTTAGGCAAGTATATGTGTAATGTAATGAATATGAGTCTAATAATAGGTGATATATATTAATGATAATTATGGTTTTTTATAGTTGGTATCAAATTAAGGTTTAGTTAATCCTTTTTAAATGAGGATTAAAGTACTTTATTGAGTACCCTTAACATGACCCTAAGTATAGGATAACATCTTAAAGTGTTGGTAAAGAAGAGATTATGTGTTTTACTTAGAAATAAATCCATATATAGGTATTATAAGTGGACATTGTTCTGCAAAAGATGTAACTTAGGGTAATAAATTTGAAAAATGTGCATCAGGCTTGACTCGAGCATTACCTCGTATATGAAAATTAGACGTACTATTCACCATGTTTGACACTCCCTATGGATATGATTTGGGTAACTCACATTCTATTTATAAACCATTAGGAATTATTTTCATAATGACCATGAATGACCTAGGTTATACCTAAGGTATCATATATTGAAAATAATTTGTTAGGATTTAGACATCATATAAGTCATTTTTAATTATTATATGGTTCCCCACTATTATTATTATTTCTAAAATATGAATTTTGATTTTATTAAATGGTTGGAACCTGAAGTAATAATGTTAATATTGAACATAAAATGAAACTATTTTCCTCTTTATAAACATAATATTATGGTATTTAGAAGGAAAAATATAATTTCAATTCTCTATATAACATTCTTAATCTATAAATCATGATGAACATGCAAATGAGAAAATGGTGGAACAAAATTATGTTGATTTTCTTAAAAGGGAAATGTCTACCTTAATTAAAAGGTTTTTGTGATACACTTTTTGATGAAAAATGTATTTATAACAATAATAATATATTTTCCATTCTCTAGTGTTTAGAGAATGAAAAATTCATTTTTGAGTTCTATCGTTTGGAATGAGAAGAAGATCAATGGAAGACTCTTATCAAGAATATGAGTCAACAAGATGAAATTTACTCAATGTAATGGGATAAGTTTACGAACTAATTTTTATATTCAAAATTTAATTTTATTCTTAATATGAAAATGGATAATGATTTCATTAGAACTAAAGCATACGGATGATGTATCTATTGGTACCTATGAGGTGAATTTTACAATAATTGCGAGGAATGCTTATGGTGTTATCATTGAACCTAAAAATAATGTTGATCAATTATCTAGTGTCTTAAAATGAAATTTTTGAAGGGTGTAGGACATAATGTACTTTATTATCTATTATTGAATTGTCTAATTATATATCCAGGTGGAAATAGATATTATAGTTACCCATTAATCTCATAGTTTTGATAAGAAAGTAAAGATGGAATTCAAAGGAAACACTAAAAACCATGGATAAAAGGATATGAGGTTCTATTCATGATCAAAGTAAGGAAGGAAACATAGAAGAAGCTAATTAAAGGGGACTTGTACAATTTTTAACCGTGGAAAGAATATTCAGTATTAAATCAAATACCTAAGTAATAGGAAGAAGTTAGGTAATGATGTGAATAGGTAGAATGCTCCACATAATTAACCACCAACACTCAATTGCTTCAAATTCAAGGGGTTTAGGAATTATGTGAATCAATTCCCCAATCCAAGGGTTAATGAGGATGATAAGACACAAAAACCTCTCATGAAAAATTAAAAAATGGAAATATTATGCAATAATAATAGTAGAAGGGAATAAATATAATTAGGGAACACTTATCCCTTACTTCGTAGTTGGGAATTTCATATTTTTGATTTTGTATGAAGGAGAGAAATGAAAATATTATTGTTCATAATTTATAGGAACTTGATGTGATTCTAAAAATTAATTATCTCACTCTAAATGGATTATAGAATAATTAAATCGAATATTTTATTCTATGAGTTAAAGGATGAACCCAAACATCCAATAGAAATGTTTTTGTACAATATATGATCTTATTTATGGATGATAGGGTGAATTATATTTTAGAAACATATATGTCTCTAGGATATATCAATATAGAATTTATGGATACCATAACATTTTTATGAGATTAAGATTAATCATGAGTTCAATGTTTTAGACACCAATTCTAAGGTTTTATGTGATGGGTTTTTGTCAAGAATAAGTAAGTTATAGGAGACATTTATTGAAATAAAACACATTATTTTCAAATATGTTTTCAATTATTTTTTTAAAGGAATGAAAATAAATATTATGGACATATTATTAAAGGTGTTGGTAACCTTTAGGGTTTATATTATCTTTTATGTTAATGTAATTATGGGTTATTTCATTTTTTTGATAATTTTAGAAACTATATTAATATAGTTTTGGAAAAATAATAACACACAATTTTGGCATCAACCTTTTGCATCTGTCAAGGATTCAGGGCTTGAACCTACATTCGAATGGAAAATAGGGCATAACTACCACTGGATTATGTGAAAGAATATTTCTTGTGGGAAAACATGAGGAGAGATATTCCTTATTATATATCCTGGTTCTTTGTATGTATGTGATTTAAGGTGGAGAGACAAATTTTTAATGGGATTATACAACTATTATCCACACCATCAGGGAAATGGTAAAATATCACCATGGGTTTTTTCACCAGACTCAACAAAAACTTTAAAGGGCATAATTCTATAAGGGTTGTATCCAATAGTCTTATGAAGTATACACACTAAATATATATCAAAAATATTTCTCTTTGGATAATATTAAAAGGATATTAATTAATTAATTTTCAATGTTTCATGGAGTAAAACATTATACTCTATTTGACCAGGATCAGAGGTCTTCCTAAAAGTTCTAGAGAAGTCTTCTGTAAACCCTCGATACAGAGAAATGTTTCAACACTTCATATCATCCTCATAAAAATAGTCAATATTAAGGATATATTCTAACACTATTGGATATTATATGATCTTATTATATGGATCTAAAAGTTTGTTGGGATCAACACCTTCCTCTAGTTGATTTTTTATACAATAATGGCTTTATCTCCAGAATTCATATGGATCCTTATAAAACCCTTTATAGAAAAAAGTGTAGAACTCCCACATGCCAGGATAATGTTGGGGAAATAAAGATATTGGTTCCTAAGATATCTAATGAAGGGGAAGAGAAGTTCAGATCCATTCAACAAAAATAAGGGTAGCACAAAGTTGACAGAAAATTTATTGTGAAAATCATCGATGTGATCTGGAATTTAATGTTAGTGAGAAGGTGTTTCTAAAAATTTCTCCAGGAAAGAAGCTAATCAGATTTAGAAATAAGGGAAAACTAATACCTAGGTATATCGAACCCTTTAATATAATTTATCGTATCGGGACCATAACTTATCATTTGGCGCTTCCACCGATCCTCCCTTAAGTACATAATGTGTTCCATGTATCTCTCCTGAGGACGTACTTACCTGATCCTCCACATGTACTAAATTTAGAGTTTTTAACACTTTAGAATGATCTTTCTTATAAAAAACATCCAGTTTTGATTCTAGATTTTACAGAGAATGTGCTACAAAACAAGACCACTGACTTGTTCAATGCTTTGTGGTGAAACCACAAGCTCGATGAAATTATGTGGGAACTTGAGGAAGTATTGAGGAAAAAGTATCCTCAACTATTTGTACCAATGTGTTGGAATTTATAAGAAGATATTAATTTTAAGTGTGTTAAAATATAACACCATAAGATTTCATGAAATATTTTTTTGGAAATATTTTTAAATTTTCTTCGATAGCCTTCGTTACATACAACATCGAGTTTTAACAACCCACGCCGAATTATTAATATTATCATTTATACATGATCATTATTACTTTACTGTTACATGTTGAATCATGTATAGTAATAAATTTATTTTAAAATTTAATTATATTTTTTATATAATGAAATTATATTGATAAAAAATTTTAATTTTTATCAAAGTCATCATATGATTTGAAAAACACTTTTATCTCAAAAATGATTTTTATTGTTTTTTATAAAAAAATAATAATTTTTTTTAAATTTTAGAAAATATATTTAACAAAATGAACATAATTTTTGGAATAAACATGTAAAAATTATGTTAGTGTAATTTTTTTAGTATTTTTACAAAAATATTATTTTTTTGACTAATAGTTAAAAATTCATGTATTTATTGAAAATTACTTTTTCCTTTAAATCGTTGTCAAGGTTAAATTTTCTATTAAAATGATTTAAAAACTAAAATTAGTTCAATTATATTATAATTAATCAAATATAGGTTATTTTAACGAATTTTATATTAAATTTTGATATATATATTTTTATAACTTTTTAATCATTTCTCTTTGGAAAAACACTTTTCATCACGTCTTCATGTTTAATTTTTGAATTAAATTTGTGAAATTTTGTGAATTTCATTTTTAAAAATAGATAACATATTTGGAATTGTAACGTCCCGGAGCCGGGTGCCATGCAACGGGTGCCCCGATCACGGTTCGCCACATGACCTCAAGCGCATTTCCCCAAACGCCAGAGGCTGCCGACTAGCAGCGAGGGCCCAGGTCTGATAGTGGGGAAACTATGCCCTCATTTGTCAAAGTGTAGCGCAGTGGAATATCAAAATAAACATGCAACGATAGAGGAAGTAGTAAACCATACAACTACTGAAATAAACAACTACAATGGATATAACCAACAGTATATAAAAGATGATGTTACATGTTTCATGTTCTAAGAAAACAGCCAGAACATGTTATACATCAACACAGTACAGCAGAAAGTAGAGTACAGCAAAGCAAAGCAAACAACTGGCACCAGCATCACGAGCCTAGGCTCGATCCCATGCCCTCCTACTCCTCTACAACAGTCAAGTACATGTACAGGGACTCATTCCCCTATCTACACCTGCAGGAACACAATCTGTTTGGGCCGAAAAGCGTGACCGAAACAGGGTGTGAGAAATATATCTCAGTAGGCACCCACCAAAGGCACATGCCCAACTATGTGTAAGCATGCAACAACAGTGTGCATTAGTAAAATTCAATATTGTAAGTAGTACTCAAAAGTAATTAATTACCAGTTATATTTCCATTTTATTATCCCTTTAATCCATTTAAAAATTAGAAATCACCAAAGTGCATTTCCAAGTAAACAATCCATGTCCTCAGACAAGTAACCCCTAACCTCAGGTAAGGAGTATCCAACACAAGAATCCTCCCTTAGGCATAACACAATTTTGTCCTCAGGCAAAGGTAGTGTCGCCCTCAGGCACAGAGTCTATCTCCCTCAGGCACGAAAGAAGTTGCCCTCAGGCCGAAAATATCTACAACCCACAGGATAAATAGTGCAGTGCCCACAGGCTAATCACAACAACGCCCTCAGGCTAAACAGGTAACCGGGCCATGTCCAACATATCAAAATATAGTAAACAAGCAATTCCCCTCAAGGAAATTCTACAATTACAACCTTTAATGCATACCCTCGGGTATCCTGGCCAAACGGCTAAACAGTGAAACACACCCCTGGGGTGGTTTCGGATCCATGCAACGTTCCCAACCAGCATTTTATTATCACAATTAATTACCTAATAAATTCTAGGAATTAAATATAGCAACAGACTCAGCCACACGACACCCCAACATGGGTTCGTGGCACAAAAACGCACAAAAATGAACGACAGTTGGAAAATAAACGCAAAGACACCTACCTAGTACGTCAACGAGCATTATACATGAACGCAGACTTCAATAATTCCCAAGAACGGCGTAGATATGAAGAATAAAAAAAACCAAACAAATGTAAATAACTTACGTTAGGAGAAGAATTTGTAAGAATGGTACCGGGAGAGGAGAGGTCTTACCCGTGCGGTTCCAATGAAATTGTCCGAATCCGAAATGGATTCCAGACGAACGCCCGGTGGACCTTCAAGGATACGACCTCCTCCTTTGGCTCCAAAACGGTTCAAGAGTCTCCTCTGCCAAATGAGGAGGCTACTGCCTGTTTTATGCCGAAAAAAAGTAAACGGTTTGTACTTCTGAGTACACGGCGTGTACTTCTTTCATTTAACTGTTCATTTGGCGGCACCGCCACACTGTTCACCCGTCAACCTGAGTACACGACATGTACTCCTGAGTACACGGTGTGTACTATCTCCCAGCTGGCGGCGACTCTACCGCCTTACTACTTAAGCCTGCCGACTGACTACACGACGTGTAAGGTACCACTACACGGTGTGTAGTCGGTTCCTACACCCTTCATCGCCAGCATGGCTACACGTCCTGTGTACTCATCCCAACACGGCCAAAAGTACACGACGTTTGGACAAAGTACACGTGGCGTAGTTTCAAAATTTAGCATTTTTCCCCATTTTTCATATTTTCTCAAAAACAATTAAGGAAAAGGAAAAGGAAAAAACTCGTACCTCAAAAATTAAGAACCAGGTTCTTACAAACTTCCCCCCTTATAGCAATTCGTCCCCGAATTTCCCTTCCAAGGGTGGCAAAGATAAAGATCAGAACAGCTCTGGCCACTGAGCATGTTCATCGGCCTCCTGCTCCCAGGCCTCTTCCTACACTCGGCCATGCTTCCATATCACCCGTATGAGAGGAACTGACCGGCCTCGGAGAACCATCGTGCTCCTGTCAACGATACAGATCAGATGTCCCTCAAAGGATGCATCATGATGAAGCTCAAACTATTCTAGCTGAAAGGTGTGAGACGGTTCTGAATGGTAGCGTCGCAACTGAGACACATGGAAGACGTCGTTCATGGCTTGGTACCGTTGTGGTAACTACAACAGATAGGCAACCAGCCCGAATCTCTCTAGAATCTTGAATGTCCCCACATACCTCGGTGAAAGCTTACCCTGTCTCCAGATCCTCTTGTGTCCCAGCCTCGTCGAAACACGTTGAAAGACCTGATCTCTGACCACGAACTCCAAAGGTCATCTGCGGCGATCAGGATACGACTTTTGACAAGACTGCACGGTAGCCATCTGCTTCTGAATCAACTGGACCTGCTCAGATGTCTCCTGCACGAGCTATGGCCCCAGTAAAGCTGCCTCACCTGCCTCTAACCAGCAAAAAGGTGATCAGAATGGCCTACAATATAAATCCTCGTATGGTGCCATCTCAATAGTTTCCTGAAAACTATTATTATAGGTAAACTCGACTAAGGGTATATTCTTCTCCAATGATCCCCCAAAGTCTAGGACGCATGCGCGCAGCATGTCCTCTAGCACCTGTATCGTCCGCTCTGACTGGCCATCTGTCTGAGGGTGGTATGTTGTGCTCAGAAGCACCTATGTACCCATAACCCTCTGAAAACTCTGCCAGAAACAAGACGTAAAGCAGGCGTCCCTATCCGAAATGATAGAATGAGGTACCCCATGAAGACGTACGATCTCTCAGATATACAGCCTTCCGAGCTTGTCTACACCGAAGGTCTCCTTGATCGGCAAGAAGTGAGCTACCTTCATGAGTCTGTCCACAACAACCCACACGGCGTCATTGACTCGAGGTGACCTCGGCAATCCCGTCACAAAATCCATCGCAACATTATCCCATTTCCACTCTAGAATGGGAAACTGCTGTAACAGCCCAGCTGGCCTCTGGTGCTCTACCTTCACCTGCTGATAGGTGGAACACCTCGTAACAAAACCAGCTATCTCTCTCTTCATACCCAGCCACCAGTATTGATGTCTCAAGTCTCGGTACATCTTGGTAACCCTGGGATGAATTTCCCAAGATGAAGCATGAAACTCCCGCATCCGCTCCTCGTGTATATCACCTGGAACCCATACTCTTCCATGGAAACGCAGGACCTCATCATCGCCTATCATCCAGCCGGGAGGAGGGTCCTCACTTTCCACCGACTCCCGTAGAACTAGGCCTTCTGAAACCGATTGCTGCCTCATCCACACTCTATTCAGGAGGGTATAATTCACAGCTAATGAGGAAAGATAAGCCTGACCTTGACTGTCGTGCACCTCCAGATGCATCTCAGAGAACAAAGCCATAAGCTGCCACTCACCACTGGCCTCCTGCACTGCCTGTATCTGAGTCTTCTTGCTCAGTGCATCAGCTACTGCATTACCTTTACCAGGTGTATAGGCATGCTCAAAATCGAAGGATTGTAGGTACTCAACCCACCTTCTCTACCTCAGATTCAGGTCACGCTGCGTAAAGATATACTTTAGGCTTTTGTGGTCGGTGAAAACCACAAAATGCTCACCCAATAGATATTGTATCCAACAACGCAACGCACGAACAACTGCAGCCAACTCGGGATCATGAATTGGGTAATTCCTCTCATGTGGCCTCAATTACTGAGACCCGTACGCGACAACCTGGTCGCCCTGCATCAAAACGGCTCCCAGCCCAATCCCTGATGCATCACAGTATACTGTATAGCTCTTCCCCTACTCTGGTAGTATCAGTATCAGTGCTGATGTCAACCTTCCCTTCAAGTCCTGAAAAGCTGTCTTGCAAGCTTCTGACCAAACGAACTTCACACCCTTCTTAGTCAGACCTGTCAGCGGTGCTACTAAGCGTGAGAAGTCCTGTATGAAGCGTCTGTAGTTACCATCCAGCCCTAAGAAACTCTGTATCTCAAACACGTTCTTAGGCTACTCCCAGGAAACTACTGCTCTCACCTTCTCTATGTCTACTGCAACTCCTGCCTCAGAGATAATATGACCCAGGAAGTGAATCTGGTCCATCCAAAAGTGGCACTTTGAGAGATTAGCATATAGTCGATGATCTCTTAGTGTACTCAATATGATCTCAAGATGGGTGGCATGGTCATGTCAATTGTGAGAGTACACCAAGATGTCGTCCACGAATACTACCACAAAGGAATCAAGATATGGATGGAACACACGATTCATCAGAGCCATAAAAACTGCTGGCGCGTTCGTCAGTCCGAACGGCATAACTATATACTCATATAGAACATACCTACTCCTAAAAGCTGTGAGAGGTATATCAGATAGTCTAATGCACATCTGATGATATCTGAATCTCAATTCAATCTTCAAGAACAATCGTGATCCACGAAGCTGATCCAACAGATCATCTATCCTCAGCAAGGGATATCAGTTTTTAACCGTCAACTGGTTCAGATTCTGATAATCTACGCAAAGTCTGAGGGTACCATTTGCCTTCTTCGCAAAGAGGACCGGAGAACCCCAAGGAGAAGTACTGGGTCGGATAAAACCCTTCTCCTATAGCTCCTCTAACTGCCTCTTGAGCTCCTACAACTCAAGCGTGGCCATACTATATGGAGGAATAGACACCGATGCTACGCCTGGCACAAGCTCGATAGAGAAATCCACCTCACGCACCGAAGGTAGACCTGAAAATTCGTCCAGAAAGACATCCCTGAAACGATCAACAACTAGAGGGAAATCCATCTAACAAGTCCCCTGATCATCTAGATATAAGCTCGCAATCTGGGCTGTGACTCCACCTCAACCATGATGCTCTGGTCCAGCTCGACTCGCCTGAACATCCCATTCGCCCTTATATAGAAACTCTCCGCCCTCTGGTGACGTGAAACACACCCTACGACAATAGCAGTCTACAAAGGTTCAGAAGGTAACCAACCAGTACATCCCGAGAATGACGTCATAGCTCATCATCTCTAAAACATAGAGGTCCTAAAGGAAGTGACACCCTCAAACCTCAAGGGGGAACTCCTTACACTGACGCACAATAGCCGTCCTAGTCCCCAACGGAGTGTCTATCATCATGATATTAGAAGAAGAAGAAAAAACACCGAGCCCAAGGATCTCCACAACAGGTACTGAGATGAAACTATGCTTAGCACCCGTATCAAAAAGTATTAAAGACAAGACAGAAGCTACTAGAATAGTACCTTTGATTGTAGAAGGTCCGGGATCCTACTCCTGCTGGGTCTATTGCACTGCATATGCCTGCCCAGTGCCGCGACCCTGCAACACAGCCTAGCTACCATGAGCTGTCCCGCCCTGTTGCCTCAGCGATCCTGGTGTCTGGCTACCATGGCCACAACCACCATCTCTGCCTGCACGCCCTAATGTATTCCAGTTCCCAGATTGGTAAGAAGCCACCGGTCCTTCTCTCGCATGCAGAGTCTGCAAAAAACCCCTCTCACTAGCCACTTGTAGAAATGCCCTGCAAAAGCGCTATAGATGACCCATATTGCTGCAATCTCGGCACTCAACTGGGTCTTGTGGACACTGCGGTCTCTTGTTCCCCTCTCTACCACATTGGTAGCACATAAACTGGCCACCCGAAGCATTCTTCTGACTGGTACTGCTGCCCTGAGAGAAGTCCATCTGTCTCTTCCTCTTGCCAGCTGAAATAACACTAGTAACTGGTGCTGAACCGCCCTAGACCACACCACTAGATTCCTGCAGGTTCCTCTCTATAATCTGCGCCTAGTTCTCAATCGCGTGTATAGTAGGCAACCTGAAAACATTCACCAGCTATCGGATGTCATACCGAAGACCATCCTCAAAACGTCTGGCTCTCAACGTCTCATCACCCACCAGCACGGGTGCAAAACGCTAAAGCTCTGTAAAACGAGCAGAGTAGTCCATCACCAACATAGCGCTCTAATGTAGATTCATGAATTCTCAAGATCTATCTTCCCTCAGTGTCTCGGGAAAGAAGAATTCATATAAGACTACCTGAAATTATTCCCACGCCATGTCCCAGTAATGCTATGACTGGGTGGTAACATCCCACCACCTCTTGGCGGAATCATGCAGCATGTAAGCCGAGAGCTTGACCCTCCGCCCAGGATGCGTCTCAAGAAGCTAAAAAATAGTTTGCATCGATTCTAGCCAAGACTCTGCAGCCTGTGGTCTTTCATCCCCTGAAAACGTAGGCGGATGATGTTGTTGAAAGATACGTGTCAGCTCAGCCATAGATGTAGCAACCTGCGGTGCTCCCTGAAAGGTCTGCATGAACCGCATAAAGCCTTCACGGAACTGCACCTCCGCGCCTATATCCGGTATAATAGCTGGTGCCGCATCTGGCTCTACTGGAGGATCAACTGGTATCCCATGGCCCACCATCGCTGGAGTATAATCGTCGCCGCTCTCCTGGAGAACAACTCGCGGTCGTCTCGGCGGCATGACACTACAGGGTCAAAAGCACGCCTTAGATTCAAGATTATTAGTACTAAAAGTGAAGGAACCACAAAGGAACAAGAGGAAGAAGGTATTTCAAAATTTTCAAAACAAGACTACACAGTGTGTACAATGACTACACGGTGTGTACTTGACTTTCCTTCCCCTGCCCGGGTCCTTCTACACGGCTAAGCCACACTGCTTCCATTCAACAAAACTACACGGCATGTATAATATCTACACAGCGTGTACGATGTTATTTTACAACTTCCTGTGTCGTCTGTGACATGGCCGACTACTCAGCTTGACACTACACGGCGTGTTACACCCGCACACGGCGTGTACACCACCCTGTTTCCTAGCCACATGACTAACTCTACATGGTATGTCCTCGTACAAGACTACACGGCGTGTCCCAACGGTACACGACCTGCTCATGGAGAGGTGACACCGGCCCATGTTGTTAGCTACACGTCCGAGTCCCCAGGTCACACTACACGGCGTGTCTGTAATTGCCACAACGTGTTCTGTCAAGGAGTTCACCGACCCCTATTGTTAGTTACACGGCCGGACTCCGGGTCAACACTACACGGCGTGCACAAAACTACACGGTGTGTTTTACCCAAGCCCTTCCCTACCCCGTGTCACCGCCCACACGGTTTGTGACACAGAAAGAGACTACACGGCATGTACTCAGGGTACACAGAGTGTACTAAAAAAGTTCATTTTTCTTCCCAAACAGAAGAACATACACGGTGTGTATAAAAATACTACACGGCGTGTATACTATGTTTCTGGACAGTATGCCTCAGAAACTTCTCCGGAACCCCGAAAATACTGAAAAAAAACACCTAAGTGTCAAATTCCGACCTTTGAGGGCCCATACTCCCCATGAATCAAAGTTTGACATCTTATATGTGTTATAACCAATAAACAGTCAATGATCCACCAAATTCCAGTCAATGGGGGCCCATACTCCCCAAAAACCAAAGTTTGGCATCCATTTTATAAACAGGCTAAAACAAAAACACCATATCACAAGGCATGTATTTATCAAGCAGCTATCACAACAGCATGCTTTTCTAGCATAACAACTATCACAACTACATGCAAATTCTAATGCACCTACATGGCAGGGAAGATATGCATGGCATGTGATATCTAGCATGTGCCTAAATTATGCATGATATGGAATACCCTCATCTCATCGGTCTGTAACTAAATAGAACCCATAGATAAAATATAAACAGTATAATCCAAGTGCGTCACCCAATGGTGAAAAAATATCAACCGTAAAATTGGAAAATCAAAAGAATGAAAAATACGAGGTAGACTGGATTTTCCCTATACACGGGTTAGCTATGCCCGAGCACAACTTATTACCATCTACTTTTCCGTCCTATCCCTTACTAAGACTCCAAATAGTAAGTCAAAGAAAAGAAACCCCTATAATACCACTTTGTAACGTCCCGGACCCGTGTGCCACGCAACGGGTGCCCCGAGCCCGGTTCTCCACATGAACTCAAGCGCATTTCCCCAAACGTCAGAGGATGCCGACTAGCAGTGAGGGCCCTGGTCTGATAGTGGGAAAACTATGCCCCCATTTGTCAAAGTGTAGCGCAGCGGAATACCAAAATAAACATACAACGACAGCGGAAGCAGTAAACCATACGACTACTGAAATAAAAAACTGAAATGGATATAACCAACAGTATATAAAAGATGATGCTACATGTTTCAAGTTTTAGGAAAACATCCAGAACATGTTATACATCAATACATTAAAGCAGAAATCAGAGTAAAACAAAACAAATAAAACATATGGCAGCGAAATCACGAGCCTAGGCTCGGTCCCATGCCCTCCTACTCCTCTGCAACAGTCAAGTACCTGTATAGGGACTCTTTCACCTATCTACACCTATAGCAACGTAATCAATTTGGGCTGAAAAGCGTGACCCGAATAGGGTGTGAGAAATATATAACAGTAGGCACCCACCCAAGGGTCGTGCCCAACTGAGTGTAAGCATGCAACAACAGTGTGCAATAGTAAAATGAAATAAAGTAAGAAGTACTCAAAAGTAACTAATTGCTAGTTATATTTCCATTTTATTATCCCATTAATCCATTTAAAAAATAAGAAATCACCACCGTGTATTTCCAAGTAAACAATCCACATCCTCAAACTTGTAACCCCTACCCTCAGGTAAGGAGTATCCAACACAAGAATCCGCCCTCAGGTATAACAGAATTTTTCCCTCAGGCGTAGGTAGTATCGCCCTCAGGCACTGAGTCTATCGCCCTTAGGCACGAAAGAAGTTTCCCTCAGGCTGAAAATATCTACAGCCCACAGGCTAAACAATGCAGTGCCCACAGGCTAATCACAACAATGCCCTCAGGCTAAACAGGTAACCGGTCCATGCCAAACATATCAAAATACAGTAAAAAAGCAATTCATCTCAAGGAAATTCTACAATTACTACCTTTAAGGCATACCTTCGGGTATCCTGGCCAAACGGCTAAACAGTGAAACACACCCCTGGGGTGGTTTCGGATCCAAGAAACGATCCCAACAAGCATTTTATTATCACAGTTAACTTCTTAATCAATTCTAGGCATTAAATATAGCAACGGACTCAGCCACACGACACCCCAACATGGGTTCGTGGAAAAAAACACACAAAAATGCACGACAGTTGGAAAATAAACACAAAGCCACCTACCTAAGATGTCAACGAGCGTTATAAACGAACCCCGACTCCAGAAACGTGCAAGAACAGCGTAGATATGATGAAGAAAAAAACCAAACAAACGTAAATAACAAACATTAGGAGAAGAATTAGTAAGAACGGTACCAGGAGAGGAGAGGGATTACCTGTGCGGTTCCAACGAAATCGTCCGAAGCCGAAACGGATTCCAGATGAATGCTCGGTGTACCTTCAAAGATCCAGCCTCCTCCTTTGGCTCCAAAATGGTTCAAAAGTCTCCTCTGCCAAATGAGGAGGCTACTGCCTGTTTTAAGCTGAAAAAACAAAGTACACGACGAGTATTTCTGAGTACACGGTGTGTAATTATTTCATTTAACTGTTCATTTGGCGGCACCACCACACTGTTCACCCGTCGACCTAAGTACACGACATGTAGTCCTGAGTACATAGCGTGTACTGTCGCCCAGCTGTCAGCGACTCTACCGCCTTACTGATTAAGCCTACCGACTGACTACAGGGCGTGTAAGGTACCACTACACGACATGTAGTCAGTTCCTACACCCTTCATTGCCAGCATGGCTATACACCCCGTGTACTCATCCCAACACGACCAAAAGTACATGATGTGTAGACAAAGTACACGGCATGTAGTTTCTAAATTTAGCATTTTCCCCCATTTTCCATATTTTATCAAAAAAACTTAAGGAAAAGGAAAAGGAAGAAACCTGTACCTCAAAATTAAGAACCACGTTCTTACATGAATCATAAAAATTTATATTATATAATAGGTTTAACATATTTTCTTGTGTGAAAATGAATAGTAAAAACAATAAAAATTAATTACCACAATTAATGTAAAAATGAGTTTACCATGAGGATAAACTAAAAATATAAGGATTAAAATGAAATATAATATTTTCAAAATCCCATATTATGAACATATTTATACCTTATCACCTATAATTTTCAATAAATACCCATTTTAGAGACCTTTTCTATGTGGAAAACATGATTACACTTTATTCTTTTAAAGAAATCAATATGTGTCCTCTCCCCCAATTATAAAAGGCCACCCACTCTCCTCTCCTATTCATATTTCAAAAACATTTTGGTTAATATAATAACAAAATAAATATATTCCTTACTTACATCAACACATCTTTGGAGCCTTATTTTTATTAGTAATCCATCCTAATAATTCTTAGGCATAAACATATAGAGGCCATCTAAAGAAGAGGTAAAATTATTAAACTTGTGTTTTTTTATTATTTCCACTTACACCTACAAAAATTATTATTGGAAAATGATGAAATGATAATAAATTATCGAAAATATATTTATATTTTATTATGTCAATTTAATAACCTATATCCATCACCAATTTCATAAAATGGTAAATGAAATCGTCGATTGCGTGTTTATTGCACTACTGCCTCGCGAACCGATGTGAATGGTTTTCCATGACCACCTATTACGGTGGGAGAAAATGATGGATATAATATTTATAGATGATATTTATGATATTATTTTACCTCTTTAATTATAATACCACATATAACTCTTTACCATACAACCATTTAGTAAATAATAACATCACTTATTTGTACGATAGACTACCACCTTACAAACTGATGTGATGCGTTTTTCATTTATATTTCACCTAAATGGTAATAAGAATATAATAAATGAATATATATGATATTTTAAACCTAATTATAATTCTGAAATTATTATTTTATATATAACTTCTTACATTCCATTTCGGTGGGGATACGATAACGTCGTTCGTGTGTACGGAGGACAACCACCTCACAAAGCGATATGATTTGTTTTTCACTATATCATTGAATGGAAGATAATAATGGTAAATTTAATGAATATATATGATATATTTGACATAAAAATGATTTTAAAAAGTTAATATATTATTTACCTTTATTTCATTTTATTTTTTGAGAAAATGGAATCATCATTCATGCATACGTACTTCTTATCGTACCTATAAATGATATAATTCATTTTATATCTCGAAATTTAATAGATTACTACAAATAATTATATAATTAATATATATGATATTTATATTATGGTAAATATTCTTTATATGATGTAACAATGATAAAATTATATAGATTCGAGATTCTAAACCAAAACATACAAGAAAAACGAATCAGTTATTACATGAAACATGGTTTTAATAAGGAATTGTTAATAAATGGGAAATAAGAGGTCATAAGTAAATAATATATGTTATGATAAATATGATTGTTTTTTAATATATGTATATTAAAATTATATTTATTATTAATTTGGTTCTATTGTGTATGAAATAATTCTAGACTCAAGGTAAGATATTTTTGCCTAAAATTGCTTTCTTTGGGACATATGTTATGTTATGAAGCTATGATATTTTATGATATGTATGTACATGAAATTTGACATGTTATATCATGAATATATATGTTATTATGATATTTAATGTTTCATTTTGTGTTATTATTTCATGTGTCTTATGATTCAAAGGTTACCAAATCATATATGGGATTTCTAGTCACTCTTTTATTTCTAAGTGACATATGCCATCACTAGTTGATAATTTTTTATGGTGTATATAATGAAAAAAATTATTTTATGATTCTTATCCCTAAAATAATGGGATATATATATATATGTATAAGGATCTCTATTTAATGGGGCTTACAATTTAGAATTTACAAAAGTGGTAAGGGTTTGATGCTACAATCTATTTTTTTATCGAGATTGTTTATTTTTATGATTTTAATAATGAAATATTAACATATATTTCCCAATAACATCATGACTTTTATTATACTATGGTTATTCCATGAGAATACATGTTTTCTCTTCAACTTAATCTTTTTATGTACTCAATATTTTGAATGATATTTTTTAAAGACACCCAAATTTATTTCTCTCTTCAGACAAAAACCCCTTTTCTTCCATATGCATGTTTTTTAAAAAAAATTTCAAGAATGTTTTACTGTTACTATATTATTATTATAGTAATTTTTACCATTTTTGATTTTAAAAAAATCATTTCATTTTCCAAAATGTCCCATTTTTCTTTTACCTAAAATGTTAATGGATTATTTTTTTAACGTGTAAGTCATGAACATAATTTCTCTCTATAATGACCACAAAATGTTTTAAATATTACTTTATAAGTTTATAAGTTTATTTTTGATTAAAAATATTTCCACAATGTTGTGTGGACTTTTAGTTTTAAAAATGTTATTTACAATGTGAAAGGGTTATTTTCCTAAAAAATGTTCAAAGTGATCTTTATAGTTCATTTTAAATATAAGATGAAATCCTTTGATGTCACATAATATTTACTAGGGATATGATCCATTAATAAAATTATTATTCATTATCTGGTTGGTTTATGATTACAATGATAAGATGTCCATGGACCCACTTTTCGATGGTGTTTTCTATGATGAAATGTTTATAAAACACATTTCTTTTAATGGTGTATAATATGATGGATATTTTACGATCATCTTGTGGAAAACATATGTATTATTTTCAATATGTGCTTATTGTTACATTATAACCAAGTAAGATGGTTACATTATAACCAAAGATGATGGTCATGTTAAAACCAAGGATGAGTGGGAACTATATCTTCTTCCAATGAATTGGGTAAAAATTGATATCTCATGAGATACACAAGACTAGAATGGAAAGTAAACCAAGTGTAGTAATTGAATTTTTCCATTATGATAATCTTGGGAGTGAACCTTGACCACTATAATGGTTAGGATAGTGAACCCATTCCACTAGGATAGTTTTGGAAATGATCCTTGGTTACTGAGGAAATGTTTTTCACTTCTTAATCATATGCCAAAGATCTATTTATTTTCCAATGTTATGCACTCATGGATCATGTTATTTGATTACTTTATGATTAATTTCTGATAAACTGCCAATATTATTTCCATGAAACTTTTTTATGATCTATGATATGAAGGGTATAGTTTTAAAATGTTGTTATCATGTTATCATACCCTTATGATCAGGTTATATTGATATCTCTCATGCGTACCCTTACGAAGATTCTAATTTCACCGTTTCTATTGTTTCTTTTACATAGGTTATGTATAAAGGTATTATATATGATAGGTCTTAGATGTGTTATAATTATAAATAACTTAGTTAGAGATGATATAGTTTACCTATGGATCAGTTTTTAGTTTATCTATGTTTCTAAAGAAACTAAACCGTTATATCCCTTAGGTGTGTATTTTTGAAGTGTAATGAATATTCATATATTAATAGGTGATATCTATGTTTGATAAATTTGAGTATTTTCATTATAGAAATCATTAGTTGATTCAAAATTATTCTATTATTATCATGAATATGAAATGAAACCATATAATATGGTGATGACATACCCTAGCTCCTCAAACATTTATTCCCCAACCTATTTGACACTCTTAATAACACCCTATTTCATACCTTAAATTATAAAGGTTAACATTTTCAATCCATATAGGATCGATTATTTCTCTAAGTGGATAAAAATAACTTTAGAATTATATAAATATTCCTTACTGTCTCTTGCATGAGACCTAGTCTAATAAAAAAAAATCCCCTATCTCAAATCAAAACAAAGGATGACAATGAAACCTTTAATATAGTATCTTAAAGGGTTCCATCAAGATCAATTGTTGAAAACTATTACTTTAGGTGAATTCCACCAAAACTTATTGACTTACCCAAACTTTATTGATATCTAGGATATATGATCAAAGCATGTCCCCAAGAACCATGAATATAAAATCATACCATCTTTTAGTCGAATCATAGTATATTTCACTAATCTTAACCTAATTTATTAATTATTGTTATAGATTCTTACGTAAAAAGGATGTGATACTAACATCTTATTCTAACAATATACTCATAGGAACTCCTTAGATCCATACCGTGTCTTATACATATAAATTTCCTAAATCATTGTATAATTAAGTCCACATAATTGGTTAAAAGTATTCAAATTTGGTGAACATGATTAAAATAATGAATGTTACATCACTTAGACAAGTTGAAATAATTATCCCTATCAAAAAAACCCATTGTGACCTCATCCCACTTCTATGTGGGAATATGATGTGGTTGGAGGAGACCAATAGGCTTTTGATGCTTGGATTTGGCCTTTTTAGGGGGGAGACATCTTTTAACGAATCTTTTAATATCTTTATTCATCCATTGAAACTATAATAATCATCATATATCATAATAAATATTTTTCAACCCTGGATATACCTCCCATAAAAATTCTTTGGAATCCCATGTCATATCCTTTATCATGCCCTTCAGGAAAACCACCCTACCATGAACACCGAGAATATAATCACCACCCTGCATCCATATTGATATTTTCTTCCCACTATATTTTATCTATTACATCACCTAGAAGTCTAAATTAGTTCCCTGAATCTCGTTCCCATTTCCAAATAATGATGAGGTTGTTCTTAGATAAATTTGTGTAATAATCCATTATTCATCAATGATATCCAAATACAACTTCATAAAGAGGCTCATCATCATTATTTTATTACATGATTTTTACAATAACTTCACCTGCATCTTTTTAATAAGATAATATATCACTACATTACCCTTTATATGGGTGTATTCCATATTGAAATCAAAGGTCTGTAAGTACTCAACACACACCCTTTTCAAAATATTTAGGTATCCCTATGAAAATATTTACCTAAGTATTTTTAAGTTAGTGTAAACCATGAATTTCTCATTAAGGATATAATGATCTAAATATTTTAATAAATAAAAAAATGGTACAAACCATAAATCATGATTCGATTAATTCCTCTCATGTGGCCTAAAAATTTAGCACACATAAGTGATAACCTAACAACCCTATATCAAAACTCCACTAATACAAGTTCTTAATGTATTACAAAACACTATATAACACTTACCCAACTCAAGTAAATTTATAATTAGAACCAAATATAATCTCCCCTATAACTTCTGAAAAGATCTCTCACACTGATTAGTCTAGTGAAGCCTCGCATTCTTATTGGTCAGGGTCATCATGGGAGCTGTAAGTTAGGAGAAGTCTAAAATGAACCACTTGTAGCAATAAAATAATCCCAATAAACTATTGGTTTCAAATTAATTCCTGGGGATATGCTAATAATTCAAAACATTGACCTACTTATGGTCAATAAATTCCTTACTCATATATAATGTGACCCAAGAATCATACCTCTCAAATCCAGAAATGAGAAATTAACATAAATCCAATTCTCTCATAGTGTACCCAACACATTATAAAGGATTATACCATGATAATTATATGTCTAGGAATATATCAGGATATATTCAAAAAATAATACCATTACTGAGTCAAGATAAGGGTGGAAATTTTTTTCATCAGATTTATAAACACATATGTTATGTTTTTCAATTTATATGTCATCACAAGGAACCCCTACAATCTATATTTTCTCTAAAGAGTAGTCTATGGAATATCCTTTTCCTTGAACTTGAGGTAGTGGTGACCTAATTTTAGATCAATATTGAAGAACCATCGCCCCCCTTGAGTGATCAAATAGGACATCAATACATGGAAGTGGGTATCATTTATTGACCATGACCCGGTTAAATTTTGGATAATTATTTCACAAATACAGGTTATCATTAACCTTCATGGTGCAAAAAACAATATTACCCCATGTATAATTTCTTAGGTGAATCAATCAATTTTCCTCTAAGTACTATAACTAGACAGATATATCCCTTAACTTAATTGGTTTTATCCAAAAAATGGGGTATTGATATAGATTCCATACCTGAAACCAGTCCCATAATAATACCAAACCCCTATCAAGAAACACTCTTGATAGTTATCATTAAAAAAATCCTAAAATTAATCAATATATTATGGTAAGATAAGTTATTAGACCTGATTTTTAGTATATAAAAAAGTGATTCACTTTTTGGGATATAACCATACCCATCTTCTAATGATCAATATTTAATTGTGCTGCCTATAAGTCTCATTCCTCAAAAAAAGTGTAATAATCACCCATAGAAGAAGTGAATGAAACTATTATATAATATTAGACCACGTTATTATATCCAATATATATATATCCTTTTCTATATAAGAAGTACTATGGATAGATACATGCCTTCAATTAAGATCTGAACAAAACAATTAGTGGATAATATCTTCTCAGATACTAATATTATATTGAAGAAATCCCTTGGACAAGGACTCCTCTATCTCATTAGAAAGTGGGGAAAACATATACTTATATTTTTATAGGCTTGATCATAAGAAAATATTACTTATTTTATTAAAATAAAAATAATTAGGGATTAGAACTTGTACTTATTCTAATGTAGGGGATGTAGGGATTTATTTTTTTTAAACCTCTTGAAAATTTCTTACATACTACCCATTAGGAGTTTTCACACTATTTTATTTATCTTATTTACTTTGGTATGTCTACCTATTAATTTTTAATTAAATATCTCTAATTTACCATATCAATTTCTAAATAGTGATTTAGAAGCACTCACTCACTATCCTCCATAGTTTCCTTTAATATTTGTATAATTAAATAATTTATAATATTTTGGGTATTCATTTTCTAGTCGATAGTTTAAAATTGGAAGACATAAATTCAATTAACTATAAATTCATTACCTAAACATTCATTGTCCTTATGGTTATTTATATTTTATTTATCTATTTATATTTTCATAATTTTTCATTTTATTCATTATATATTTGATTATTTTTACCCTGATATAATGATTTAAGTGTGAATATTTCTAAAAGGGTGTTTTACCTTATCCTTTCCATCAATGTTTCCATATTAATTTTATATACAATAGTAAATCTCTTTCTAATTTTTTGACCAAAATTCGGTACCAAGATATGTCTCCAATTAAACATAACATACATGATTTCTAATTTTAAAATACTTGGCATCATAAATAATTTTATAAGATATTCATGACTCAAAAAAGTTATGACTAGAGATCCATAAGGAAAATATACAAAAATAATTTCTTACCCTTCTTCTTATCACAATAATTGGATTTAGAACCTAACTTCATTTTTTCTCTTCGATTTTTCTTTTGCACACTTTTTTATACTTTTTAATAACACATTATTTTTATATTTCTATTATATTTTATAGAACCAATTTTTTTTACTTAAAATATATGATTGAATATTATATTATATCTATAAGTATTCCCACATGGATTATTTTCTTGATTCCTTGTTTTATTCCTATTAAGTATATAAATTAATTTACTCTCAAGTAATTTTTTACTTTTGAATTTATTATTTCTATGAATAATAATCCTATATATAGAATGATTAGTGATGTAAAAAATGTGTCTCATCAGTTTACACTACTCATAACATATGTTAGTCTCTTAATCATACATTTGGTTGGAATATACCATAGAGAGATACAAATTCTAGTTGTGAAAATCCTTTTACAAAATCCACTTGAGTAATGAATGATCAATAGTTTGATGTAACCTCCGAATACTCAACAATAGAAGATGAAAACAATGAATAAACTCTATGGAAACAATTATACTTAATTATATATAAAAGTAATGTGTAACTAGAATTTCTTAATTCAATACTTATCTTTAACAAATAACATCAAAGATAAAAACAATGAAAAATTATATAATCTACCAATAAATATATAAATCTTAGTAAAAGGTCAACCCCTTATAAGATTAATGAATGAAAAAATGAGATGGAAATGTCACTATAATATAAATATTCCAATAATATAGACTATATATCATAGTCCTTTAATAAATATTAATCCTTCAAAGAATAATATGGAGGAAAATTCTCTAAGATCACTATTATAAACAACAATAAAAATAAATTGGAGTTAAATCATGAAAGATTAAAATATAAGAAAATGTAGATTCCAAAGGACATAAAATTTATGCATGATAAAATCAAAGTATTATATGCTCAGAATTATAAAATCACTAAAAATCAATGGTAAAACTCTAGAAAAGTTATAATCAAAGATATATCCTCTATAAAATCCCCCAATAGTATCCCAAGGTTTGAAAATGAAACAAAAAATATTGATACACATGAAATACATTTAGAAATTCCTAGAATAATATATTCCTAAAAATTATTGATAGAAAATTAAATATAAAAGAATGATATTCTAGTATGAATTGATTTTCGAGAAAAAATTAAAATGATTCTAAGATGTTTTCTATAATAAAACCAATAAAAATATAGATCCTAAATGCATTATCGAAATTAACATCTATACTAAAGAATATAAAGAATCAAAAATCCATCATCTACAACTCCAATAATGATGATATATTAAATATGATAAATTATGATCTCATTGAAAAATCTACCAACCATGATTATTTATATTTTCATGAATAAAATTATTTAATTTTTAAAAATTGTATCTCAATGATGGATGGTCATATTACCCATTAAATCATTGATGCTTGAACTCAATAGTTAAATCTTGTGGAACATTTTATTTTTCTATGAATTCATTATGATATAATTATAAATCATTTATTCCAAGACTAAATATTGTACATTTCCTTTTACTTCAAACAAACTCCCTAATAACTTTATGAAATTCCTCTTAGAAGCCTCTCTAAAAATCTATGAAATATCATTTTTATAATCCTTTTAGATTTCATATTTATTATTATCCATTTTTTTATTTCTATTTTCTTATATTTTACCAATTTTGATAATTTCTCCCTAAAGAACATATGGTATTGGAGTCATTAGTACTTTTTATTTTATGTATTAGAAAACCAAATTCATGAAAAATAGAGAGGATACTTCCCAAGATGAATGGAACACCTTCCCCCTTTTTACATTCTTCCTTCTTTCTTTAATTACTAGACTAAATAGAGTTTTTTTTATCTCAAAAATGTTACCTTTTTTAGCACATTAATATTGGTGTTAGAAAATAGGAGACAAGTCAATGAATGATGATTTACAGTTGATAAATCTTATTCTTATTTATTTCCCATTTATTTCAATGCTGATAGAAATATGGGAAAATGAAGAACACATGTTTGATGTAGATTAAATTGGTGGTGGAAAAAGTAGTTAAATATAGAAAATTTTAATTTAGAGTAGTTTTGAAATAAGAAATGTGTAACACCACAATATTTTATATGTATTTCCTTTGAAATAATTTAAAATTATTTAATAGATTACTTTAAATGAAACCTCAAGAATAATTGAACCTAGGATATAGTATACTTAGTATTTTTATTTTTTTATGAATAGGATTAAACAATTTATAAAATATATATAGAAATTTTTCATATACTCAAATGTAATGATTAATTCATATGACATAATCAAATTTTTTTAATTAAACCATTTAATCTTTTAAAGACCTAATTTTTTCAAAGGAATGTGTTATTATACATGATATGAAAACAAAGTATATTAATCACTAGTAAAAAGTTATTTTATTAAAATGTATTAACAATTTATATGAATAAATAAATATTCTTCTATATATTATTTATCTAAAGATTAGGAATAAAGATACAATCATTTGAAGGCCAGAAGTGATATTTTTCATAAAACTGGTTTTATGATCACAATATGTTTTGATCATAAAAAATAAAATTTGTCACAATTAAATACTATTTTTAATGATATCATTAAATTATATATTAAATAAAATATTTTAACATTAATTTTATCATTTTTATTATTCAATTAATGAAAGTAAATTTAGTTTTATGCGTACAAATGAATTTATCTAAAAATGTATTTTCGTTCTGTTTTACATGATTATTTTAAAATTAATTTATACTAGTTATATAAATTGAAATTTATAAAATGTACTATACATTTTGAATTATTATAAAAAAATTTATTAATGGGTGAAATTTAATTTTTATACATAATTAATCGTAAAAATTTGTTACCACAGTTAATGTTAAAACAGGTTTTCTGAGGGGGTTAAACTAAAAGATAAGGGATATATTTCCACATAAAATTTTATACTTATTATTAGTTAAATATATTTGTAATCTAAATTATATTAAATTCAAATACATGTATATTTTTAAGAATTATTCTTTATAAATTCATTAATTGTATTTTAATATTTTATGTAGTTCTATGTATTTCATCTCCCTCAATTATAAAAGGACACCTCCTATCAACCCTTATTCCTAAATTTTTATCCTTCTAACATAGCCAAGACCTACACTAATACATTCATAGCTTTAATTACTTTATATTATATCCCCTATTAATTTATAAGACTACTCATTCAAGGATTAATGTTTAATTCGAAGGGGGTATCTCAAATAAGAGGATGTTAGGGTGTTTACAAAGTAAGTTAGACTTGAGATAATGTTTTTACGTTACAATTTCATTTTTACCAGGAATTTTTATACTTAAACTTATTATGGTGAAATTATATGATATATCGATCATAAATATATTTTCTTTTCCTCTCCTGTGTTAATTTCTATAAATTAATTTTTTTCATTTCATTTGTGGCCATGTACATAAAAGTACAAAAGATTATTTCTAAGGAAACCTAAATTTATTTCTCTCTTTGGTCAAGAATCATTTTCTAAAATATCTATATTTTAAATAAATGTTTTCTATAATTTTTTGACCATTCCCCAATGATGATATAAATTTATTTTTATCCATGTTTTAATATATATAAATTGGTTTAAAATGAATCTTCTTGTCATTTTCTGAACACTGTACTTTTGAATGTTTACTAAAAATGTAAAAGTAATCTTTGATTTAAAATACACAAAACATAAATAAATCCTACCATCATGAAAAATAAATTATTTTCTTCATAATTTAATATATTCCTTTATTATTTTCAAATATAATATTTTCCTTAATATATTTGTAAATTTTTATATTCTAAATAATTCATTTCAAAATGAAATGGGTATTTTCCTCAAGAAATAATTTAGTGGTATTTTAAAGTAATTTTTTATCTATGATAACATCTTTTGGTGTTTTAGATGACTTAATTGGGATATTATCTAATGTTAGCATATTTATTTTTTCTCTAGTTGGTTTACTATTAAATTGAATAAATGTTAATGAAACCCATTGTCTTTTTCATGGGTTAAGCTATGATGAAATGATAAATGTTTTTAGGAACATGTGGAATATATATGAATGGATTTTGAATATGTTATGGAGGAATCTACTATATCACTATAATGAATTGGGTAGATATTAATGTTTTATGAGTTTGAAGGGTACACATGAGGTTATCCTAATCCTAAAATAGGGTACATTGGGGTTTATCCGAAGACCAAAAAGTGGGTATATGAGAGGTTATAAGAATCCCTAATCTAGTACATGGGTGGTAACCCCAAGACTAATATTAAAATAATGTATTAGTTGGTATCCTTGACATATTATTTCTAGGATAATGATAATTCCACACTTTATGAAACTATTTTATGATATGATCGTATAACAATTTTAATCTCTCATGGCTCACGTTCATTAATTCCTTTTATGATACATGTATTATAAACTACCAATATTTATGTTATCAATCATGATTATGATATGTGAATTGATGGGTGTGATTTTAAAATGTTAACCTCATGTTGTTATACACTTATTATCATGCTATGCTTAAATAATAATTTATATTCACGAGTTTACCCTTACTAAGAATCAGTGATCATCTTTTATTATATTTACTTTTCCCCAGGACATGAAGAATGGTTTTAAGTATAATATGTCTAATTAGGGTTCTAGTTGTGAATAACTTAGTGGGAGAATATTTAGATCATTTATGTACCAACTGTTTTTATATACATGTTTCCAAAAACACTAAACCTTTATAGTTCTGGTGTGGATTGTAAAGATATGTAGTGAATATTCATCTAATAATACAATATATTTATATATAAAATGTTTGGGTTACCTAAGTTTGTATCATATAATGGTTTATTGATTTTTGGAAATTGGGATGAGGAATCCTTAGTGATAACCCGTATTATATGGAAAAGTAGAGATGAATATCCTAAGTTATGGTTTATAACAGAGTGTGGTTTTCCAAGAAAATACATCCTTGTAAGAATAATGTAATGTAGATGTGGTTTTGGAATATATTAACCTAGGTTTAACTACTATAAAGGTGATAAGTTGGGTATTAACATGATTTTAACCAGTTCAAAATGAGTAGACCTAATACTAAACACCTGGATAGACAGTCTTAGGGGCTATTCTTGGGATAATTAACAATTTATTTATGAACCATTATAAAGGATTTGAGTAGATGTTATCCAATGATGTACTAGGTTAAACCTAAGGTGTATTAGATTGAAAATAATGTGACATTATTTATATATCATATAAATAATGTTTCATAATTATATGGTTAATTACTATGATTATTATTGGTCGCGCTATTCTTTTTGGTTTTTTTTAATGGATGGAACCTGAAAGAACCACATTGACTCTAAATTTGATAGATAATTAAAACATTTTCCTCTAGAGAAACCAAATTTTATGGGATATGGAATTAAAAATATCATTGATATACTTACATAACTTTCTCAATCCACAAATCACAATGTGCTTCCAAACAAGAAAAAGTGGGATTAATTTTCTTTTCAATCATATATGAGGAAATATCCACATTTTTTTAGAGGGTAAAATGATCATATAATTACTTTGAAATGGATTAGTACCACTAAAAACATATTATCCATTATCCAGTTCACATGTAATGAAAAATGTATCTTTCTGGTCTGTCATTTGGAATGAGGAGTTGATTAATGGTGTAATCTTATCATGAACATGAGGAAATTAGAAGATATTGACTCTGTGAAGTACGATGAGTTTAGAAGATTATTTTCTAAAAGTTAATTTCCTCATATTCTTCATATGAAAATGAAGAAGGAATTTGTTGATCTATTGTCGATGGATAATGAATCCATTAGTACCATTGAGGAAATTTTCACAAGACTTGTGAGGTAATATTCTAGTATTATCATCCAAACTAGAATCATTATTGATCAATTTTTTAGTGGCTTAAAAATGAGTCTCTAAATGGAATTATCCATAAGATACAACCTTAGATATGATGAAATAATTTGATTTTATATCATGTTAGAAATAGATATAAGATTAATCCATCAATCTGATGGTGTTGATATGAAAATAAAGATGGAATTAAAAGGAAATTATTATAATAAAAACAATATAGGGAAGAAGATGAGTCATCCTTTATGCCATTAACATGGAAATAAACGTGGTAGAAATTTTCATTAGAGAACTATTAAAATATTTTAGTTTGGAATGAAAGGTAATCAGGAAATCAAATTATGAAGTTATAGGAATAAGTTATTTATTTATTATAGTGGAGGGAAAGCTCCACAAAATGCACCACCTAAACACCAGTGATTAAAATTTAAGGAGTATGGGAATTATACCAATGATTGAATTAATTCAAGTTTTAATGATAATGATTATTTTTAGAAGCCTCTTAATCATAGATACAATGGTATATCTAATGCAATCATTATTGTCAATGTGGGGTATGATAATGAAGTAGTGAAAGGTACACTTACCATCCACTCTAGAACTTTTAATGTCTTATTTGATTCTTGATATACCCACTCATTTATAATTGAATAACTTTCCAATGGTATCACATTACCACCGTAATTATTAGATGTAAAATAATTAGTGAAAACCCCTAATGGTATGATTATTTCCTCCCAATTCTTTAATTCTTCTCCAATTAAGGTTTTTTGGAATGTGTTTTTTATAAATCTTGTTATCCCCTATAGTTTAATTTAATGTTATTTTGGGCATGAAATGTATTTATTCATATAAATACCATATGGATTTACAAGTAATCAAAGTCACATATTATATTTTGAACCAACCGATGACTGATTATCCATACAAGGATAAATATGAAGTTTTAATGGAAATTACACCCATTGTTTGGTTCTTGATTCCTATTCAAAGATGGTATTTATCATAGATTGTTAGGGAGAAACTCAAAATAGAATATGTCCCTATATTATTGGTTTTTTATGTATTTATATAAGAGTTTCCCAATATTACTCTAAATCATAATGCTGGGTTTTCAATATAACTCATGCCATATGATGCACCTATTTAAAAGACTTTATATAGAATAGACTCGATTGAATTATATGAATAAAATAAGAAACTATAGGATAATCTTGGTAATGGATTCACTTTTCAAATTGTGTCACCATTGGTCATACCTATTATCTTTTTTAGAATAAAGATGTATCAATGTGACACTGCACTTATTATCGAGAACATAACAATATCATAATCAGGAATAAGTATCCATTTCCTTGTATTAATGATTTGTTTGATCAATTGTGAGGAGCTCAATATTTATTGAATGTTCATCTTTGAAATTAAGGGTTAAATGTGAAGACATACCTAAGATAGCCTTTTGTAAAAGGTATAGAAATTATCAATTTATATTGATTCTATTTTTTATTACCAATTCCCCCTATATTTTTATATATTTAATGAATAAAGTAATTAGAGATTACCTAAATCAATTTGTTTTAGTCTTTATATATTATATTCTTATATATTCCAATACCAAGTATAAGCATAAATATTACTTCATAATTTTAATAAATACCCCAAGAAAGAATAATATGTAAGAAAAATTTATCAAGGGTGAATTTTGGATACAAAATGTTTCATTTTTTAATATAATATCAAGTGAGGTTATATATATAGATCCTTAAAAGATGAGAATTATTGAGAAATGTACTAGAATAAGTACAATAACTCGGATCTTTAGTTTTCTTAGGTTGAACAAATACTACCAATGATTTGTGGAAGATTTCTCATGACTATCTAATACACTCACCATGTTTACATGGAAGGGTGTTATGTTCTTATAGATAGATAAATGTGAAGATATTTTCAATGAGATGAAAAGAAGGTTAGAAATCACATGTGTAGTTACACTACCCTATAGAGGAAAAGGATTTGTGATCTATAGTGATTCATCCATGAATGGGTTGATATGTGTTCTTATACATAATGATATGATGATAGCCTATGCCTCATTCCAATTCAAGATCTATGATCAATATTACTAGATTCATTATATGGAGTTAGAAATGATAATATTTGTATTAAATATGTTAAGGAAATATCTTTACAGAGACAAGTGTAACATATATACTAATCATAAAATTTTAATGAATATATTCACCCAAAAATTGTTGAATATTCTCTTGATAAGATGGTTGTAGTTGATTAAAAATTATGAATTCTCAATGCATTACCACCTTGACAAAGTGAACAAGGTGGATGATGTTTGAGTTGAAAGTTTCATTCCATCATATCTATGATAATGATCACAAAAGATCTAATATTTATGGATATCCAAATAATATAACTTGAAATATTAAAGGAAGGGTAGAAATATTATCTTTCTCAAATGCATGTTCAACCATAATTCTATGTTAATATTGAAGTGTCATAGAAGGAATATGCATAGATTAAAAATATGGAAATAAATATTCCCAATATTAACCTTAATTATGATAGAATTATACAGTATATTAAGAAAGTATGTTTCCATTCTATACCATATTTTCATAAGGAACTCTTGTAAGAATCTCATATCTCATCATTATCTATTCTTATTGGAAGTTAGAAGATGTATATATATCCAAAAGAGTATTTATAGTGAGTCAACATAAAGTGAGATATTGTAGAGTATATATCTTAGTTATTGTTATGATAGAAATTTAAGGTCAAGCGGTCGAATTATAATGGGATTTTACAACCATTACCTATACCAAAATATAAATAAGAAAACATTACCATGGATTTCATCATTGGACTCCCCAAATTATATAAATGCCTTACTTCTATTTGAGATATAGTTGGACGACTTATGAAGTCAAAACACTTCATTTTGTAAATAATAGTTCTCTATTAATCATTTTTCCCTGAAATACATTATGGAAGTGTTATGGTTTCATGGGATACTACATTTTATTATATCTAATATAGATTCGAGGATTACATTGATGTTATCAAAAATTCATCATCAAGATCTTGATACAGAGTTATGACTAAGAACTTCTTATCATCCTTAGACATATGTTCAATCTAATAGGATCATTCAAACCATGAAGGTCATGTTAAGATCCCGTTCTCATGATTTTGAAGGTTATTCAGATCAATGCCTTCCTATAATTGATTTTTATTATAATTATATATTGGACTCAACCATTTAGATGGCTCCTTATAAATCCCTTTATTGATAAAAGTGTATAACGCCAACATGCTAGGATAAATTTATAGAAATAAATTTATTGGGAAATTGTCTATAAGAGGAAATAGTAGAGAATTTTATATCCATTCAACAACATAGTAAGTAATCTCTGAGTCTATATAAGAGTTATTCTGACAATTTTTAGTAGAATATAGAATTAAAATTTTATGATAAGGTATTAAAAATACTATCTCCATAGAATAAGATTATGTGATTTGAAAAAATAGAAATATAATCCCTATATATATTGTTCCTTTCAATATTCTTTATCATATTGGCACAATTTTTTATTGTTTTTCACTCCCACAGAACCTCTATCAAGTTGATGATGTGATCCATATATCATCCCTAAGGAAGTGCATACTTGATCCTTCACATGAAATGAAATCAGAAGTTATAATAATCTATCATGATATTTCTAATGAAGAAAAACTAATATAAATATTGGATCATAGAGATAAAGTGATAAAAAAAGACTACCCACTTAGTTAAATCTCTCTAGAGGAATCAGAAATCTAAGGAAGTTAGATGGGAACCTGAGGATATGATGAAGAATGTATATACTTAGTTTTTATTGGATTGTAGAAAATGTGATGGGGGGGTTTATTTGAGGCAGGTAGAATCTAACAACCCAATATTTTATTTTTATGTCCATTTAAATAAACTTCAACTATACGATAGATTGCATTACAAGTAACCTTGAGTAAAAATGTACCCCTGATGTAATATATATTTATAACCAAGACATTGGATTGGAAGGTATTAATAGGATTAAACAAGTTATGAAATATATCTAGAAATATTTTACTAAATTCAAATTAATTGATTAATTCTTAGGAAATATTCTTTAAATTTTTTCTTAAAATCATTTGATGATTAAAATACCTATTTTTCGACGAAATGTATTTTTCTACACGTTATGAAAAAAAATTATATTTACCACTATTAAAAAGTTATTTTACTGAAATATATTGATAATGTATATGAATAAATTAATAACCATCCATACATTAGTTATCTAATAGTTATGAATGTACATTAAATCATGTAATGGTAAAACGTATTATTTTTCTTAAAACTATTTTTTATGTTTACAATGTGTTTTTATAATGACAAATTAAATTAATCAAAATTAAATAATAATTTTAAATAATTTTATAAATTATATATTAAATAAAATATTTTAACATTAATTTGATAGTTTTTACATGTAAATGAATTATATTAAACTTAGTTTTATTATTTATAATGTATTTTTCTAAAAAAAAGTTTTCATTGTGTTTCACATGCTTATATTAAAAATAATTTATGCCAATTATAGAAAATGAATTTGATAAAATGAATACCATATTTGGAATCATAAAGTGAAAATATTTCAATGGGAAACATTCATTTTTTTCACAATTCATAGTAGAAAAATTAAAAATTTATTACTGTGGTTAAAGTTTAAAACATGACTATCAATGTGGGGGATGGGGTTGAACTAAATAAAAAGGGACAAATTTCCAGATACTTTTGTATAATTTTTTTGAAGATATAAAGACCCAATATTGTCTTAAGTTTAAATACATGTAAATTTTAAATAATTTTAATTTATAAATAATTTAATTATATTTAAATATTTTATGTAATTACATGTTTGTATTCTCCCTCACATATTAAAGCGCTCCTCCTTTCTACCATTATTATTGAATTTCTATCCTTTTATCTTATCCATTAACAATCCTAATACCTTCCTAGATTCCTTCCCTTCATCAAAGAGACTCTTTTTTTCACTTAAGAATAATATTTCAAGGCTTATGGTGTAATCCAAAGGGGTATCTCAAAAATAGAGGCTACAGTGGTTATAGAAAAAGTCAAACTTGAGGTAAGTGTTTGTCATTACAATATATTTTTTACTGGGGTTGTCTATATTTTATTGACTATAAAATTATATGATGTATCCCTCATAAATGTCTTTCACTATCTTATCCTTTTTCTATTTATATAAATTTTAGGTTTTCCTATAATTTTTTAGTTTATAGGTAATCAAAAGTCTGGAAGAATGTTTTTGAGGAAAATAGACTTTATTTATATCTTTAGATGAGAATATTTTTCTTATATATCCATATTTTATTTAAAATGTTTTGATGTATGTTTTTACCATTAATCAATTATGGTATAAATTCAATTTACTGATATTTTAATTTCTATAAGGTTATTTAAAATGAATCTTCTTATCATTTTCCGAACAAGATATTTTGAATTTTTACTAAAAATGAGAAAAGAATATTTGTTTTAACATACATGGCATGATGAAAATATCCCACTATCTTTACCACTCAATGATTTGAATCTTACTTTACAAATTATCATTGTTATTTTAAAATAAAATATTTTCCTTAATATTTTGGAAATTTTTAGATTTTAAATAATCGATTCCAAAATGAAAATGTTATTTTCCTCAAGAAATAATCCAGTGGTCTCTTAAAATAATTTTCATCTATGATAACATACTTTGATGTTTTTCTAGAGATATGATCCAATGTTACTATCTTTAGTTTTTATCTAAAAGGTTTATCATTATGATTAAGAAATATAAATGAAACCCATTTTCAATTCCATGGGTAAAGTTATGAAAAAATGATAAAGGATTTCATGATCTTATAGCATACATATAAGTGAATTATGATTTTATTATGGGTGGGCCTGTTATAACACTATAATACATTGGGTAATGATTAATGTTTTATGAGCTGAAATATTATAAGGGAGGTTGTCTCAATACTAAAATAGTGTACATATGAGTTTATCACAAGACCAAAAATAGGGTACACAAGAGGTTTTATAAATCTACAAGTAGGTAAATGGATGGTTATCCCAATCCAAACGTGTGAATAATTCCATGGTGGGTATCCTTGAAAAAATATTTCTTTGATTATGATTATTGAAGACTTTATTCTAATATTTTATGAAGTGATATTATTCCAATGTTATGATCTCATGGCTCATGTTATTTTATTCATTTATGATTCATTTCTTATGAAATACTAACCTCTATTACATAAATAGTGACTATGATCTATGAATTGTTGGGTATTATTTTCAAATGATGAGCTCATTTTATCATACACTTATGCTCATGTTTTGATTAAAATATCATTGATATTACCCCTATCGACCCTTACTATGAATTTGATCTCACCCTATATTATGTTGGATTTTCCTCTGAATATCAAAAAAGGTTTTATGTATGATATGTTTGAGAAGGGTATTAGTTATGATTAATTTAGTGGGAGACGATGTAGATCGTTTATATACTAGTTTTTTATGTGTCCAAGTTTCAAAAGACCCTAAACCATTACAACTCTAGTGTAGATACTAATTAAATTTAATGAATATTCATATAATAGGATGTAATATTTATGTATGAAATGTTTGATCCACCAACATTACATTCTGAAAAAACAACATAAATAAATTTTTGGTATGAATGTCTTGGTTACTTCAGTTAGAAAGGGAGAAAATGACTTACTACCATTGTAACATTAAATATTAGAAGAATGGATTATGGAATAAGTAAATAATGAATCCTTCAGAAATAGCAGATGATGTAATTATTAATAGAAAGTAAAACACCTAAGGATCATAAACTAGAGGTGGATCATAGAGACATATGGGAGATAAATCCAGTCTATTATCATGGATTCTATTTATATTTTGTTAAATTTATCGATGATGTGACATAGAAGGAATGGATGTTCTTTATTAATCACAAGTCTAGTGTTTGGAGAACCTTAATTTGATGGATCTTTATGGTGTAAAATGAAACTCCAAGTAAACTGAAATGTTTGAGGTTTTAAAATAGTGGACAATATAAAAGTATGGGATCCCAATGGTTTTCCTAGTATAAGAGAATATGGTTTGGGAGAATAATACTAAGAAGTATAGAAAAAATGGAGTTGTATAAATAATTAATTAGAATTTATTATTGAATTTAAGAAGTATAAGGATTCATGTTGGTTTTCCCAAATAGTTTTGGTGTAACACCCATAATTTCATTTTCAGGTAGAGAATTTCTTATTTACTTATTTTTATTTCCATTTATTTATTTAGGTTTTTATTTTTGTTCTATCATGTTATTTTGTAGATTGTTAAATTGTTTGGGTTGTTTGAGTAGGACAATAATAAATTATTAGGTGTTGGACCAGACACATGGATGATGTTTTTCAATATTAAAGAACACAAAACTATGACTTAGGGTAAACATGATGTGACAATGATCTTTATGAAGGAAGAATATTTTAATTGGTTTTCAGAAATGTTGTGGTGTAAGGGACACCCTGACATGAAGGGATAGAGGTGACTTATTGGGTTGATACTAATTTAAAACCATAGTATATCTATGGGAATCACAACATGACATGTGTTTGGGGAATCCATAAATAGATATGTCCTATGTGTAAGAGTCCCCTTGATTAAGGGTGTACTCTTAAATATGTGTTCTATCATACACAAGGTACTTGAAATTGATAAAAATGTAGCACAATGTTCTATAAAAGGATAGTTAGGCCATGTTGATGAGAGGTCTTATCATGACTATATATAAGTGTTGAGTGATTTTTAAGGGTTTTAGACTTTTTGAAAATTTTAGATTAGAGGGGGACATAGTTACCCTTTGGGATAAGAGCCACAACATGCTGTCAAATTTGTAAATGAATTCACAATTTATCCTAGGTTTGGGGTTGGTGTGTCATATTGTGATTAGGGGAGGTCACACGATGACCCACCTTTCCTATTTATTTAAAATATAGATTAATTGATTTAATGAATATAAAAGGGTATTTTATGATATTTTTACCAATTTAACCATGGGAAACCCATATTTTAACCTTTCAAGACATAGTCATTGAACCTCTTCCTTCTCCTCCCCTTCCGAATGAATCATGTGGATATAATATCAAGAAATCACATAGTAAGTTATTTTCCTTCGATATTTAGTTCTAAAATTGTTTTATCCAATGATTTTTCCTTCCCAATGGTCATGGTGGACTAGGGTTCTTATTGATTGAAATTATAATAAGGGTTTTTGGAAGCTATTTCTCTCCATATTCTTATTTAGTGGTTTATCACTCTTAAAAATTAGTTTCATTTGTTTAAGGTGGGTGATTCCATTATCTCCCTTAATTTGAAAAACCCGTGCTCACATGATTTGTAAAAATGATGTTTTTAAATGTTTTAAATAATTTTATATCACATTTGAAGACTTATATAAATATCATATTTTTTTTTATTTTTTATTTTTTTATAACTAATTAATTTCTCTCAAAATATTTTTTTATTTATGTAAATAACTATTTCCTACCATGATCTTGTTGAAATTCCTATTTTCATGAAAATTATAATTTGATGAAAATTATATTTTTTGAAATGATAATGCCTCATGGTAACTATATGTTCTTGGGTAGGTATTTAAGGATAAGTAAATACTAGGTAATAATTACAATCTTCCTTGGTTATTCTCCTTCTTCATAATTCCACTCTAACTAACTAAGATGTCACTATTTTAGTTTTCCTAAATGGTTAGCTAACTAAATATATATTGAGTTGTTGGATATAAATTGGTGTGAGTATTATGGAAGGAATCAACCTTAGTGAACATAGGGTACATCCCATTATGCATGGTTAGAAATGCATGTTTATGTGGAACTTTTAGTTTGATCTGAAATGTGTTAAATATTTTTACTTGTTATTTAAAATTAAAATTGTAACTTTATATGCCTATTTTCAAACTAACATGATTAAATTTTCTAATAAAGGTTACTAATGGAACATTTACTGAGATCAGATTGGTGTAGTTAGGATCCCACCCTACATTAAACCATTTCAAGAATGTATAGCTAATTATGACTAATATGGGTAAAGGTAATTGTAAGTCAAAAATCAAGGTGAATACCCAAATAAGGGGGTATTGGTGAATTTTTGTATTATATATTTTAAGACACAATATCATTATTTAGATCATGTTATCTTGATATAAGGAACATGTGTGTGTCCCACTATCTTTATTTCTCTCAATGATCGATAAAATTAGTAAAATAAAAACATGATTTTACTCAGTTCACCCTCAATGGGGTAGTCTATAGATCATGGAATGGAAATGTTCCCATGCACCTAAAGAACTAGAGCATACTTATTCTCTCTGGTTTACATAATATAGAAGTCACAATAAGCCTTTGAACTCATTGTTATTACAAAATTATAAATGGTAATTGACTCTCTTCACATTTCAATACTCACTGAATAATCCATAACTTCCTTCATCTTTATGAGATGTGTATAAGAAAATACACCTAAATTTGTGCATCCCATTAGCATAGCTTGATTTATTTCTAGAAAGATTCAACTCTTAAATCACCTTTATCCTTTAAAATATTTATTTTTCATAATTCATACAAAAGATCTACATAGTTACCAAATATGATCTCCCCTCCTAAAACTAATTATATAGTACATCAATTTAACTGGCCACCTGATTCAAAATCAATGGTTTTCAAAAAGAATCCCATTTACCCCTCCAGAATTTCCACAACTCCCGCTATTAAAATATATAACTAATTTGTGGCTCCATTTCACCATTCTTTAACAATGTGGAATAAATTCCATTCAATACACTTTATAAATGATGTAATTTTTTTGATCTCTTCTTGAATCATGGAATAATATCGAGGCACACAATGTTGAAATATTAAAATCCTTGTTTATGAATAATCTAAGTTATAATCTCAAAAAAAATTCATCTCCACCCAAAATTACCATAAAACACATTGATTATGGACACCATGACATGGACTGTGTATTTTTAGGAAAAAATCATGGAACCTTGACATCTTGGCCATTTTTTCTTTCACCATAGAAACTAAAATTCTACTTTATATTTCTGTAACCAAAAGAACCACCACAATTATCTCCATATGTGTTTTGAGATCACTATTTCTCATAGGTGAAAATATAAATAAAAATTCCAAGTGAAATTCCCAATACCTTTTCATCACTGTGTGTTGAACTCCTTCAACATTCAACTCCTACTATCACTACATTGTTCATCTATTCCCATCAAAATGACCATATTTTTCATCAAATTTCATACGGTTGAACATCCAACATTCCATGATGAAAACTAGAATGTGGTAAACTAGATATGAATTTTATGTATCTATAGATATTACATGTTATTAATTCCATGTCCAAGACCATTGAAACACACAGATTATCCGTCACCATTTCTTATAAGCACTCTGAAAATATTCCATAAGGACTATCATGGCATGGTCCATTCTAGTTTCCTAGTTTTGGAATATTTATTAGAAAATATCAATATTTATGACATGAAATAATACATTCCAGGTTCTATATACTTGACCATGAACACCTCTATGGTGTATTAATCACTAATTTTTCCATTTTTCACTCCTATTAAATTTCTTTTCCGGAGATCTACTTTCATATAAATTTATATGATTCATTACCTTAGAGATAACTCATCCAACATAAAAAACAAATTGTTTGGAAAAATTTTCCAATACATTATGCATCCATTTTTCATATTTAACATGTATTGTCAATAATTAGAATGTCAAAAAATCTAACTCTTTCCTTTAGGGGTCAAACAATCCACCCCTTTGGGTTCTTTTAAAATTCCATAGACTCTTCCAAATCAATGAATGTGAAACGCTTATTAATGCTCTTAATTTCTATAAATACAACAACGATTCATAAATCAATATCTCAAAGATGAAATGAGATAATCTTAGTGTAAAAATAAAAAGTGAGATGAAAGAATCCTCATGAAACATAGTAGTTTCATGCTTTAAACATGATCCCCCAAATTTTCAATCAACTCTATCACCATTTGTTAATATTCACATATACAAAATTCCTATTTACATGGTTAATGTTTTTCATAAATATTTTCTCCCTGTGTAATCTTGATCCTTTATCCCCCTTTATTTATGATCCCAAAGAGAACTACCTTGAACAATAACAAAAGAGAGTTTCATAAATACAAGTAATGATTTTAGCAGAGAAATCATACCCTTTTCATTAATCAATTTCCCAGGTGAAGTGTGGGTTCTAAATATTGTCCAACTAAATATATGGTTTTAGTTGGACTCTAAGAGATTGAAAATTAAATTTAAATTCCACCATAGGTAGATCCTTATTCAATATATTAGCCACATTATTTTGAGTTGGTACATACTCTAATTTTATAACATGTTACTGAAATTTCACTTTCATGAAATGGTTTTTGATCTCATTGTGTTTTAACCTAGAGCGGTGAGTGATATTTTAACTAATTTTTATATCACTTGGGTTATCGAAGAAAATCAAGATAAGAGATACCATATTAATTGAAATGTATTCAAGATGTTGTTGCATCCATATCACATGGGTATAATCTTGGGTTACTGCTATATACTTAGCCTTTGAAATTTTTAAAGATATGAAATATCTCTTCTTTAGTTTTAATGGAACATAATAATTGAATAGAAAAAACACACCTCTAGATGTGGAATTAGGATCATTAACTATACCATCATAATCATTACCAGTAAATCCAAGTAATTTCTGCCACGAACTACTGTAATAAAACAAACCATAATCCACTGAATGATTTATATATCAAATTATCCTCCTCACATCATTCATGTAAATTTATTTTGGTTATATTTATAATGATCCTTTTTTCATGTGGTAAAAACTATATCTGGTCGAGTGGATTTCAATTAGAGTAAATTACTACCAATTTTCCTAAAAAGTATCACATCCACCTTATTGCATTCATCAACTACTAACATATTTCTCTAAGTTTACATTAGTGTTTCCATTAGATTAGAATCAGGAATTTGGAAAATTTTAGAACTTATTTGGAATATTTATTATAGAAAATAAATTCCCATCATCTCTTTGAATCACTTAAAAAAATAAGGAAAACCAATAACTCAATGATTAAATACATCTAAAATTTTCACCTCATCAATTTTGAATATTTTTTTTCATTGAGTGTTATTTGAGCCTCTAAAAATGATGTCGTCAATATATAGAAGAACCACCATCCAATATCAATTATTATTTTTTGATATAGATTTTTTTATTGACCCATCCTTTATGAAATCTAATCATGTTATGTTAGTTATCTATCCATGAGTATATAACACAATTGGTTTCATGTAGTCTAACAGTTTATTATATTATTAGATATTATGTAATAATTGGGATGAGTTTTTGGATTTTCTGGAAGGTTTTAGATTGTTTTAAAAGTGTTTATGGAGGTGCACATTTTGATCATGGTTAGTAAATACTGGATAATATCTCCCAGAAACTGTGTATCATGTTTTAGGAGTCATTGGTTAGGTATATGGCATGAGCATATTCTTTACAAATGGTGTACATTCTAGGAGAAATAATCCACTTGGGATAGATGGAAATGAATTTTTGATGAATCATTTTCCAAACCATGTGATCAAACCAAGAGAGGGTGGAGCCTTGAGATAGTAGAAGCAAACTATTTGAAAAACTATGGGGCGCAAAAGTATAAAAAATTTGGTGATTTTTAGTAGAAGTCACAGAGTTAGAACACAGTTTGACAAACCATGTGATCTAACTATGCGATTTGTAGTTAAGGCTCAAATTGTTTTTCTTCTGAATTTGGTTTAATGCCTTATAACCCACATGTTTTTCCTTTTCGATTAATTTTTCAAAATTCTCACTACCTCTATGATCCCTTTGAAATTACCTTTCATCTGTAAGTGAATTTTGGAGAATCCAATTTCATTGGAGATATAAAATCAACTATAAGTCCCCATTATTCCTTATTCTCTCTAGATATACTATTTATCTCTCTCTTATAGACATGGATGATATCTATTATAGATTTTTTTTTGATATGATGTGCATCTTGATGAGATTTTGTTAGATCTATTGAAGGGAAGGTGTTGTGATCCCAGATTTAGAAGTTCTTACTGACATTTTTTGGTTTCATCAACTATAGAGAAGTAGGTGGTTATATTCCATTATACATGTTCTATAACTTTAACTCTTGGTGTTAAAATTAATTTAAAATTTTTATTGGAAAAATATATTTGTTTTAGCACTAAAATATTTAGTTTTTAAATGATGATTGAATGGTGTTTGATAAAGTTCTTTAAAGAAAGGTATTTCCGAAATGAGATGTTTAATATAATTATTTTTTATGAGATCTTGGTATACATGGTGGTGTGTGTTAATGTGAATTTTGGGATGAATCATGTTCAAAATTAGCTCCATAAATAAGAAAAATATGAGATAGATCATGGTCAGAAGTTCCATGTTAATAAGAAAAAAAGGGACAAATTGTGGTCAGAAGTGCCATCATCAAAATGGGTTCACCAAGAGATGAATTGATGAAAGGATGAATAACCAATCAATATTATATGGAGCTCTATGGTTGAAATTTGTGTTTTTTTGTGTGTGGATATAAATATGGGGTTGTTATTCCAAGTGGTAGGAAATGGATTAATAGTTTCTTATATGTTTTCCATGGAACTTGGTTATTGTTTTAATATGAACTCGTTATCATATTATCTCTATTTTTTTATAAAATGTGATGACATGTTCTTTTCCTAGTTGAATGTGTTGAGATGTATTTTGGGAATTCATGATAAGTTGATACTCACTAACTTATTGGGTACTTTGATGCATTTTTAGATCTCATTTTCAATGATATTGTAAAAGATTGGTGTAACATTTCTATAGTAGGGAATCATGATTTTCCGTCCACAGTTTGTGTTCATAGCTTAGAGGTCATTCTATTGGTGTCGTTGTAGTGATTTCATGTTGGTGTTTTTGTGTGAAGATGTCATTATGTTTTTTGTATAGTCTCTTATTATTTTTTTACTTTTACTCTGATTTTTGGGTTTTTGGTTTCCATTTGGGTTTTATTTTTATTAACACTAAAAAATCATATTGTGGGTTTAGTTGTATGTATTATTTCTCTATTGTTGTTTGGTATCTTTAGTAAAAATCATCCCCCAACTCTTAGTTAATCCCTCGGAATTTATTTCTATCGTTTGGAATCCTGATGATGTCTACAAAGGTTAGTGTAACTTTGTCTATTTTGAATACGAGGATTTGGTGTGGGATGTTACAAATGGTATCAGTATTGGTCATTCAGTTTGTTTCTTAGGATGTTATGAAGAATATATAAATTTCATAACATGAAATTTATAGCTTAAAATATGACAATTTTTATGTTTAACATCAAGTTACTAGGGTGGTTTGGGTACAAAATTGTTTTCAAATACTCATATAGGTGTGTTTTATTATCATGTTTTAGGTTTTAATGATGAGTATCGCATATCATTCATGGATAGTGAGACTTACCACTAGGAATAAATTATTCATTTTGAGTTTGATGATTTTTAAAAATGGTTAAAATGGATTTCTATGGTTATATAAAATGGAATTAGGTAGCCATCATAGAAATAATCAACAATACGGTGCATAAAATTTTATTTCACCTAAGACATAGGCGAACCCATAACTTGTTTAAATAATTATTCAATAATTTCAATTCATTGATAGCATAAATTAGAATGATGAACCCCAACAATTTTATCACTCTATATAGTTTCAAAAATAGTACCCACCAATATTTCGGGGGGATTCTGAGCTGAAAAAATCAGAGGTGTACCTAAATATAATGAATCAAATTTATGATTTCCATCATACACCACTAATGCTAAAATGTAATGTCAGAAACATATTTTCTTGAGGATATTTTATTCTAGTGTTGGGATTTAACTATCCAAGATAAAGTTACTGATGAAATTAAATGGTAGGATTTTGAAGATTTATTAAACAGACAATTAAATCATTACACATTAAAGATTAACCAAACAAACAATTTATTAGATTGAAGAAATAAAATATGTTAGTGATGGAGTACACAACTATGTTTATGAAAATAGTTAATTACACTCTAGATATAGCTACTAGTTCACCTTTGATGGAACACATATTTGAATCGAGATTGTGACTAGAAATTCATTCTAAAATTATGGTACTATGTACTAATGACTATATAGATATGGTGAATAACTCTACTATGGTAGAAAGAAAAATTCCAAGTAATCATGTGGTTGGATATATATTTGTCTCTATTTTAATAGGTGTGAAATCTTATTCTAGGAACAATTTAAGGAGGTACACTTATTCTCAAGGAGGTGTCGAACCTTATTATTATAATACAAAGTCAATATTCTTTCCTCTAAGACCCTGTATAAATCTTTTTTATTTATAGTGTGGGTTTTTTATATGGAATGTGTTTTTTTGAAACTACCTTGAGTTTTTCAAAACTGTAGTCATAAGAGGCATAACTAGTTTTTTTTGTGATAACACTCCAATGTTTGGTTCTAGAGATTCTTCTCATGTATATAATATATCTAAGGATTTAAAAAGATACCCACACTAGGGTAACAACCATCATTAAAACTGAGTGATCCAATGTGATTTTAGAAACACCCTAACTCTTTATATATGAAATCATAATAAAGAAGCAAAGATAATGGCAGAACAAGTAATAAATTGTATGGTGTTGTGCTGATGATCAAAGAGGATCAATCTATTCCTTCAATGGCATGAGGTATGATTCCTGGAAGTTATAACCTAATGGGATCCTTGTTTTATATGAAGGAATACCACCCTTTCATCACTTATCATGTTTTTTTATCTTATGTGTTTTATATTTAGGTTATGCAGTATATTTTGAAACCTCAAACATCTCTTAGTAAATAAGAGTTTCAGAATAATAATTGTGAAAAATGTTATATAATTATTTATGGGGATGAATTGGTTTTGGATTTCTTATTTCATGGGATAGATATCTATGAATTGATTTCGAGAATGGATTAGTTAACAACCTTCAATGCTCATATCTTATGTTATCTCGACATGTTAGTTTTACTTACTCTTATGGCATTAACCTCACATTTAAAATAGATTGGAATGTGAATTAAATAAGATTAGGACCTTTGGTTCCTATAGTTGGGAATATCTATTATCATTAGTAAATTTTTACTTTGTCATAAATCAGTGACATTATAGATATAGATTTTCCAACCATCCTTGACTAATTTTCTGATTCCTTTTCTAACAATTTATCTAGGTTTCCAACCAAAAGAGAAGTAGAATTTATAATTTATCTCCCACATGGGAATAGTTAAATTTAAATTCTATATTATATGATTGCACCAATGAAATTAAGGGAATTAAAATTTCATGTGTAAGGGTTTAAAATTAAATGATTCATTTCACCTTGTACATCTCCTTGGGAAACACTAGTTCAATTTTTGAAGAAAGGAGATAGAAATATTTAATCTGTGTATATTATCATAAGCTCAACTAAGTTATGATAAAGAATAAGTATCCTATTTTATGAATTTAAAAATTATTTGATAAATTATGTGGATCATCAGGGTTCTCTAAGATTGATTTACAATTGGGTTACCACAAACTATGGGTTCAAAATGAGGATTCTCTAAAAACACCATTCTGAAGTCATTATGGCCACTACAGATATGTGGTTTTACACTTTGGTCATATGAATGAAATAATGTTTTTTATGGAAATTATGAATCAAATATTTCAAATGTTTCTTTATTATTTTTTTGGTAGTGTTTTTCGATGATATTATGGTGTATTATAGGGCTAAGGATGATCAAGAACAACACTTATCTGTAGTGTCATGTATCTTATAAAAATATCATATTTATTATAAGTTATAAAATTGTGATTTTATTATAAAAATGAATGTTTAATTGGACATGAAATATTTGAAAGGGGGTTTCCTATAGATCCTGAAAATATATAAGTTATTATCTCTTAGATCTACTAATGATTTTTTTTGATATATGTATTTTTCTTGTCTTAGAAGGATATTACAGAATATTTGTTTGAGATTTTTTAAAACTTCCCTCCTCAATGATAGCTTTGACAAGGAATGGTGTTTCTTTCTAATGGTGAGAAAAGTTCCAAAAATCATTCCAAGAGATTAATATTAAACTTATATCAACACCTATCATTATATTTTCTGAGTTAGGAAAGCGGTATGTTTTCAATTATAGTTAATATTTATATAGGTTGGGATGTTTTCTCATGAAAGAAGATCATTTTGTTGCTTATGTATTAAGAAAATCATTGTTTCATGAGAAAAACTATCCCACAGATGCTCTGAAAATGGCCATTAGAGTTCATTCCTTTGGAGTCATTATATATTTGATTAGAAATTTATATATTTTATGGATCATAAGTTCTGGAACCACATTTTCTGAAAAAGGGATTTGAATATAAAGAAATGAAGTTAGGTGGAATACATATAGATGTTTGACTTCAAATTGATGTACAAACTATGTAAAGGGAGTTACATGGATGGTGATTTTTGTTGGAAGTCATATAATTAGGTTTCTAAATAGGATTTATATTAATGGATGATAATTTCAGTAATATATGATATGAATATAGATTACATTGATCAAGGTGATGTTGAGGTGTTCATTCTCATTTCTATTATTCCTAATTTGGACAACTAGTTTAAAGATTCCTAGAAATCAAATATTAAATATTTGGACATTTGATGAAACTTAATAATAGGGTGACCATTGAGGGTTAAAATCTATATGGGAGTTCAATATTGTGTTTTAGATATTGAATCATGGTACCTATTGCCTATTAAGAAATAATCCTTTCTTCCAACCACCATTAAATATTGGATGATCACCTTGTAATTTAGAAGCTATATAAAGCATAGAGATAATTTAAGTGGTTTTCCATAATGATGTGACTGGAAATGTTTGTCTTGAAAGTTCTCACCTATCAAAGAGTCAATGTAGAATAGTATTTCTAACCGGGATTGTGACAACCCAAACTATTATAAATAAAATTCCCCTCATTATTTAATTAAATGTATTACTATGTATTATTGTTATAGAAAACACATGTACTTATTATGTTTTATTATATTAGATTTAAAATATCATTAATCATATTTAGAATTTATAATATACTTTTTGAATAGTGATCACATGATTATTATAAATACAGGGTTTTAAAAATCCCTATTGACACAGAAAAATGAAGTGATGGCCTCAATCAGTAGAATAGTACCCTAGTAAGCCCATTTATTGAAGATTCCAAGGGATATATAATCACTAGGATTTTCCCATGACCAAGTCCTAGTTGAGATATAACAACTTAATCATGATCTAAACCATTTATGAGATAATTTAAAGCCCATAGAAATCACATCCCAAACCATGTATAATGAACTACCCCATGAATATCTCACTGTTACACACCTTATTCTTAGAGATATATCTAGTGTATTAAAGGGATACGTATCAAGACCCTAACATAATTAATATGTATATTTTATATAATAATAATTGTATTTTCATTTTATTACTATTAATTTATATAGATTTTTATTTTTATACCATAAAAAAGAAATTTTATTTCTGGGTAACATCCATATTTAATTAAAGTATTTATTTTGAGGAATTATTTTTTTTAAATAAATAATATTTTAACAAAAAAATATTATTAAATAATTTTTATAAAATGTAAATGATCGTATAATTTTTTATGAATTCAAATGTTATTTTTATATGTGTTCGAAAACTATTACAACCAAAAACATCAACATTTCTTAATAAATGTAATTTTTATTTTTAAAGTGAAAATGAAAATATTTATAAATTATTTTGATAAAATAAATTTTATAATTGGAATAAAAAATTTAAAATTACTCAATGGTGAATTTTTCATAATATTCTGTGAAAATCGAATTTTCATGTTAAAATTAAATTCTGTATAAATATACAATATGTATTTTGACATCGTAATGACCCAAAAGTGATGTAATAAATATTATAAAGGGTACCCCTAACCAAATAATTTTTTTTCCTTTTAAAATAATGTGATTTTATGTTTATTTTAGTAATTTTATAAATACTTTATGAATCCTCCGAAACCCTTAATATTTTTTACGATTTTAATATAATTTATTTAAGAGTATGACTAACCTTCACATCATAAACGAGATTATTTTATTAAAATATTCCCATAGCCTTATAAAATAATGAATAAAACTCTCCTTTGGTAGAAAACATGGGAAAATACTTTGGTAAGTTCTTTATTTTGGGTTTTTTATTATATAGAATCCAATACATATATTGGAGAAATATTAATGAAATCCCAACTCATTTCATATATAAACCAATGAAATATCCCATTTTTATTTAGTAAAAATTATTTTAGAAACTCCTTACTCTTCACTTACCTATTTAGAGTCCATCCAAGGAACCCAAATCTTTCAATAAGCTCCTCCCCAGAATTTTGAGTCACAAACTCACATAAGGGATCTTCACATTCTCCTTTTTACTAAAGTTTATATGTTATATTATGAATTATATTTTCCCATTACTAATTTTGGGATATGTCTATCCATTTATCTATTAATTTTCATTTTCTTTCCAAATTATGAGTGACCTATTTCACTCTCATCAACCCATTTTATGATTTTTTATGTGACGTCGTTATGCTACCAAAATTTCACCATGATTTTTAATGTGAAAACAATTGTGTAATAAATACCATACCCATTTCCTATCAAGGGTGTTCCCCATTATACACTAATAATTAATTGAATTTAGATATACACGAATGTATTCCACAATATTTTATTGTGTAATAAAATATGACTATGAATGAATCCATGTTTTTTGATCTATGTGGAACACATAAGAATGATAATGAAATGAATGTGATAGGTGCACCCAGAATTATATAGCACTCCAATGAATTTAGTAATGTTTAGAATAATGAGACTTCATGTTGGGATAGGAGTGAACCTGATTCCTTTATGTGACTTTTCCCAACATTAGGTTTTGGTATTTATCCTCTACCTATGTTTATGATGCAATGTCTTAAGATGTTTCCACATTCCCATTGTTTTATTTTATGATTATCATGCTATATCATGCCTTAATATTTATTTTTATATTTCTCACCCCTTTTATTACCCATTGATATGCCTATTTTCTAACATATATTGTCTTATTCATGTTATTTCATATGTATTCTTTTACTGGTCTTTATATCTCCCCACTTTATAATTTTTGTAACCAAGTTATCCCATGCAGTTTTATATTTTATGAAAAATTATGATCATGTTAAAGAGGTTTTCAATAAAGATGATGTGTTTTCTATTTAAGTTGTTATTTAATATAACTAATTCCGAAATACAGTAGATGTCTTGATCTTATAGGTTATATTATGTGTAATAGTATGTAATAAACCATGTATTAGTGTGAAATTAAGATTAGAGTTGTTATAGTTGGTATGAAAGGAAAAGTATAGTTATTGTTGGGATTAGGATTAGAAAAATCTAGTGAAATACTCATGGATAAAACTACGTATAAGAAAACACCTATAAATTCTTTTAAGTATAGCTTAAGTGTTTTTTTTAATAAAATGCATCAATGTCTGGATACTAAAAGTGGATTTGGCTCTGGAACAAATGTACATAAGGGTCAAACACAAAAACACCATATTTTGAACTAGACTAAGTTTAGAACTAGTGCAAAATAGCAGGCCCTACTTTCCAACTATATTGACACTCATAGGGGATATTCTTTTGTAAATTCATCAGCTCATTACAAACCATTATTAATGGAGAAAAAAATTTACCATATGAGTATATGTTAGGAAATAGATCATGGATAACATATATTGAAGCCTAGAAATTAATAAGTTAATAAATAACTATAATTTATAATTTATCTCTTTAATGTCCTAAGGTTCCCCCTTTATGTGATTAATAGTTTGAAAATATTCATCTCTAATTTTCCTTTCATTCTAGACAATGGAAAGAAATTGTTGGAGCTAGTTAAAAAATTAATGTGAAGGGAAATGTGATGAATGCCCCAATGAGATACCCAACCAGATGGGAGTAAGAATCAAGATCATTAAGAATATAATATCTCAACTGACACATGTTCTAAATAAAAACCTAGATTAGAAGGATCATCCAAATACACCTATGAGAGAAAAAGTTGTGATTGAGAGTTTTATTCGAAAATGGCCACCAAATTTCAATGTATTATCTAATCCCTTAATCATGAAATAATGGATTAACTCCATTAAAAAGATATTATTCATACTTTAATTTTTTTAACAAGAAAAGGTTTTAATGGTTTTTTTTCATATGGATAGTGTAGTAGATCAGTGGTAAACATTGATTAGGGAAACAATTCCTAAGGAAGATATTGAAGCAATTTCGATAAATATTTTACTCACACTCTCAGGCTTAAAATGGAATGGTATTTACTTGACCTAAAGAAAAAAATACAATTAATCTATTAGGGTGTTTGGGGAAAACATCATAAAACATACACGATACACCTCATGCTTTTTTGTTACACCTGAATGCATGGTTCACCACTTCTTTGGTAGAATAAAACGCAGTATATGAAAATCCCTAGTGTTCCGAAATTTTTATAGCTATGAGGAAATTTTTTGATGTTAACTCAAATTAAAAAAAGATATTTGTGAATCTAAATGGTACCACAAGGATAAGAAGTGGAAAGTGAAGTTTAATTATGGTGATGTGATGGATAAATATTATGGTGCCATGAAATTTCGAAATCCCACTGTCAAAGGTGTGTAAATAAGTGCACCAAAAATTTCTTAATAGTGGAGGATGAGATGATTTAGGTGCGGGAAGGAATGATACTTAGATAGACATTTCCAATATGAGAAACCCACTAATACGACGAAATAAAGGAATGATCCATTCAAACATTAGTTAATTTTTCCTTTATTCAAATATAAGGATCTAGGGAACCTTTAAAACCAATTCACTATGGAACGGTTTTTTGAGACAACAAAAAACTTCCAAGGACGTAAGGGTGAGATTATACCATCACAAACATAGAGGTGGATCCTAAAAAAAAATTGTGACATGTGTTCTAGTTATTAATTCAACAATAGTGAACATAAATTTTTATTCTGGTTATATGGATTCCTTCATATCAGGAATTTTTAGTATAACTATTCAAGGACCACAAAAAATAAGGGAATTAGTTTTTTAGGTGAAAATGTATAATGGGGGAATTATTGCCTCCCAAGTATATAACCCCCCCTATCAAAATTTGAGTGATTAACTTCCCAGAGAACCTTTTCATACACCCTATTGTGAAATTTTTTAAAATTATGGGCACAGATTGGCCTTTCCTATATAGAACCAACAGAAATTTCCATAAGAAGAAAATCATTATCCGTATTAAAAATCATCACCTGGTTCTATACAAGTGAAAGGAGGAACATAAATATCTTTTTGAACCAAAATCACAAGAACCTATATTATTTTCCTATGAGTTCGCATATCTAGATCAAATGACTAATTTTAATGAATGGATCATCCATGAAGACATGACCATTGTCCTGGAATACACTAATGTGTTTCATGAGGAATTGCCTAGTCTTCATACTAGCTGAGAGGTTTAATTTTCAATCGATCTTATACTTGGAGAATTTAAATTATCCAAGACTCTGTATAGAATGGATCTTCTAGAACTTGAGGAACTGAAGAAACAACTACAAGAGTATCTGGATAAAGGGCTCATACACCAACATGCTTCCCCATGGGGTGCACCGGTCCTCTTTATCAATAAGAAGGATGGGTCAAAGCTCATTTTCATCGATATAATGAGCTGAACAAGATCATGATAAAGAAAAAGTACCCTCTGCCACTATAATTGAGGTCTTATTTTATTAGCTATTTAGAGAACAATCATTCTTCATGGTGGATATTCTAATGGGATATTATCAAGTAAGTGTGAATAAGGAAGATATCCCCAAGACCATTATTCATACATTGTATGTGCAGTATGAGTATATAATAATTACATTAGGAATCACTAATGCTCCAAAAATATTCACATAAATAATGAATAGAGTCTTTAGGGATTACCTCAAAAAATATACGATAGTCCATATAGATGATATTCTCATAAACTCCACAATCCTAGAGGATCAAAGGAGCATCTGAGCACTATGTTAAAGACCTTATGAAAGAAGAAGTTTTATTCCATGTAGAGAAAATATGTGTTCTAGTTGGAGGAAGTCCCATTATTTGAGAATATCTTCATAAGCAATGGGATATCTATAAAACATTCAAATAAAAAAGAAAATAAAGGATTTATGAGGACAATATCTATGAAATATATTCTTATTTTCTTTAGATTAGTTGGGTATTATCTTCAATTGGTGAGAAATTTTGTCTCGATTGTCACACCCTATTTCCAAGCTAACTTGGAAGGGAGTCGAGTTTTATTAGAGTGATGAATGTGAAGAGAGATTCAATGAGTTAAAGAAGAGTATTATTACTACACATGTACTCAAAGTACTCACAAGTGGATAAACTTTCATGATTTTTATCAATTCTTCAAAGAATATCTTGGGATGTGTGTTAATGAAGAATAAAAAATTCATAGCCTATACTTCAAGGAGATTTATAGCTCACAAACATAACTACCCAAAACATGATCTAGAGTTTGATGTAGTGATTTTTGATTTGAAAAAATTGTGTTATTATATCTTTCGGGAAAAGTGTAAAAAATATATTTATAAAAAAGGCCTCAGGTATATATTCAAAAAGAAGGGGCAGGATATGTTCCATTAAATATGGTTAGATTTGATCACTATGACTATAAAATCAACTACCATCCTGGGAAATACAATAAAGTGAAAGATGCTCTAAGAATAAGGGATCTATAAATTTTATCATTTATGTGAATTGAAAAGGATACGATATTCTTAGACATAAAAAGGATGGACATGGAAATCATAAAGGAAGGAACATCATCAATCCTTTCACAAATGATTACTCAACCATCCCTTATAGAGAGGAAAACGAATGATAAAAGAAATGATTTCAAAATTATGAAGAAATTGGAAACATTAATAAAAGGAGAATCCTTATAGTTGAGGGTAAATAAAGGAGTTGTAGGATTTGGTTCATGAATACGTACTATCAAATATGCAGCTAAAGAAGGATTTGTTGGATGATGCATATAGTTCCACTTCCTCCATCCATCTAGGAAGTGAAAATCAATTTTTAGATCTTCGAGGTCACTATTTTTGGGAAAATATGAAGAATGATATTGTGGAATATATATCAAGATGTATTGTATCACTACTATGAAAATAACTTATAGACATGGAACTATAGTCACTGTTTAATTTGACCGTGGGTATAGGTTCACATATAGCCACATTTATTTGGAAACCATGGCTTCATATTAAATACAGTGATGACAAAAATCTCCTAGATTTAGTAGTTCCTCAATTCTTTTTCCCACTCTCGCGACTTCATTCCCTAACCCTCAGTCCTCCCTCTGCCTCACAAATTTATGCTTCTGTAACTGATTGTCCCTCTCCCTCCCCTACCACCATCTCCACCTCCGGAACCTAAACTTCCACCTCTAGACACTCCACCTCAGGCCACTCCATCTCCGGCCACTTTGCCTCTAGTCACTCTGGCTACTCTGACTTCTCCCGCTCTGCCCACTCCACCCGCTATGCCTCTTCCCACTCCGCCTTCATCCGATCTACCTCCAAGGTAGTTAAAATCATGAGAAAATGAGTTTATGGGTTCACTCATCATGTCCTCATAAACTCACCAGTGGATTCAGTTTTGGGGAAAATCATATGCAAAAAACAAAGATTTGGGATAAACTCATTGATGCGTGTACACTCTCTGCACCCAATGAGTGAAAATAATTTAAAATATTAAATTTGTGGATGTTTTTAAAAAAATAAATGCGCCTCACATCCCAACACCTACATAGGGTTCAGAAAGTTTTAGTCACTAGTTCAACCACAATATCAGTCACTAATCTGTCGCTTTCCAATTATCTTTTCTCTAGTTTTCCTTATTTTCTTTTTTTTGAATGAGAATTTTTTTGAAAGATTTGATTTTAGATAAGGGAGAAAGATTCTTGGTAGATGAGTTCATTGAGACTCCGTATTACCAGAAGTATGATTCCACTAACAAGAAACATAATATGGTTAAAATAATTCTTATTTTTCCTCATCATCTCTTTTTTCTATTAATTCAATCTGATTTTTAATCAATACATGAAAACTGAGTGGATGGAAACTAGATTTTTAAAAGTGATTAAGGAAGTGAAGAAGAATGGATCTGATCTATACCTGAACTGAATCTTCCATGAAGGTGAAAGTGACCATGGGACTGTCGTTTCTTAATTAATAACCAGTAAGGCTAGAAACAACTAGATTCCTCACAATTGAGATGAACTGGTTCACTTGATTATTATTGAAACATTTCATCATCAAGTTACTCATATGGAATTATTATTTTTATCTATACTAAATTTTTACAAAAGCTTCTACTCACTATTTCTTTTCCATTCCTTCAGGTCATCCTTATGCCTTGACTTTGCATTGTACATGGGAGCATGATGGTTCTTTCTTGAGGTTTCTTATTTTTCTCCTATGCTTCCCCTAAATTGACTCATCCTTCAATGGTGATGATGTGGAGTTTAGTATAGAAGATGTAGGAAGGTTAGAGTCCCTGATTCATAGCTCTCGTCATCCTATGTTTACTGTTATGTTTATGAGAATTCATAAAAATTCCACCTCATCATAATTAGCTACAATATTAATAGTTTTTATAATAGTAATTTGTTATTTCCGGACTAGGAAGTGATCCTTGTCCTCTCCAAATAATTTATCACAATTGTTGGATGATATTACTATTTTGGTTTGAATAAAACTGTAAATAAATATTTTACATTAGAAAATTTTTCGTTATAGAAATTTTTTTATGTTGACTACTTCATCAGACATGGTATTGGATCTTTATCCTACAATTTTCTTACACTGAACATGGACTATATAATGCTTAATTTTGAAAAGGAATAGAAAATACTTAGGTCATGTTTTATATGAAGGGATAATAACTTGAGAAAAGGTTTTAAGTAGATAATATTTAAAATTTCATGGTTGGTACAAGAATTGGAAAGTCTTAGAGAGAGTTAGCTCTATCATTTAAGGTAGGCAAGACTCCTTCAAATTTGGATGGAATTACTATTATATGGAAAAAAAATTTTATGGTTGTTCCCCATCTATATAATTGAAAATAATATCCCATAAATATCCAAAAAAATATTATATACATTTATATTATTTAACACATTCTCTCACATGTTCCCCATGTAATCAAAACAAACTACCTACTCATGAATCCATTTCTTGTTTCCCATTCTATGTTTTTCCATTATCATAATAAAAACTTCCTTACACCAAATGTATAGTCTTAAGTCAAAAGTCTTGACTGGTAATTAGATGAATATATTTTCTAATATTAGGTGGAGAAATATTTTGATTTCAACACCACCAAAGTTTATTTTGTCCTTATTATTATATCGAAAAGGCTTATTCCATGAGATATCATAAAATTCCTTTGACGGTGCCACAATATCTTGGGTTCAAGTTGAGTCTTACATGTATACGAGTCGAGTTTATTGGCATTGAATGAGTCTGAGTGGACTCTCAAGTTTAACCACCTTGTCCACCTCTACCTTCTCCATGTCCGTCATCCATCTTGCGCCTACCCCTTCTCTAGATCCTGACATTATACCCTAGGGTTTGATGAAAATATTTCTACCTTGGTGTCCTTAATTCTCCACATTCTATTCCCATGTATACATCCACTCATGTTCCCAACCTCTACCATATGGTTCATGTATCAGTTTTCTTCCCCTATAGAACTATCAGTTCATCCCACATTGAGTTACTCCTAATTTCACTCTCACTACGACCATTAGCGACTATCAACCTTCTCAGCATGATAATATACATGTATTGTGGTTATCTTTTATTTTACATCATAATTAATTAGAATCTTTAACCCTAGTTTTTCTCACCATTATGATTTTAGATCCTTTTGAGAAAAATTGTTTTTTAAACTACAAATTATAATTATGTAGATGCCTAAAAATGTTCTCCCTGGATAAAAGGTCTATGAAAATGTGATTCTTAAAGAAAAGTTGTTGGCAAAAAAATGTAATGTGGATGAATATGTGATCAAAATGGTCCACAATGTATATCTGTGATCTAGGTATCTTCTATTATTTAATCAAGATCCGTTTAATTTTATATTTTACATGGAATTTTCTTTTTCAAATAATCATAATCGGTTATGGGTACAAGACAGAGGTTAGAGATATCATAGTAGTTCATGTTATTAAGGTAAAGTACCATGAATAAATTCATTTAATAGTAAATTTATTAGATGTATGTGATGAATTGATATTTTTTCCTGATTTTTCAGTTTGTAATCCTTAAACCAGTGCTAATTTAAAATCCTTTAATTCACCTAATTTTTTTGAAGGAAAATTTTCTAATTATTTTTTATTGATAACTAATTGAGTGTGTTAATTCTGAGGTTACTCCAAAGTGATGAAAGATGGTGATCAGTTTTAGGCAGGATGTGGTTTTTTTCTATCTTCAATGACATTTTTCTGATGGAATTTTGGTAATACAAGTGTTTCTATAAAAAAATATATTTTAATCATTTGAAAATTTCTAATATTATAGGTCCTCCAAAGAAACAGTGTAGTGTTTTTCCCCAAAGATAAAATTACTGTTTATTAGTATTAAAATTACTCCCATTGTAATATTTAAAAAGTATTATATGATTACATTGTCGATTATCATAAATTCTTTTCACACCTTAGTAAATTATCCTAAAGATTTCACACATGAATTTTTATTCCCATGAAACATGTAACTTTTTATGTTATCCATTTATTCTACCATTATTTCTTTCATTTTTCACTAAGAAAATTTTCTCTCCGCATGTCTATATTTTTTTTATTTTGTTATGAATTTAGGGAAAAACTATATAGTTCATTCCAATATATTATTTTTGAATCCATGTACATTAATGAACATCAATTCTTAGTGATTGAAACTACAGTAGTTATAGCATTACTTATTTGGGTCAGTAGTGTCCTAATACTATATCCATAATTTACACTAATGAATAACTATGAATTAATGTATATATAGTTACTCAGTTTGTAAAACTTGTTCATTTATTCGTTTTCCCCTGATAATCAGTAATGTTGATAATTGGATTGCATATTCATCATTAACTATATAGTCTTTACATTTCAAAAATTATAAGGAAGAAAAATAATAAGGAATTTATATTGCAAGAGAGATTATTAATGTGGCAATGAAAATATTTGAGATGTGCAGGTTCGAAAATATATTTTGAATTATATTTTTTACATTACTTTTCATTTTACTTTTAAATGTAAACTATATAATCCTCGAAAATTGAGTTGTTTTCATGAATTTGTTTTTGTAAAAGAATGTTATTACACCCAAGTAATATTTGAGATTTTTCCAGATATTTTGGATGTCGTGAGTTTTTAATATGTATGTCTTGTAGAAAAATAATCTCAACATAAATTGTTTCACCATTGAGATTAATTTTAGGTATGAAAAAGGAGATTATCTTAAAAAATTTATCCATAATGGTGATTTCAGATTAAATTAATTTTCTTATTATTTATTTAAGATTTGAGTAATTTTGTTTCTTGCAATTAAATTTTTTCTAAACCATTCAATTTAATTTTCAGGTTTCTGAGATCAAAGGAGATTCCAGAACAATTTACTCCAAATATATGCATAAAGAAAACAAAACATGAAAAGAACAATTATCATTTGATATATTCAAGTGTTTTTCCTTTGCAATATTTACTTTTTATCCAATTTCATGTTTTCAATTTTTTTCATATTCTTATGCCAATATTGGTTCATTTAATCTTCAAATTTATTTATATCGGCTTTGATATTTCTATGGAACAACATAGTTGAAAACATATTTCATTCACCCCACTACGTTACCAACCCAAAATTTATAGTTCATTCATTAACATCCAAAACATGAGTAACATTTTTACATTGATAAATTATATAGTATTGTATACAATGTATTTTTTAATACCATTTCCTCCTTTTTATATACATACATACACTTATATTTTTAATCATTTCAATGTATTTTTTCTACATTCACATACATGAATATAAAATGTTTCAACTTTTATTTACATTCATTCATTAACATATAAATGATAAGATAAAGTAATATATTTTTTTATATATAAATCATAACAAATATGCCAATCATCATAATATAAAAATCCAATAATACATACACATTGAAAAATAATGAAATATACAATGATTATAAAATATAATTCCTAACAAATACATATTCTCCTACTTAGACTTGAACTAATACTCTAATAAAAAAATATTTTATAGGTTTATAATTCTTATGCTAATTCTTACACACAAAAAATTTATTTTCACTCCCCTATATACATATAACATGAATCTAATATTTAAATTAAATAAACATTATATCTCATGTTTTGGAGTGCTTTTATAACTGTTAATTGTGTTCACATAGTTATTTTTATTAATGTTATTTTTATTTTGTTGTAAACTACAAGGTTTGAGGGCACTATTTGGGTTGGTATTTAAGTGCATTAGGTTGGTTTATATAGTGTATTCTTGGTAGAGATTTAGGTGCAGTAGGGTGTACATAAGAAATATAAATTGTCTCTTTAGTGATCAAGGTAATCATTGAAATGATATTTCTTATTTTGATGATTTTAAATTTAATTGGTATTTCATGTCCTCTTAACTTTTTTAAGGAATATTATACTCATGTTTTTGTTATAACCTAAGAGTTTATAAAATAAACTCTCTCAAAAAATGTCCCCATAATGGTTCCAATGAACCCGAAGAGACATTTCAATCTCCATGAGAAATAATTTACCATTTCATAGAAACTTCACATAATAAAATATCCACCAATGTTATCTAATTTTCTACCTCTACCCAATTCAATCAAAAGAAAATATCCACCTATTTAAGCTAATGTCTAGTTTCCCAATTAAAATACACCCCTAATATCTTACTAAGATCCACTGTTATGTCTCCTATAATATTTCACTCTTGGTCACTTCTACAACTATTCTAATCATTTAGTGAACCACATCATAACCATGTTGCCTCTCCTATAACTAGATCATAGGAGGATGTTACGTAAATGATATATAAATTCAGGTAAAAGAATACTAATGTATTTATAGTTTATTCATTTACTTAAAAACTATTTATAACATCTTCAGAGAAATAGATGCAATGAATTTAAATAATATTATCCTTATATGATTAAATGTGAGAGAGGAATATAACCCAAGAATAAACTTGTTTTACAATGCTCAGATATTATTGAACAAGCTAGGATATCATGTCAGATTAAATCCAATATTATAGAGGAATCACCTTGGAATACAACTCCTCCATCTTCCATGTACTCAACACCACCTAAAAAATCCTCTTACTCCAATCTATATGGATCCCCCACATTGCAATTACTCCCCCACAACTTCTCACACAACTCTTCACTGCTCTTATCACCCCCACCAAATCGGTTTCATCAAATAAAGTCCTGAGATCATCGAGAAAAAAACCTTATAGGATTCCACCAATGCACAAGAAATGGAAATCCTCTTTCTATGACCTCCTTTTAACATTTGAACTGGTCTTTTGATATAATATGACATCCCCAAATCATCCAAAACTATTAATACTCTTGAACTATGTTCCTAATAGTCCACGTTGAACTTACCAATCCCAAAAAGCTACACCAACTTCAACTGTAGCCATCACTACCAGATAATCAGGATTTTGAAAAACAAAACTCTTTTGCTTATTATCATATGAAGTTTCAACCATATGATTTAAAAACCAGAAAATATTTTGAAAATGGTTTATTTCCAACACCCATTAGGTTTAAGATGAATCCATAGAGACCTAGTTGGAATCTGTTGCGAATAGACTTTTCAATTGGTATAAGCTTTCCTAACTTGTTTGGGATGAAATAAATATTTTTTTTGACTTCAACAGAATTTCTCTTAGAGAGACTAGAATTATAGGTAAAGGTAGAGGATCTAGAGTGAAAATGAGAGATAGTGTATGGGAGGAAAGATTTGGAGATTATACAAGCGTAGAATTCCTCATAATATCTTTATTTTTTCCTATTATGTACACAATTTGACCACTTTTTAAAAGATTAAAGTCTATACATCGAGAATCATTTGTTTTAAAGAAATCATGGTAATTATAAATAGGACTGGCCCAAGAAATAACATTTCCTAAAACCCAGAAATAAGAAAAAAGATGGGCGGTGGGATTCTACGGTGACATGTTTCATGGGGAGGTAGGGAGGCACAGATATGTCACATAGGGAGCAAAGGAGGCGATATTAGGTGAGGCGAGAAGTAGAACACATCGGTTGGTATGGAGGTGAGGTATGGGGGTGGTGGGAAGGTAGGCATGGTGGGTTAGGAGGTTAGGTAGGAATAGAACCGTGGCGAGGGATGTTCTGGAAGGTAGGAGGCATGTATTGGTAAGACGGTAGGTGGAGGCAGGCAGTGTTGCAGGGAGGTGTGCAGGAGCTCATCACCTTCAACTATTCACAATGTTGGAGTATTCGATCCAATTTATTGGTAATTAGTAAATTTCATTGTTCTTATAATTTTCACTTACAACGGGTTAGGGTTGTCCCATGGTATTTGGTCTTCCCTACTTATAAGTTTCCCTTTACTTGTATAATGGAACCCTAATTCCACTACCCCATGAAAATTTGAAATTAACTGAAAAATGATAATCAAGGTGTTCATTTATTACTATATTGATGATTTATTAATTTTTATTTTGTGTTCAGTGTTAATTATTCTTGTGAGAGATGGTTTCTCATGTAGACAGGATATAATTGGTTGGAAACTCATTATTTGTTTTGATGGTATCCAGGTGAGGCCTTGTTTTGTGATGTTCTATAAGACTATTTAGTGTTAACTCATCTCATGACATGCATGATTTTTTTGGAACCTGTTAACCAATGTTCTTGAAGGGAAAAAGGAACCATGATTTCCAAATGGATGGTGTGAATGTCGGCATAAGTAAAGTGATTCCATGAAGGGGAGGAGGAATGACTATTGTGAATAGTGGAACATTGTGTCCAGAAGGGAAGAGGGTATGGCTGGTGTGAATGGTGTGAATGGAAGAAAATTAGTTCCAAAAGGGAAGATGAAATGGGTGGTGTGAATGGAGGCACAAGTCAAGTGAGTCCACAATGGGGGCATTGAAATAGATATGATGATTTATGTAGAGTTGAATTATATATCTTTGAGGATTATTTTTATCTTTAATGTAATCACACTGATGTAATTATATGTGGAAAATATCAATATTTTCTTTTTCCTCATTATAAATTATCTTATTAGAACCAATGATAAGATTTGGGCATGATAAGAATCCATAATTTTCTTCTAGAAAGTGCAGGCTATAGTCATGGAGGAAGCCGTGGCTATAGAGATAATTCCTTAGTTTCTAGTGTGTCACCAGACCTATTACCATGGTTTCAAACTATGGATATATATTTAAATTGAATATCTTATAAACATGGTTACAAACCCTGGCTATTGATCTATATCGATGGTTTGAATCATAGCTATATCCCAATAGCTATAGTTTGAAACTGTGGCTATAGCCATGACCCTATTTCCACACCAATAAGAAACACAATTTCCCAAATCATGGTTGTTACCTTTATCCATGGGTTTGGGACCTATAGCCACTATTACAAACCATGTCTATAACCTAAATTTATAATAGTGTATGATAGCAAGTGAAATCAAAAAGGATAAAATATAAGGGGATGATGCAACGATTACCCATACCCATATGAAAAAGGAAAAAATAGCTGTTGACTTTGTCACTAGTCTTCTAAAGATATCAAGATGAAATAATGATACACGGGTTGTGGTGGACCATCTTACAAAGACTGGACACTAAATTTTGATTTGATAGGACTTATCACTTGATCAAATTTCAAGGATATACAATAGAGAATTGGTGTGGTGTCATGAAGTACCACTATCGACTGTATCTAATTGAGATATGAGATTCACTTCCATTTTCTGGAAATGTATCCAAAATATTCTAAAAGTTTATTTGAACATCAGTATAGATTATGATCCTCAAAATTATGTACAATATGAATACACTATTTAGACACTGAAAGACATGTTTAGAACCTATTCTTTGGACTTCAAAAGAGGATCGGAGAAACATCTACCTCTAGTATAATTCTCCTACAATACTATTTTTCACTCAAGCATCAAAATGGATCCCTATAAAGCCGTTTATGGGAAGAGGTCAAGAACATCAACATGATAGGATGATGTTATATAAAAAAACTACTATGTCCGTAAATGGTCAAGGAAATAGTATAAAAGGTTAAGACAATTCAGTAGAACATCAAGGCTGCTCATAGTCCACAGAAGAGCTATGCTGAAAATAGTTGAAGAGACATAGTGTTTTATGTTGAAGACATGTTGTTCCTCAATATATCTCTATAGAAGAAACTAACGAGATTTGGGATGAAGGGAATGATTAGTCGAAGATACATCTTCCTCTTAGAGATCCTTGATCACATCATATTGGTGGCCTATCAACTAAAACTACCAAAAAAACCTATCTCAAGTACATGATGTATTCCATGTATCCCTCTTGAGTAAGTACATTCCAATCCCCTCACATGTACTCAATCCATAGTTGGTACCGTTTTAGAATTATCTTTCATATAAAGTGAAGCTAGTGAAAATTCTTAGATTGTAGAGAAAATGTTATATGAAATAAGACAATTAACCTCATCAAAGTAATATGGGGTAACCAAAAGATTGAAGAAATAAGTGGTAACTAGAGGAGGTGATGAAACAAAGTTACCTCCATCTATATTACTATGGGAAATAAAAAATTTTAGGGTGAAATTTCTGAAGGGGGGAAGATTGAAACGACCTGAAGTGTTATAAATAAAATTCCCATTATGATTTAATTAAATGTATTATTATGTATTATGTTTATAGAAAACAAATAAACTTCTTTGGATCCATTATATAAGTTTTAAAATATTTTTAATCATCTTTACCAGTGACAATATAGTCGTCGAACAGTAATCACATGATTATAATAAATACAGGGTTTTATCAAATCCTACTAACACAAAAAAATGATGTAATGGACTTAACAAGTAGGATAATACCCTATGAACCACATTTAGTAGAGATTTTGTTGGATATTTAATTATTTTGATTTACCTTGAACAATCCCAAGATGATATCTAATAACATAATCATGGGACAAATTGTTTAGGGGAGAAGTTCAAGATCATTGAGATCACAACCCAAACAATGTACGTCGAACCACACCACGAAAGTCTCATTATCACACACCTTACTTATAGGTAGTTTTTTGTTTTATTAAATTGATATGTATAAAGAACCTAATAAAATTAATATGTATGTTGTATAAAATAAATAAATTATTTTCATTATATATTGTTACATTATAAAATGATTTAGTTTTTTATACAATAAAACATATATTGTATCTTTGGGTAAAATTCAAATTCAATTATGGAATTTATTTTGATGATTTAATGTATTTTTCAAATAAATAATATTTTAATAAAATATTATTATTAAATAATTTTAATTAAATATAATTGATCTTATAATTTTTTTCATCAAGCCAAATGCATTTAATAAGAGTCATCAAAAATGCTATTGTAAAAAACCCTTCATTTCTAAATAAATATAATTTTATTTTCAAAGTCAAAATGTAAATATTTAGAAAAATATTTTGATAAAAATAGTATTATTTTTTGTAGTTAAAACAAAAAACTATTGAAAAGTTACTTTTTCATATTTTTTTGAGACTGTCGAATTTTCTGGTAAATATTAAATGTCGTATAAATATACGGTGTATATTCTGACATCATAATTATACAAAAATTGATGTAATAAATACCATTAAGGTTATACATGAACAAATATATGTTTTAACTATAGAATAATTTGATTTTATTTTATTTTATTAATATTATAAAGCCTTTATGAATCCTCTAAAACAATTAATATATTTTAATGTTTTAGAACCATTTCATTAAGAGTATGACTCACCTACACATCAAAAAGTGTATTATTTTATTAATATCATCTATAGGCCTTATAAAATAATTAAAAAAATTATCCTTTGGAAGAAACCGTGGTAAAAAACATCGAATTATTTTTTTTGTTATTTTATTATATAGAGTCCAAAAACTATGTGTGAGAAATATTAAAGAAATCCCCACTCAATTCAATAATAAACCCACATAAACTCTCATTTATATTTAATAATAATTATTGAATAAATTATTTACTCTAGATCCTCCCGATGTTCCTCCAATTTCTCATGAAGCTCCTCCCAAGCATTTGGAGTCACACACTCAAGTAAGGTATCCTCTCATTCTCTTATTTTTTTATGTTTTCTTATTTTATTATGCCTTCAATTTTCAAGTTCATAATGTTTGGATATGTCTTTACATGTCACTATTACTTACCATATTATTTCTAAATGATGGGTGAACCTTTCTCTCTCATCAACATATTTTATGAATTTTTAAGTGATGTCATTATGCTGCCGAAATGTCACTACGATTTTCCGTGCCAAAACAATTATGTAGTGAATACCATACTAATTTCCTATCAAGGTTTTTCAGATTCATAATTTATAATTATTTTAATTGAGACTTAAATGTATTTATTCCAAATTACTTGATCGTGGAATAATATAGGTCGATGAATGGATCCATATTCTATTATTTATGTGGAACACATAAGGATGAGAATGAAAAGAATGGGATGGGTGAACCCGAAATTATATAGCACTCCAATGAATTTGGTAAAGTTTAATATCATGAGATGTCATAATTGTACATGGAGTGAACTTGATGCCTTTATACTATTTTTTCGATCATGATGTCTTGGAAGTTACTCTTGACCTATGTTTATGATGTAACGTTTTAAGATGTTGCGACATTCCCCGTGTTGCCTTTATGATTATCATGCTATATCATGTCTTATTATTTATTTTTATGGTAATCACCCCTTTTATTCTCCGTCAATATGCTTATTTTATAACATGTATTATATTATTCATTTTATTTTTTGTTTATTACCTTAAGGGGATTATAACTCACCCATTTCTTATGTTTTTTCCCAGGTTATCCCATACAGTTTTTAGTTTGATAGAATATTATGATCATGTTAAGGATGTTTTCAACAAAGATCATGTGTTTTCTGTTTTAACTTTTTATTTAGTGTACCTAATTTCTAAATTCACTATACTTATCGATCTTCTAGGTTGTATTATGTGTAATATTTTGTAATAAATTAAGTATTAATATGAAATAAAGAGAATATCTATTATATGTGTGTTTCACTATTTACTTATTACCTTGTAGAAATGGGAGTAGATAGCTATATATTTTGTCACAGTTATACCAATAATGGTTTTGAAACATGATTATATATGGGTTATTGTCGATCATATCATGAAGTTAGCTCACATGATCTACAAGGCCCAGCCTTAAACCTTACATAATATTGAATTAAATGAATAATTCACATTGAGGATCTTTTCATGGTTTAGAGTTTTAGAGAATTACGACATAACTATTAAATCTCAAAAGATTACAAAGTATAAACTTCTACTAAGTTTCCAAAAAATAAAAACTCTTAAAAAGAAACATGTTTAGTTCTATGTTTTAGATAGCATAACATTCCATTGATGCCATCCTTGACCCTATTCCACATTAAGTCCTATGAAAAACATTTCAAAAAAAAAACTTGGGGTGAGCATAAAAAACTCAGTAAGGGATACACAATGAATGAAAACTGTTAGTTTTTCAAAACAACAAATAAACCATTTATACTTTATCAAAGTAATACTTTTCACCTTTATGAATTAGTAAAAAAAACTCTTCACTGAATAAAAGATCATTACTTACCCTTTTGTAACCAAAATATTACCATAAAACCCATATAAAGAACACATAACATATAAAGGGAACTTGGGACATAAACATACTTAAATGGAATAACCATATGGTCGAATTCCACACATACTTAATGGAATAGTCATACGGCCGACTTCCATACCCAATGCATTGGAGGTTATAATGTAACAACCTGTCCTTGTATTAACAGCACCACCCGTCAAATGGTTTATCACGTAACCACCTGTAAAATGTCCAAGTACCATCATTACACATAAAATATTGAAAATATAAACATTTCAATAACAAAATTTCATTTTAAATGACAATAAGTAATTCCAAGATATTGAATTAAACAATCCATTTTCAAAAATCATTTAAAAGGGATTTTTGAATCAAAGTGTCTCATACCACTTTGAAGCTTTTATTGGAATTATAATTTTTAAACATCAATGTCCATATAAATAAATACTGAAAACCATTTTGAAAACATGGACATTAAAGATAAATATTTAGAATAATAAATCTTTAAAACATTTAAAATGATATTTTTGTTAAAGAGGTTTTAACAAAATGAGAGACTCTTGAATACAAATAATTGCGGAACAAAATTTAACCCGAACTTTATAATATCATGAGAAGAAAGGTATTCATGATATAATATGTCAAAGGACAGTATACACACCATATAAGAGTGAATTGGTGCATAACAACAATGAAGTCTCAATAGAAATGTAAAATGAGATGAAATCCATTATAAAGAAGGTATCCTTAAATTAAGGATAAATCAATATCATAATTATGTATGAAAAATATAAATACACACAATATAAGTGTATATTAAATTTAAAACAATCAAAGGTCATTCACACATATTCAAAGGATGAAATATTAAATAACTAAATGTTGAACCCAAGAAATAGAAATTGGGTTAAGAAGTTCCCTTGGTAAAATTCGACAGCCTAACGGCGTCACATAAAATTTTACAAAAAGGGTTGATGAGAGAGATAAAGGGTATCTCATCACTTGGACATAAAATTTACATAAATAAGGATATATAAGAACATATCCCAAAATAATAGTATGTGAATTAAAAGACACAACAAAAGCAGTCTTTTAAAAAGAGGAGGGTGAAAGGTCCCCTTACCGAGTTGGGTAACTTTCGAAAAGTACACCCCATAGAAGAAGGGTCATACAATGAAGATGTAAATACCCATAAATGAAATTATACTACACAAATTGAATAATAATGGGCAGTAAATACACCACTCAAAGGAAATAGTTGCAAAAATAGCATAAATGTCACGGGAATAAAAGTGAGATGAAAAATCACTTACGAAAACTCGGCAGCCTAACGGCGCCACTTAAAACATCCAAAAATGGATTTATGAGATCAAATATGGTCTCTAATAATATTAACATAAAAAGTAAATTATAAGGAATATAAAAGAACATCCCCAAACATAAGAAAGATGAGCTTAAAAGGAACGACATAAAAGAGTGTACTTAAAAAAAGAGGGGTGGGATCCCATACCTCAAGTCCGACTTGTCTTGTTCGTTTCTTTATATTCCTGAATAATAAACTTTGGTCAATTTATAATTTCTTAAGTACCTCTTTTAAATATTATTATTCAGTTCATTTCACATGTTATAATGTTATAATAATTGGTTAATAATGTGAGTTCATATCAGACATTTTTTTCGACGTTTGGTACATGAGTCAAAAATGAACTTGTCTGAAAATGATTGTCCATGTATTTATAAGTAAATCATCTCCAGAATAGTATTAATGATTTAAATATCATATATATCCAGTACATATTAATTTTATACTACTCCATAACATTTGGAGATAAAAAGAAATGAAATGCACCGTTCATGGAGACGGTAGGCCGTACGTACGCATGAACGCTACTTTCATTTCTTTATCATATTAATGTAACTAAAAAATAATTGAGAGATATATATATTATAATTACAGTATAATATATATGTTATATAGGTTATATATGGTCATTAATTTAATTCTTTATACATTCCATGTATTGCATGAACGAGTCACATCACTTGAGGGGGTGGTAGTCCACACTTCCTCTTATGAAATTATCGCATTTGCACAACATGAATAGCATAAAGGCATGTTTTAAATATAAAATATATAAGAATATAGAAAACATAAATTACATATTTATCATATATAAAATATAGTGACATCATAATGGACACCATGAAAGGTGCTAAGAGAAGATCGAACAATCATCGTTTCGTGAGGCAGAAATTCTCCATCCACAGAAACAGTATGTTCTTTAACCATTAGACGAAGGTGTGTGTAATTGTATCTCTAATACTGCATATAAAAACATCCTAGTATATTTTAAGATACTGGTGTTGTTACAAAATAAAATAATAAAAAGATTTTATAGGGTTGGAGAAGCAAAATAAAACATAAGAACACAAGAGAGGACACTACCTTTAAATTGGGTAACTCTTGTTGATTTGAGATCAAATGCTTCCTTGGAAAGGATTATGCCCAAAGTGAGGATTAAATGATGAATATAGGGATGTTGAGAGATGAAATGGTCAGTGGTTGTCTGATCCAAAGGCTTGAGAGGTGTGGGTAAGGTGTAGAGGTGGGGGCCTTTTATAAGAGAAAAGGAGGGGCACTCTTGGAAACTTAAGAAATGATACATTATTATAAAATGATTTTCGGATAAAAAAGGTATTAAAATTATAAATATATAGTATAAGGTGATAAGGGTTCGAAATACACCCATAAAATAGGTTTTTGATAAGTTTAGGTCTTTGATTTTACATTATTGTTTCATTTTATTTAGATCGTTAAATAATGAGGTAATCATTGCATCATCATGGTGTCATATATAATTTAATTTATTTATTGTCTAAAAATTATAAAAAAAATATAATGATGTATTAAATCTTGTTATCTTTCCAATTAATATTTATAGTCAAAATTATGACTTGTATAACCCTATTTAAAAATTGTTTTAGTAAAACATCTCATGTTTGTGACATTTTTATTTTAACATTAAATAAAAAGTTATTAATGTCATTTTCTTACCAAAGTGGCTCCATGGGGTCCCCAAGTTGACCCATGGATTTTATTGGTCGTCCATGATGCATAAAATATGGTTAGTACATGTGTCTAGGTCATTTCATGTCATTAAAATATTATTTTTACCTTAAACTACACTAATTACCTTTAATCGCTATTAATAAACTTAAAAGTTACTATTCACCAAAAAATTATTTTAAACCCATTGAACCACATTTTAATTCTTAATGACAACCATGTATGTAGGATTTTTGAAATTCAAATCACAGAAGTGGTAAAGATTCATTTAAACGAAAAATCAGTTTCTTTAACTACCAATTAGTGGTTTCACTATTCATCAAAAATTGAAGTTTTTCCGAAAATTACCAAATATTCACCCTAAGATATATTTGATATTCCGAATTCAAAAATGATGTCCATTTTAAAAAATTCAAAACATATAAGTTGCATTAATTAATTTAATAACCAATTCCCGCTGTCAAAACAAATAGCGTGTTTTTAAGAAACAATATCTATTAAAAGATTGACACTAGTTTAAGTCCAATTTCAAAGTGAAATTAATTCCAATAACCACTATTAGATTAAATGGTAAAAATATATTCTAATCTAACTTTAAATCCAATTCAAAATATAATCTAATCATATAAATAAATTAGATTAAAAAGAGGTTTTGAATTAAAATACAACATTTTTCACTATTCATTAAAAAATGAACTTTATCGGAAAAATACCAAAAAATTTACAAAAAGTAAATTTTGATGTCCCGATTCTAAATAAGAATTTTATTTTTTCAAATATAACACATAAAATTGTCAAAAAGTGGATTTAAAAGAGGTTCGTCATCAAAAGGCAGTTAATCGACCTTTTAAAGAATATTAGAATGTTTACGCTTAAAATTTGATTCATTTGCATTTTTTAATCCTCTAACATTTATTGTAAAAAGTAAAAATATTTGACAAACATACATAATCATTTTTTATTTAGTTCCATTCTTTCCGGCCATTACAATGGCTAGGCGTTAACTACCATTTAAAACAATATTATTTTATTATTAGAGTGCAATGTAAGATTTCAAAGGAACTCGTTGTCGCGTATTGGGTACGCCATCGAGCATAGCATCCCCATTAAATTAATATTAATATTTTATTCAAAAATATGGATAAATATGAAAATTTCATATTCTTTATTTACCTGGGGTGTTACATCCTTCCCCCCTTTTGGGAATTGTGTCCTCGCAATTTTAAAATTGGGCTTAGAAACCTCATTGAAAGCCCCACATTAGAAAAGGAGTAAATTAAAATATCACATTAAAAGAAAGAAAGGGAATTAAAAAGGTCACCTAAGTTAACCCATACTAGGATTCCATGTATGAAAACATGGATATGGAAGAAAAAACAAAAGGGTCGTGTTCTGAGGGATTGTGATAGAAAACATGTTTAGGAGAAAGTTAACCACCAGAAAATCACAAACTTGTGATGGGTTAATCAGTATTGGATTCCACAGTATTAAAAGTTAGCAGATAACATTTTTTAGTTACTTTTCATTGAGGAATTTATTTTTGAGCTTAACTGAAACATAAGGAAACATACTTACTTGTCATGTTGGCTTTCAACTTTTACTAGATTTCTTACATGAACTCATATTTTCTCCAAAATATGAGTATTTAGGATGACTTGTTTACATTAAGAGATCTATAATCAACTTCTAGAGAATCAATTAATCCACAAAAGAGAACTATATACATCCCATTTCTTTAGACTTTAACCAAAACCAAAACCAAAAAGGTTAGTACAAGATCAGATAATCCAGAAAAGGATAACCCTTTATAAAAAGAAAATCTATTCTTAATCTCCAAAATTTGTCCAACAAAACCCAAAGTTCAACGAAGACCATTCGATAAACAATTTTTCCATAAAATTCTTCAAAGTAAACCAAACTAAGATTGAAACCCAAATATTTTAAGGATTTAATCACATAGTCTTCCAAGGTACAAAATAACACTTATCTCCAAATAACATCAGTTTCTCTTAAAGTCTCATATTGAAAAGTAATTATCCTAATAACATATCCTCCATGATAGGTTAATAATTTCAATAGATAACCCACAATCAACTTACTCTTAATTCATAAAATCATCTAACTAAAAAGAATTAGTCAAACTATCCAGGGACTTCACGTAGTCAAGTGGAAAAAGATAAATACCAGTCACACTTTGGTTGTGGGTTCGATTCCCGCAGCTTTGTCCGACGCGACGGGTTGTCACACGGTCTGCGTGTTGTCCTTTTTATAAAACTCCTAAAATAACCCTAACATGTTTTAACCTTAATAGTTTCCTTATACCTCTCATTTTCATCCAAATTCATTACGATCTCAACATCTTAATTCTTGAAGTCTTATTTCACCATCATAAGATAAAATAAAATGATTCCCAAAATGAATAACAGAATACCTGGATCATGGAGTCCACTCGGTTTCACCTTCATCTTGTTCACGTAGGTAGACGTCCCATGTATTACAATAATGATTTAGAGATCCATCAAAATCATTTGCTTCCTCCATCCAAATACACCTTGTAAAACATGGGTCATATGGGTGTTCACAGAAAATTAGTTTTGGAAAATAATCATGTATGACATATAATTCCAAAACATCTGATAAAACATGAATTCTATAAAATAGTCAGACAGAATTTTAGTTGAAACTTTCTATTATTTGTCATTTTAAAATACCATAAGTATGTGCTGAGAGAATATATTTTAAAAGCAAATATAAGTAGGTTGTGCAAGGGTCTCCATCCTCAGCACCATTTTTAAAATCATAATATGCTTCAAATTCTTGTGAGAAGGTAAAATATTGGAAAATACCTTGATAATATTTTCCTTTCTTGAAAATATGAGAATATTGTGAAAATAGTATTTGTCTAAATACAACCCATGATCCATGATGATAACAAGGTATAGTTGAGGTGTTTGATATCTCAAAAAACTTCTTTCAAGTGATTTGTATGCTAGAAAAAGTTTCATAGTCATCCGAACATGACTTTTCAATAATTATTGCAAGCATGTAATCAGGAAGAGATAGGAATGTCGTTTGAGATCCTTCTCCTTCAATTCGTAACTGACTTTACTTTCCCTGAAAAAAGTTATAAAACAAGGATTTAACTGAAATAATAGATATAAGGACTAACCATGTTTCTAACAAAAACTCATAATCCCTAAAGTTGTCTAAACCGACCTTTGATACCAACTATAAGGCCCAGCCTTAAACCTTACTTAATATTAAAATAAATGAATAATTCACATTGAGGATCTTTTCGTGGTTTAGAGTTTTAGAGAATTAAGACATAACTATTACATCTCAAAAGATTACAAAGTAGACACTTCTACTAAGTTTCCATAAATTAAAAACTCATAAAAAGAAACATGTTTAGTTCTATGTTTTAGATAGCATGACTTTCCCTTGATCCCATCCATGACCCTATTCCACATCATGTCCTGTGAAAAACATTTCAAAAAAACTTGGGGTGAGCATCAAATGCTCAGTAAGGGATACACAATGAATGAAAACTGTTAGTTTCTCAAAACAACAAGTAAACCATGTATACTTTATCAAAGTAATAATTTTCACCTTTATGAAGTAGTAAAAAAAATCTTCACTAAATAAAAGATCATTACTTACCCTTTTGTAACCAAAAGATTACCATAAAACCCATATAAAGAACACATAACATATAAAGGTAACTTGGGACATAAACATACTTAAATGGAATAACCATACGGTCTACTTCCACACATACTTAATGGAATAGCCATACGACTGACTTTCATACCCAATGCATTGGTGGTTATAACGTCACAACCCGTCCTGGTATTCACGGCACCACTCGTCATATGGTTTATCACGTAACCACCCGTAAAATGTCCAAGTGCCATCATTACACATAAAATATTCAAAATATAAACATTTCAATAACAACATTTCATTTTCATTCAGAATAAGTAATTCCAAGATATTTAATTAATCAATCCATTTTCAAAAATCATTTAAAAGAGATTTTTGAATCAAAGTGTCTCATACCACTTTGAATATTTTATTGGAATTATAATTTTAAAACATTAACTTCCATATAAATAAATACTGAAAACCATTTTTAAAACATGGACATTAAAGATAAAGATTTAGACTAATAAATCTTTAAAACATTTAAAACGATATTTTTGTTAAAGAGTTTTTAACAAAATGAGATACTCTTGAATACAAATAATTGCGGAATAAAATTTAATCTGTACTTTATAATATCATGAGAAGAAAGGGATTCATGATATAATATGAAAAAGGACTGTATACACACCATATAAGACTGAATTGGTGTATAACAACAATGAAGTCTCAATAGAAATGTAAATTGAGGTGAAATCCATTATAAAGAAGGTATCCTTAAATTAAGGATAAATCAATCTCATAATTATGTGTGACAAATATAAATTCACCCAATATAAGTGGATATTAAGTGTAAAACAATAAAAGGTAATTCACACATATTAAAAGGATTACATATTCAATAACTAAATGTTGAACCCAAAGAAATCGAAATTGGGTTAAGAAGTTCCCTTGGTAAAATTCGACAGCCTAACGACGTCACATAAAATTTAACAAAAAGGGTTGATGAGAGAGATAAAGGGTATCTCATAACTTGGACATAAAATTTACATAAATAAGGATATATAAGAACATATCCCAACATAATAGTATGTGAATTAAAATACATAACAAAGGAAGTCTTTTAAAAAGAGGAGGGTGAAAGGTCCCCTTACCGAGTTGGGTAACTTTCAAAAAGTACACCCCATGGAAAAAGGGTCATACAATGAAGATGTAAATACCCATAAATGAAATTATACTACCCAAAGTGTATAATAATGGGCAGTACATACACCACTCAAAGTAAATAGTGGCAAAAATAGCATAAATGTCACGAGAATAAAAGTGAGATGAAAAATCCCTTACGAAAACTCGTCACCCTAACGACGCCACTTAAAACTTCTAAAAATGGAGTTATGAGATCAAATAGGGTATCTCATAATATTAACATAAAAATTACAGTATGAATAATATAAAATAACATCCCCAAACAAAAGAGAGATGTGCTTAAAAGTAACGACATAAAAGAGTGTACTTAAAAAAAGAGAGGGGTAGGATCCCTTACCTCAAGTCTGACTTGTCTTGTTTGTTTCGTTTTATTACTGAATAATAAACTTCGGTAAATTTATAATTTCTTAAGGAAATATTTTAAATATTATTATTCAGTTCATATCACATGTTATAATTTTATAATAATTGGTTAATAATTTGAGTTCATATCAGACGTTTTTGTCGATGTTTGGTACATGAGTCAAAAATGAACTTGTTTGAAAATGATTGTCCATGTAGTTATAAGCAAATAATATCCAGAATAGTATTAATGATTTAAATATCATATATATCTAGTACATATTCATTTTATACTACTCCATAACATTTGGAGATAAAAAGAAATGAAATGCACCGTTCATGGAGACGGTAGGCCGTACGTACGCATGAACGCTACTTTCATTTCTTTGTCATATTAATGTAATTAAAAAATAATTGAGATATATATATATTATAATTCCAGTATAATATATATGTTATATAGGTTACATATGTTCATTAATTTCATTCTTTATACATTCCATGTATTGCATGAACGAGTCACATCATTTGAGGGGGCGGTAGTCCACACTTCCTCGTATGAAATTATCGCATTTGCACAACATGAAAATCATAAAGGCATGTTTTAAATATAAAATTCAGAAGCATATATAAAACATTAATTCTATATATATCATACATAAAATATAGTGACATCATAATGGCCACCATGAAAGGTGTTAAGAGAAGATTGAACAATCATCGTTTTGTGAGGCAGAAATTCGCCATCCACAGAAACAGTATGTTCTTTAACCATTAGACGAAGGTGCGTGTAAGTGTATCTCTAATACTTCACATAACAACATCCTAGTATATTTTAAGATACTGGTGTTGTTATAAAATAAAGTAATAAAAAGAGTTTAGAGGGTTGGAGAAGCAAAATAAAACATAAGAACATAAGAGAGGACACTACCTTTAAATCGGGTAACTCTCGTTGATTTAAGATCAAAGGCTTCCTTGGAAAGGATTCTACCCAAATTGAGGCTTTAATGATGAAGAGAGGGATGTGGAGAGATGAAATGGGAAGGGTTTTTCTGAGCCAAAGGCTTGAGAGGTGTGGGTAAGGTGTTAGAGGTGGGGGCCTTTTATAAGAGAAAAGGAGGGGCACTCTTGGAAAGTTAAGAAAAGATACATTATTATAAAATGATTTTTGGATAAAAAAGATCCCAAAATTATAAATATAGAGGATATGGTGATAAGGGTTCTAAATAAACCCATTCAATAGGTTTTTTATAAGTGTAGGTCTTAGATTTTACACTATTGTTTCATTTTATTTAATTCGTTAAATAATGAGGTAATCACTGCATCATCATGGTGTCATATATAATTTAATATATTTAACGTCTAAAAATTATAAAAAAAATATCATGATGTAGAAAATCGTTTTATCTTTCCAATTAATATTTATAGTAAAAATTATGACTTGTATAACCCCATTTAAAAATTGTTTTAGTAAAATATCTCATGTTTGTGACATTTTTATTTTAACATCAAATAAAAAGTTATTAATGTCATTTTCTACCAATGTGGCTCCATGGGGTCCTCAAGTTGACCCATGGATTTTCTTGGTCGGCCATGATACATAAAATAAGGTTAGGACATGTGTCTAGGTCATTTCATATCATTAAAACATTATTTTTACCTTAAACTACATTAATTACCTCTAATCGCGATTAATAAACTTAAAAGTTACTATTCATAAAAAAATTATTTTAATCCCATTGAACCACATTTTACTTCTAAATTACAACCATTTATGTAGGATTTTTGAAATTCAAATCACAGAAGTGGTAAAGATTCATTTAAACGAAAAATCAGTTTCTTTAACTACCACTTAGTGCTTTCACTATTAATCAAAAATTGAAGTTTTTCAGAAAATTACCAAAAATTCACCCTAAGCTATATTTGATATTATGAATTAAAAAATGATGTCAATTTTAAAAAATTCAAAAAATATAAGTTGAATTAATTAATTTAATAATCGATTCCGGCTGTCAAAACAAATAGCGTGTTTTTAAGAATCAATATATATTAAAAGATTGACACTAGTTTAAGTCCAATTTCAAAGTGAAATTAATTCCAATGACCACTATTAGATTAAATGGTAAAAATATATTCTAATTTAACTTTAAAACCAATTCAAAATATAATCTAATAATATAAATAAATTAGTTTAAAAACAGGTTTTGAATTAAAATACAACATTTTTCACTATTCATTAAAAAATGAACTTTATCGGAAAAATACCAAAAATTTACAAAAAGTAAATTTTGATCTCCCGATTCTAAAGAAGAATTTTATTTTGTCAAATATAGCACATAAAATTTTCAAAAAGTGTATTTAAAAGAGGTTCTCCATCAAAAGGCGGTTAATCGACCTTTTAAAGAATATTAGAATGTTTACGCTTAAAATTGGATTCATTCGCATTTTTAATCCTCTAACATTTATTGTAAAAAGTAAAAATATTTGACAAACATACATAGTAATTTTTTAGTTATTCTCGTTCTTTCCCGCCATTATAATGGCCAGGCGTTGACTACCATTTAAAATAATATTATTTTATTATTAGAGTGCATCGTAAGATTTCGAAGGAACTTGTTGTCGTGTATTGGGTACGCCATCGAGCATAGCATACCCATTAAATTAATATTAATATTTTATTAAAAAATATGGATAAATATGAAAATGTCATATTCTTTGTTTACCTGGGGTGTTACATGATCCCTATTCATGACATTGATTCAGTGGAATAATTGTCAAAAATCAATATCCAAGCAGTTTTAAAGACATACAACACACTAGTTTTGAGTGTGTCTGACTGGGAACCTAGGTTTACATCTTAGTTTTGGAAGCCTTTACAATAATCCCTAGGAACATAGTTTACCATCAAAATAGTGTATCATTATCAAATAGATTGTTTGTCTGATTAGAAGATCCAAATGTTAGAATAAATTCTTAGAGAATATTTCATGGATTTTGGTGGATCATTTTAGGATTATATATCATTAAAATAATTCTCACACAATAACTATTATCATAACTATATAAATATGTCTTCTTACAAAGTGTTGTATATAATCCCTTTCCATTTTTGACGTTGTTGTATGTAAACAGGTGAGACATCAGTTATTTGACATAGCCATGTGTAAGAGATGATGAAGAAGTTATATTCATAAAGATCATGGAGAAGGATTAAATTTATTAGAAGTCATATATAGATCATCATCGTTGACCATTATCATTTAATTTGAGTTATCATGTTTTCTTGAGAATATCTTCAAGGATCATTCTTTATCATTTTAGTAAGAAATGAAAGTTTTTTCATTTTTACATTATCCCTTTCTATAGTTAAACAAGTTAGTCATGTGGCTTAACATTTCTATGTACAATATGTTTCATGTATCTTAATTGAATAAGTACCAAATTGAAACTGACATTGACATTATTTACGACCTTATTGATCTATAATAGGATAATTCATTGATTCAAGTACTATTAGATTTTTTGGATCGGCAATAGAGTATCCTACATGAGGAAATAATTGGTTTGGTATGTGTTTTATGGGTGCATGATTAGATTTTGGAAGATATGTGGGAATGTGAAATGGAAATGTTGGAGCAGTGGCCTGAGATCTTCCAAAACAATGCCAGCCTAAAAATTTATATGTATAGAAGGAACAATGGTGGGTAGAATATAATACTCATGGTTTTAGTTATATTACCCGTGTATTATGTTATTTGAGCTTATATAATACATGGATAAAATTTTGAGATATTCCAAAATGTTTTTGAGTGTTTTCAAAGTTTTTTTGGAGGTACACAGTTTGTCCATGGTTAGTTAAAACTATACACTATCTCTAAGAATCCATTTCACATGTTTTTGGAATCACCAGGCAGGAACATGTTTGGAGCACAGTTTCCCAAAATCATGTCCATTCCAAGATAAACCGAGCTTTTAGAGAGAGATGGAAAAAATGGTTGGTGTATTGTTTTCTAAACCATTAATTGAAAATATTTGATGGTGTGTTCCTGATATAGTAGCACTTCATGGTTGGTGCACATTGTTTCAAGCAATGTAGCACAACCATGTGACCACGTAGCCGATTTCCAGTAGAATGTGCTGGATTTGCACATGGTTTGACCATTTGCGTGACCAAACCATGATACATGAAAAAAAATGCTCCAAAAATCATGCCTTCATTTCGATTAAGTCCTAAACACTCTCATTCTTCTCATATTCTATCAGAGTATCAAAATTCTCTCCCCCTTATGGTCCCTTGGTGATTCTCTTTGACCCATAAGAAATTATTATCAAATTAATGTGCGTTGGTGATCCAGAATCAATGGTAAGTCCCCTTTATTCCTTATTCTCTATAGATATACTCTTACCCTCCCACTAACATCCATACAACTAATATATTATAGATATATATATTCTATGATATTCACCTTGATGTTAGTTTTTGGTATATTCAAGCGAAGGTGTTATGAGACCAGATCTAGAAGTTCATAGTGTCATTCTTTGGTATTATCATCTATTGAGTTGTGGGTGGCTTCTATTCTATTCCACTTGTTCTATAACTTAATGTCTTGGTGTTTCAATTCCTTTATTTTTTGTTTTATTGGAAAAATATCTTGTTTTTAGTACCAAAATCATTTTTTTTGAAATTACACTTAAAAGTTGTTTAATAAAATGATTAAAGGAAAATGGTTTCCAAAATGTGTTGTTTATTGGAATTATTTTCATATGAAAAATTAAAATTCATGGTGGCATGTGTTATTATGTTTTTTGGGATGTATTATAGTAGAAATAAACACTATCAATAAGTTAAATAAGTGATGGATCTTGGTCATAATTGTCATCATCAATAAGAAAAATATGGGATGGTTCATGGTCATAAGTGGCCTTGTCAATAAGAAAATATGGGAAAGATCATAGTCAAAAGTGCCAAAAAATTGGGTAAACAAACTGAAATATTGGTGAATGTATGACTCGATAATCATGAGTATAGGGAGGTACATGTTTGAAATTAATGTGTGTGTGTGGGGTGGTGGGGGTGGGTATGAATAGGGGTGGTTATGCTAAGTGGTAAGAAATAGTTTTAAATTTTGTTAAATGTTTTCCATGGAACTTGGTTATGGTTCTGATATACACTAATTATATATTTGTATATGTTTTTTATAAAATATTCTAACATGAAATTGCATTAATGGAATGTTCTGGGATGTCCTTGGGTAATTCCTACAATCTTTATACTCAACACCTTCTTGGGAAATTTTGTGAATTAGTAGATGTTTTTTGTCAAAGATATTGGAAAAGGGAATGAGTCACATTTATCTAGTGGAGCATCATAATGTTTCTTCCTCAGTGTGTTTTTTGAGTTTTTAGGTATTTCTCTTGGTGTTTTTGGAGTGATTCAGCAATGGTGTTATTGAATTCAAATTTCCTTAGGTTTCTTAAACCATCTCTTATTAACTTTTACTATGATGTTTTGGTTTTTTGTTACCATTTAGGATATGTTATTATTAATATAAATAAATAATATATTGGGTTTATTATTTTGTATATTCTTATCAATGGTTGTTTTGTATCATCATTAAAAATAATCCCTTAACTCTCAATTAATCCATTGAAATTTATTATCCTCCTTTGGTGTCATGAGGTTGTCCTTTATGGTTAGTGGAAATCAATATATTATCAAGATAAAGAGTAATGGTGGGATTTTAAAATGTACCACCATATTGGATCTTATTTCATCCCATTTAATTCCTTCATCAAACTAAATTTTTTTTTCATCACCACAGATGGGAAACTGATCTGACTATTCAATATTGACTTCCTCTCCTAGAACTCTATTCATGAATTCTAATTTGATATCCATTTGAAAAACATTGTATCCTTTTTTCACTACCATAGATAAAAATAAATATATTTTCTCTAACTATGAAACATGTGAAAAAGTCTCATCCACATCAATTACCTCAATTTTGAAATAGCCCTCAGACAAAAGTTTTGATTTATTAATCATCAATTTTCCATATTCACTGAGTTTGTTTTTGAAAATCTATTTGGTTCTAATAATATTTTAATTGGTCAAACTTATAACAACTTACCTTTTTTTTAATTTTAGTTTGATTAATATACTCATTCATTTACTTGGCCCAACACTCATCCATAATATTTTCATCAATTTAATTTGGTTTTACTTGAGAGAGAAAGTGAGTTTTCTATTGTGATTTAATTCTTCTTGTTTGAACTCGATCTATCTGATCTCTATAAATGTCATTTTTGGTGATTTTAATCATTTTGGATTATATTCTTGAATATGATACCCTTTATATATTTTCCCCATCATTGGATTTTACATCATAATTCTCTACATCACTTTTAACTCCCCCTATGATGGACCGATCATCATCTCTTTCCTCTACCATGATTTGGTGATTTCTATTCAAATTATTTTCATTTGAAACTAAAAAATGGTCACATATATTTGGGATCATTTTATCTTCAGTTATGGTATCATCATTGATAATTATAATTTTACATAACCAATTATTGTAGCATTAATATACCTTACTCTTAGAGGAATAACTAAAAAAGTTTTCTTTGTCACATCGAGATTCAAATTTTCTATTTTCCTCTTTGTTAAGAATGAAAAATATGTTTCTAAATACCTGAATGTACCTTATTTTTGACTTATTTCAATTCAAAATTTGATAAAGTGTTTTTTCTTCATCCTGACATAAGAATTTATGGCTGGAGATATAGGCCACAGTAATAATTGACTCTTTATAATAACTCTATTATAGGGTATTTTCCATGATTATAGTCTATTCCATGTTATTGATTTTTTATTTCCTTCATCCAAAAAATCAATTTTTTGAGGATTCCTCACCTCTAAAACCTGATGTTGAATCCCACGCCATTAGAGATATTCTTCTACTTGAGTATTTGTAAACTCTCAAACATTATGAGTGTAGTAATTCTAAATTTTTACACTGAGAAATTTTTTATATTTCCTTTGATACATTCAAAAATTTAAATATTTTAATTAATCACCATAAAAAAATACATCCAACTAAAATCATCAACAAACAAGACATAATACCTTTTTCCATTAGAAACATTAAGATTTATTGGTCTTCAAAAATCCACATGAATAAGATCCAATTTATTTTTGATAATTTTCCAATATTTGATTTATATGACTTCCATATGATCCTCCCCCTTGAAATGAGTCACATTTTGGAGAATCATTACATTTGAGATTGGGGATATCTCGAGTGACATTATTCTTCACCAAAATTGTCAAGGTGTTTTGGCTTATATTCCAAACTTACATATTCCATAACTGGTTTTCACCCTCATTGGATAACATGTACCAATTTCTACTACCATAAAAAAAATATTCCTATTAATTTTTCTTACTTGTAGAAGAATTTAACCATATACTACATTAACATTTCATCCCTTATTTCTAAATAAAACTACATGTGTCGTGTCACACAACTAACTCACACTTAGAATATTACGGCTAAGACCATCATCTAGGAGAACTGTTATATTTCTAAGACAATTTACACCAACCTTTTCCTTTTTAGTTCCATAATAATTTTTGAATCCTTATTTACAAAGTGAACCACAACACTTTTAATTTAGTTGATGTTATTGATGATATATTCAATTCTGGGAATGGGTGGGGTACATCCACTATCCAAAACAAATAGGCTTAACTGGTCTATTTCTCTCAAGAAAATTTCAACAATATTTTAATTATCTTGTATCCATTTATTCACCCATGGAAATTGACTATGATATCTTGAATATTAATAAGGTTGTTGAACCTATATCTCTACTAAATATTCCTCATCGTTCATGACTTCAATTATGTTTTGAATGCTCAGACTATTTGAGTTTATTTAATGATTTTTTTCACTTATTATAGTCTCTTGAAGAACCTCCTTTTCAACTCTATGGCACAATTTTACTTGTAATGGATCAGACCTCTCCGGTCCATTACATTGTGAAAATGTGGTGTTGGAGGTGTTTCAGGAAGTAAAGGTGACATATCCCCAACACATTGCCAAATTTCCAGTTCTATGAACAGTGTTTCTAGTTTTATGAACAGTACCAGTAGGTGTACAGTGTTTCATAGATCTGATTCACAGATCGGTTTCACATATTGGTTTCATAGATCAGTTTCAGAGATCGGTTTCAGAGATCGGTTTCAGAGATCGGTTTCACAGATCGGTTTCACAGATCAGTTTCACAGATCGGTTTCACAGATTGGTTTCACAGATCGGTTTCACAGATCGGTTTCACAGATTCGTTTCACAGATCCGTTTCACAGATCCCTTTCACAGATCAGTTTCATAGATCCATTTCCTTGATCAGTTTCATAGATCGGTTTCACAGATCGGTTTCACAGATCGGTAGGTGTACAATAAAGGTAGGTGAATAGTGTTTCAGGCTTCCTATAGTTTTGTCCCTTTTGAGGTTTCATTTGACATAAAATAAATTTAAAGCCTTATTTTAAGGACTCTTAAGGATGACTCAAAGGCCATAAATCCTATATTAATTATTCCTATGGCTTGAGATGTCTTTACTTGGTCAAACTGTGTGGTTGAATGCTATCCTATTTTAATGGGGAATTAATTATATCTCAAACAGTCACCCCATTAAATCATCCAAAGGGATGAGATAACATTCTGCCTTGTTCTTTCTCTTTGTTATCATCTATGAGATGCTAGAACCTTTCAATCCTTCCTATAGGAGTTTCACAATCAAACATTACTCCAAGGATTGGTTCTGCTCTGTTTAGATTCAACCAAGCTGTATCAATCAGTCTTCGATATTAGGTATGTGGTATCATCGTTCTTTTGGGGTTCATCTTCTCTTGTTCTCCTTTCCATATTATAGCATGTAATCTCCATGATTCAAATGGGTTTTTATTGTCTTTTGGTTGGTGCTGTTGTACCGTGGCATCCTCTGGTGGATGCAGTTGTCACGAGAGGAGGATTGTGACCCGTTGTGTGGATAAAGAACGTCAAGAATTATTGAAGAAGGGGATTTATTGTTTCTCTTTCTTTTATGTTCAACTGTATTGTTAGAATGTTTAATCCCGCTAGATGACAATGGAATTGAAATAATAAATACTTTGAACTGGATAAAGGAATTGTATCAATCATATGTTACTTCCTATTGTTTTTCTAGATTGTGTGATATCTATTACTACTTTTCTTAGCAGTTGTTATTGATGAAAATCAGTAAAGAACATAAACTGGGATTAATTGATAATTGTTTGGCTAAAGATGAAGAGGCATGAAATTGAATCCGGTTCTTGTTGTAATTTGATGTTAATCAAATTAGTGCAGTAAGCATGTTTATTTATTTGTGATATCTTACTGATTAGGATTCCTAAATTTTGTAAGCTACGTTTAATAAATCCATTAATTCAAGATGGATTAAAGAACTACTTGTTTGATAATTTCTAGAAGGGTTCTGAGTTACCCTCTTGATTATTAAAGGGCCAAGATCCCATTGATGTCATGTTTGTTTTCCAACTGCTTGTGCTGTAATGAGAGCTTGGATGGCTATTGTGATATGTGGAGGCAAGAAGAATTTTATTTTTGGCAGCAGATGACACTTAGAGAGGCAAGATGCATCGGTTTATGCATGTGGGTGTCGGGGAGGAGACTATGGATGATTCAATGGAATGGATGTGATTGTTGAATGCTTGGTGTTTTAATTGGTTACTTATCTCCGTTACTATTCCCCACTGCTCAAGGAAACTGGTCTTGCATAACCTGCTTTCGAGAGAGGCAAAGATGCGGGGGGTATGTGACGTGCTTTCCGTGTTTAGATTATCCAGAGAGTATGGGTCTATGCTCTTTCTATAGGCGGCAAAGATTCGACGGGTAGCACATCTACTCACCGAATTGAGTCCCTTGTGTTAGTAGCATATAATTCTTTTCTAGAATGCTTGGGAATATTGGAAAGTAACTCTGAAATGAAGGTTTGAATAAATGGTGTTAACCTATGGGGCTGGAGATGCTAAAACATAATGAAGAGGTTGAAAACTATTGAAGGAGTAGTTAACTTTGGGCGTGTTTCTAATGAAATTTAATGTGTATTTCTTCGTGGATAATTAATGTCTAAGGAATTAATTAACGTACAATGGAATTTATAAAAAGGGAATGAAGAAATCTAATAAAGCTATTTAAATGGTTGTGTGCTTATAGGATACCTAGTCTTAGAAGTGGAATCTCGGAGTCCGAGAGACGTTAGCTGCAGTTGTGTCTAAGACTAGTTTATGTTCATAGTGTGGTTGTGATTTATAATATATTCTGAACTTTTTTTGTTTCAATATGCTAATCCACCCTATCAGTAAGGGAAACTGAAACCTCGGGGATTCAGAGCCGTGGGGGGGGGGGGTGTTTTCCCCAATATTCCATTGGGAGGATGAATGGCTGACTACCCCATTTGGACCTTCTCTATTCTCTAGGTAGATACTTGTTCCATTGGAAAAAACAGTTAGTTTTCCCCATATATGTGTGTAGATAGCTGTAATGGCCTGTGGTTATTCACACACATATATTCTAGATATAGTATCCTATGGACTACTATATGTGTAACGTGTATAGGCTGTGATGGCTTGATGATCCTTACTCGGTGTATGGGATGTAATGGCTTGAGGTATAATACCCTACGTACGATACACGTTATGCGAGATGTGGTGGCTCCTAGAAAATACCTAGTTACTTTGGTTGTGAGGATCGTGTGGTTCTTTTCCCAGGTGTCTTTGGGAAAGCCTTTTTGGAGAGAGATTCTTAGGACGTGCGACATTGGGGAAATGCGGAAAACCAGTGGGGAAGTAGTAGAAGGGTACCCTTGATATTCTTTACTGTATGCTATATTCTTGTATGTGTTACTTGGTGATAGTAGCCATGGTGAGGTTCGGAACTCTGTATACCTGTTTAGGTGACATGTTAGTTTCACTTGTTGTTCACTATGCTTTAGCATGCTTTCTTTAATTTTGCACGAGAGGCTTCAGGGAGGATCCTACTGAGTATACTGATATACTCATTCTATATATATATAAACTATTTTTCAGGTCACATGGAGTAGGTGGGAGATCAAGCTTGTTCCTACGAGCTCAGAGTTCTAGGAGCTGTTCAGACTAGTGGTTGCTGTTGTTTTATTTTCTTTTGGGTACTTGCAGTTTTTCCCTTTCGGTTGTAGCACTTTTTCATGGCATTTCTTATATGGACATGGGTTTCTTTTATATTCCAGTTCTATGTTGTATTTTATTGGTGTCTATCTTATATCTCTCTTTTTCATGTGTTCTCTTAGAGGGTAATTCCTCCCATTTGTGTGTTTACTATACCCTCGGTGCTAGTCGCCAACTTGGGGCCTACCGAAGGCAGGACTTGGGGGGTCACTATCTCCCTTCTCACATTGCCTACCCAGGAGGGGTATATATTGGGGGGAGGGGGTCGTTACATTACTCCTTATGACCGAATTCATCATACCAAAAGTAATAACAATTAAAATCATATTAAAATGATAAAAAAATTCTTTATTATTTTTCATGCTATTAATCCTTAAATATATATTGGGGATATATCACACATATTGACTATGTTATAGATTTCCACAAAAAATAATTGATATTTTGTACTCCATTTTCACATTTCTATTCATGATGAGTAATATTTTGAGATGATTGGAAATACACTTTTTAAAGAATAATAGAATCTTGTGGGTTGGAATTAACCATGTCGATATTCTCTTTTAAATCATAATCCACCCATGTTTTATCCTTTTTTTATGTATTCTACTTATTTAACAATAATTTTTTCTTTATAAGACACCCCATGAGTTTCATTTATTGCAGATGTTCTTGGGCTTGTTGATTCCAAGTTACGAGTAAGGATTCGTTCATAGTTTTAACACTTACATTACAACATCATGAATTCACCTTCGAGTTATTAAACTATATTCCATATATATTATAAAGGTTGGGTTATAAATTACATAATGTGGTTATGTTCTTCAACTTTGATCCTTAGTTCAACATCTTTTCTAAGTTACCATAAATTCAAGATTTAATTCATTTCAATATCCACTTTCAATTTTGATTTATCTTCCTACTTTTGTTACATAAAAACATATATTTGTGAAGCACCACATTATCCTTCTTAGTAATATATCTCTAAACACCAATTACCTCAAGGGATGCATTATAGTCTTCTTGTAGAACAACTCTCCATTTAACTTCTTTATTTTTTTCATTTTATAATATTATCATTGCCTATTTATAATAACCACCATTGTATTCTCACTAATATCATTGTAGTTATAATATTATCCTACTTTTTTTTATTTTTTATGGCCATATTCTAGTGAGAGCAGAGTTCTCCATTTGATAAACTGATTTTGTGATCCTATAATTCTTTTAACCCCCTTTGTGATTTCATATGAGTAATATCATCTTTCTTATAGTTTTGATATAAATTATGAATTTTTTTCACAAGCGGTTCAATTTTTCTAGATCTTAAGTGGAAGCTTTAATTTAAACTTTTCTTTTCACCATTTCTGGTTATATAAAGGAAATTACATCAATTAAACAAACTATTCTTAATCAAGATCCTCTGTTAGAGATATTTTCTACTTTTCTTTAATTATAACCTATCATGAGTTCTCTTTTTATCTGGATTAATTATCATTATCTTTGATTTAATATGTGAAAAGGGTACTGTATAATAGATCTATAGAGACTTCATTCATATATTTGTTTTCAATATGGAAAACCTTACATTAAAATGTGGGGGTAGAATTATTTGAATCCATTTAATTATTTTTACATCATTAATAATTTTAGTAAGACTGTGCATATCATCAACAAGAGAATTTATACAGTTAAATATGTCATTAATAATTCATACTCATCCTTAAGTCTTCATATTTATTCCAAAACACTTTCAACATCACCTCTTTAACTTTTGATCCAAATTTATAAATATTACATTGTTTTTTATATATAACATGACTGGTTTTGATTGACATTAACTTAGAGTAAATAGGAGTTTTCAAATATTTCCCTAAATCATTTATTAATTTATAATCTACATTATTTTCATTGTGATTTATTTTTGATAAAGACTTGCTCTCCATGTTTGCTGACATAACAAGAATGGTTGTAGTGTAAACTTATATTCCCAAAAACATATAGTAGTGTTGTATATTGCTCTTATATAATTGGAAATTGATCCCTTAAAAATGGGTATGCCTTTATGAATAATAGGTTCTACTACTGCTACACTTCCAAGAGATACGGATAAAAGTCACCAAAAGAACCTTTAATATGATAGGAATTATAGGTCCCCAATCGTACTGAATACCCTAATGGAGGGGGTTGAATTTGGGAATTTTGTATTTTAAGACAAAACCCCTCAATTTTGATCTTGTTCTCACGATATGGGGAACACTTCTTTCTCACTATTTATTTTTCTCAAAGTGTGATAAAATAAGTAAAAGTCACATGGGATTTTACTTTGTTTAACCTCACTAGGATAGTTCTAGGATCATACAATGAAAATGTGCCTTTTTCACATGAAACACTAGAGCACACTGATTTTGTTTTGTTTACACTATTGAGCTGTCACACAGATCCTATAAATTCAATATTCTCACTAAATTAGAAATATTATTTCTCTTAATAGATTAATTCCCACTACATCCTCAATATTTTCATTTATCTTCAAGAGATGTGATTATTATATTACAATTTAATCGGCATGTCTATTCAACAAAACTTGGTGTGTCAATAGAAAAATCAAACTCCTGAAACTCCCTTCCCTTTTCCAATATTCCATTTTCATAATTCCAGAAAAAATACTACATAATTTATAAAATATGATATCCCATCCTATAAATAATGAGATCATATAATAATTTAATTATCCACCTAACACACCATTATAGGTCTTAAAAAACATCCCATTTACTCATCCACAATTTCAATCACTTTTTCAGTCAAAATATGATACTACTTCATTACTCTAATTCTATCTACTTTTATGATGTTGAATAAATTTCATTTAATACTACTTATAAATACTAAAACATCCCTTTTATATATTCTTGATTCATGAACAAAAACTGATGCACATAATGATGAAACCTTAGACTCTTGTTTCACAAATCATATGAGTCAATGTATCATGATTTGATTCATATCAGTCTAAAATACCCAAAAAAATGCCTTGAATAAAAATAAAATGGCATGGATTGTGTATTTATAGGTAAAATGAACATTAAAATGACTAACATAAGGAATTATTGGCCACTTTAACTTTTTTTTAGAAAACCAGACATTTTACGATGTTTGTATCAAAAATCCCCACTAAGGTCGGCTCCACACCAATTTTGGTTTCTTTTTTTTTTCATGCTTGAAACTCAAAATAAAAATAATTAGTGAAATTCATAATATTGTATTTCCATGGAATGTTGAAATCCTTTAGCATTCAACTCATAATCACTCAACACAAGTTCACTATTTCCATCAAAATGCCCATATTGAGCATCATGTTTACAACATGTGTACTTATAACATCCCACATTGATGACCACAATGTGGTAACCCTAAGATAGATATTTTTAACCTCTATATCATCAATGTTATTTATTCCTTGACCATGACCACTAAAACTCAAATATTGTGATTATTATTATTTCATAGGTGCTTTGGAAATCCCCTAAGAGGACATCCACAACATGGTCTATTCTAGTTTCTCATTTTTGTAATCTTAAACACAAAACACCAAGTGCTATGACATGTCCTATTATGTTACATGTTTTCTAGACTCGACCATGACCATCTCTATGCTTCAGTGATCACTGATTTGTCCATTTTTCAATCCAGTGAAATTTCCTTCCTTGATCATCACTTTCAGATAAATTTATGGACATCATTCCAATTTCACTAGCTCAAAAAAGAACAAAAACACTTTATTTGGATAATGATTTCAAAAAAATACCCTCAACCTTCCATTTGTCCATTATAAATATATTTTCAAAAATTCCACTGATAAAAAAGTCCAACTCAGTTATTTAGGTTCCAAATAGTGATGTATCTCTTTGAGGTAGAATGTTTACATATTATCTATTTTTAGGTTTAGTAAAGTTGAATTGGTGTGAGAGAGCCCTCATGTCACATATAGATGCGTATATATTGTTTTTTATTTATTTTTTATTTGGTTTCTATTATAGACTAGTTAAATGTATTGCTTTATTGGATTACCATCCCATCCCCACTTTTATCTTGTTTTGGGTTTCCATGTATATTTAATCTTGGTATTTGTTTTTATTAAAATATGTTGATATTTATTTTAATTGTTTTTCTAATTATTATTGTTTCACTTATTTGAGTGCATGAGTCACCAATACGTAACAAGAACACGTTAGGTTCTTAGTTAGGACCCTTTGTTGGTGGATTGATTTATTGGGAAAAACCATTCCCAATGCTGTGTCCTAGATCCCAAAGCACTAGTTTCTTACCCATGGGGATTAGGAATTTCCTTGGAGCCTTCACATGGGTCAAAATAGGTATGTGTCTCATGGGTAGACATGGTTGGGTTATGAAACATTAGTATAAATTCCTAGTTATTATTTATGTTATTTGGGAAAGTTAAGGTAATATAGAGGTAGGGTTATTGAAAATTAAGGGGTAGTTTGTGACAAAATTTTTTGATAATAGTCATCGCAACTAGCCTTATGTTTTCATGGGTTTTTAGGAAAAGGAAATTATGAAATTATTTGAATTTGAATTTTTGGTTTTTTATTTCCCATTTTTATTCCTTTTAATGATCCCTATTATTATTTTATGAATGTTTATGGTTTCAATTGATTTCATTTATCTATTATAATGATCATTCTTTTATCCTTATTTGATTTTGTATATTGAAATTCCCCCTCAAAGACCCCTACAAATGTTTTGGAGGGAAACTCATATACATTCCCATGAGATAATCCTCTTATAGATCATAATTTGATCAAAATAGTAGTTTGATCTATCCATCCCATGAACTAAGGAACATGCCCTAGCCCAGATCAGGCTAGGGAGGTAGGACTAGGGAGAATTAAGGATAAGGACTATGATCAAGAATTTTTTTTCTACTTTTATATATCCCTTTTAGGAATAAATAATCCCAAAGAGGTATGGGATTTTTTATATAACACTAAATGGATTTTTGAATCCCTAGATACTCTAGAGTCTATAAAAATGAAGTGTTAGGATTTTATGCTTGAATTCCCCAGCCAAAAGTTTTGGAAGTCTTTTATTCAAGAAAATATTAATGAGAACATATAGTGGAAATATTTCATTGTTATGTTCACTCAACATTTATATCCATATATAATGTATTTGGTGAATTATTAGGAGATTTTTACCTCCAACAAGGAAACCATAAGTTTATAGAGTATACAATCTAGTTTTCCATGATCATGCATTTTAATCCCGAGATAGGTTCATACGATGGATTAAAATCAAAATGATTTGAGATAGGAATATAAACACACATATAATCCAAGGGCTTCCTATTAAATATTACCACCTATGTGAAAGTGGTTAATCATGTTCAAGATTATAATAGGAAGAATTTTTACTATCGTAAGGTTAGTAGAGGTGACTCATGACATCCATCATAGTTGGCATTTTATATCCCAATGGGGAGAAATTATCATATCTCTCACTAGATCTTCTGGGGTGGGAATATAATAATGGAATTTTTTATGGACCCCAAGACTTGTTATAGGTTTGAATGTATTCACCATCTCCAAAGATTCTATAAATCAATCCCCTATCATAAACATTGTTCCGGATACATGACTATAAAGGGATCCATATTATAATATGATTATTATAAATTAATGGGGTCCCAATCATGTGGATATAGATGTAGAAGTGGTTCATCCCATGGGTAGATTATTTTGATGTTTTATCCTCAAGCCAATATTAGGACACATGCCCATTCTAAAAAAATATTATTACATATGGTGTAGAAAGTTCCCAAGGAATAAAAAATGTGACCAATAACTTTGAGAGGTACCATTATTAGTACATCATCTATGGATATTTATTTATTTGATATAGGTTCCTCTCACTAGTTTTTGTCTACTAATTAGATGGTTTAGTTGAATATTCCATAAAATATTATATTGTATCTTATAGAGATATTCACACATCATGGGAAGAAATATATGTTAAGACTATGATTTACATTATCCATTATCTCTATAACTAAGGTGTAGTTATCATGGTACTTCCTCTGTAATGGCCCAAACCTATCCAGTCCATTACATTGTGAATAGTGGTGCTAGAGGTGTTCCGGGAAATCAAGGTGACTTGGGGTGCATTTGGGTGGACTTTTAAGGGAAAATAAAGGGAAATAGATTTCACACAGGATGCGCACAGTTTTTATAAACTGTTCGGCCAAACCATGCGAGGTTGGTGTCAGATGTAGTAGCCTTCGCACGAGAGGCGCACAATTTGTTTAAACTATGCGGCCAAACCGTGCGAGGTTGGTTTTGGAGACAGTGCCTAATGCATGGTTAGCGCATGGTTTCTCTAACCGTGCGGCCTAACTGTGCGAGCACTTAAATACAGATCCTAAAATTTTGGATCTCAACTCTTTTGCCTGTAAATGTTTTGTTTAAGCCCCTAAGAAGCCATGACTCGATACTACCCTTTCTTGGAGGTAGGAGAACCTCTCCCAAGCATTTTGGAGGCGATCTGGAGGCTTCTCTTCACGAATCGAAGCCGGTTTCTTGAGGTATGTGATCGTTCTTCCTCGTTCTTGGTTGGTTTCTTATCTCTGCTCCTCCTCTTCCCTTGGTTTCTTAGATATTTTCCCGTTATGGGTAGATCTAGGTGTGTGGATACCAAATATGTTGAGATTTGGTCTTGATATTCCTAGGAGTAGAGATCTAAGGCGGGGTTTTGGAGAATCTACCCGAGTTCCTTGAGTGTTCCTTGACCGTTGTGGTTTTTTTCAAAAACCTTTGAGGTAGGTCATTCATGGATTCATTAATTTTTTATGTGCACTCGTAGAGTTAGCATGATTTACCCCTTTGGATCACAATGAAATTGACCTAATTAAATACTTAAACTGGATTAAAAGAATTGATTTGATCGCATGTTGTTTATTTGAACTGTGATAATGGTTCGCCTCTTGATTTTCTAGACAGTGTGATATCTATTCCTTTATTTTTAGCATGTTTTTCTTGATGAAATTGATAAAGAATGTAAATTCAGAATTAATTGATAATTAATTGGATAAAGATATAGAGGCATGGAAATGAATCTCGTTCTTTTTGAAATTTTATGATAATAAAATTGGCATAGTAAGCATGTATGATAATTTGTGATAGCTTACTAGTTAGGTTCCTGATTTTGGAAGCAGCGTATTATAAAACTGTTAATTCCAGATTGTTTAATTATTTGAATGATGGATAATTTCTTGAAGGGTTCTGAGTGACCCTCTTGATTGTTAATGGTCCAAGAGCCCAAATTGATGTGATGTTTATTTTCCTGCTTCTTGTGCTGTGATGTGATTTTGGATGGATGTTGTGATATGTGGGGGTATGGAGGCCTTGTGGTTATGGCAGTAGATGATCCATGGAGTGGCGAGATGCATCGTTTTATGCATGTGTGTGTCTGGGAGGACACCATGGATGATGGAGTGGCGAGATGCAAGGGTTTATGCATGTGGGTGTCAAAGAGGAAACCAAGGATGATGGAATGTGATGAATGTGATTGTTGGATTCTTGGTGACTTTGATTGGTTGTTTATCTGCTTTAATTTTTCCCACTCTTCAAGGTAGGTGGTCTTGATTACCCTTATTCTGAAAGAGATGAAGACACACGTGGTATGCCACATTCTTTCTGTGATTATCCTATCAAGGGAAAATGGTTCTACACTCTTGCTATAGGCATCAAAGACTCGACGGATAGTACATCTACTCACCGTGTTGAGCCCCCTTGTGTTTAGTAGCATATGATTCTTTTCTAGAATTCTTGGAAATATAAGAAAAGTAATTCTGTATTGAATGATTCAATAAATAATGTTAACCCATGGGGTAGGAGTTCATTGGAACATAATGATGAGGATGAGAACTTTTGACATAGGATGTGATGTTAATGGAATTTTAATGTGGAATTGTTCAGGGTTAATTAATGTTTAAAGAATTAATTAATATACAGTGGAATTGATAAAAAGGGAATGAAGTAATCTAATAAATCTCTTTAAATGGTTGTGTAAATATAGGATACCTAGTCTTAGAAGTGGCAGACCGGAGTCCGAGAGAAGTTATCTGTAGTTGTGTATAAGATTAGGTTATGCCCACAATGTGGTTGTGTGTTATTATATATTCTGTACTTTTTGTTCTTCTATACAATAATCCACCCTATCAGTATGGGAAACTAACACACTGGGGATTCTGAGCCCTAGGGGTGTTTTTCCCAACATTCCGGTGGGAGCAAGAATGGCAGACTACCCCCTTTGACCCCACTCTCTTCTCTTGGTAGATACTTGTGCCATTAGGCACAATGGATAGTTTTCCCATATATGTGTGTGGAGGGATGTAATGGATTTTGGTTATTCACACAAATATATTCTGGATATAGTATCCTATGGGCTACTATAGGTGTAATGTGTATAGGGTGTGATTTCTTGAGGATCCGTACTCAGTGTATGGGCTATGATGGCTTGAGGTATAATACCCGATGTATGATACACATCATGCGAGATGTGGTGGCTCTCGTAAACTACCTGGTTACTTTGGTTGTGAGGATGGTGTGGTACTTTGCCCAGGTGTTTGTGGGTAAGCCTTTGTGGTGCATGAGGTATAGATTGTGGAGCTTAGCCTAGGTGTATGCGGGCAATCCTTTGGAGAGAGATGCATAAGATGTATTTTATTGGGGAAAAGTGGGAAACCAGTGGAAAATTAGTAGTGGGGTACCCTTTATATTCTTTACTATATGATATATTCTTCTATGCATAACTTTGTGAGAGTACCCATGGTGAGCTTGGGAAATTAGTATACCTATTTAGGTGACGAGTTAGTTTCACTTGTTGTTCACTGTGCTTTAGCATGCTTCCTTTAATTTTTCATGAGAGGCTTCGCGGAGGATCCTACTGAGTATACTATTATACTCACCCTACATATATATAAACTGTTTTTCAGGTCACTTGGAGCCGGTTGGAGATGAAGCTGGTTTCTACTAGCTTGTTGTTGCAGGAGCTGTTCGGGCTTGTGGTTGCTGCTGTTTTTACTTTCTTTTGGGTACATGTAGTTTTTCCCATTTCAGTTGTAGTACTTTTGCATGACATTTTATTTGTGCACGTGGGTTTTTTTTCTATTTTAGTTCTGAGTTGGATTTGGTTGGTTTCTGTCTTATTTCTCTCTTCCACATGTGTTCTCTTAAAGGGTAATGCCTCCCATATGTGTGTTATTATACCCTCGATGCTAGTTTCCAACCCGGGGCCTACTGGAGGTGGGACTCGGGGGGTCATTATCTCCCTTATCACATTGCCGGCCCAAGAGGGGTACACTTTGTGGGGAGGGGGTCATGAAAGAGTGGTATCAGAGGTCTGGTTGAGGGATAGGATGGAGTTTGGAGTTAGGAACATGTGAGGATGCATGGGTTGGTAGGTTAATAGTGTCATTCATGTCTAATAAGTGAGGTAAACACTGGATATCAGCCGAGACATAGGCGATTAGGGCCCCCTATGATCTGACATACAGACATTTGTGGTTACAATGGATACTAAAAAAGGTGATACTAGTTTCAGGGTAGAGACCTAGGAATGGATCATGCATCATTCTTCTTTGTGCATGTGTTTGAATGGGTATACCTTGGGATAGGTTACCCTAAAATGAATAAAAGAAAACAATTAATTAATTAATGTTGAGTCTTCCATATTACAGGCTTAGGAGCTCTAAGTGTTTGCTATTTTTCAGGTATGGCTCTAGGTCGACGTCCTCGTCATGCTCGCATAGAAGATGTCCAGCAGGCTGTGCTAGTAGATCACTACCGGGTAGAGGTTGATGATGACGACACTTGGAGGGAGACACTCCAAGAGTTTCAATGCCAGAGTCTGCAGAAGTACAAGGGCTCCATCTCAGATGAAATCATGGAATACTAGTTGGAGGAGGTCAAGATAGGCTTCAATTCGATCCGTACTCAGAAGGATCACTGGGTGTCCTTAGCTATGACGATGCTACGTGGAGAAGCGAGGTAGTGGTGGTTATTGTTCCTCAGAGATCATGAGGAATCATCGATCTCATGGGAGGAGTTCTGAGTCAGTTTTAGAGCTGAGTTTCTTTCTTCGATTGCGAAGGCATCCATTCACCAGGAGCTTCTTACCCTTCGACAGGGGAGCTCCGCAGTTCGAGTGTTTGTAATCCATTTCAAGAACCTTTTACGATATTCTTCGGACATGTTACCAGATGAGGAGGCCATGGCGAGCCATTTCAAGGAGGCTTTGCATCCAGAGATCCAGCGCCTGGTCACCCCATTTATGCTGGAGACATATCTTGAGGTGGTGGTGAGGGAAGAGGTTGTCGAGAGGAATTTGGCCAGGACAAGATCATCACTAGAGGGGAATCAACAAGATCCCTCACGAATCAAGGCTATAGTCTAGGGTTCTTGGTTTTCAGGGTAGAAAAGTTTCCATTTAGCTGGGCGTAGGTCCCAGCCCTTCACATCTCGTTACATTGGAGGCAGCAAATCTCAGGCCTATGCCATGGGATCAGGCGCTTGTTTTTCTTGTGGTGGTCATGGACATAAGCAGTGGGAGGGCCCGACCTTTTGGAGCAGTCATCGTGCATTGGTCTCTACGCTCGAGGTTCTTCCTTTGAGGCAGTTCCAGCCGAGGTAGTAGGAGCAGCAGGTTGAACCAGCTTTAGATCAGCAGTGGGTAGATGGGGCAGGTAGAGGACAGCCTCATGACGCTCCCCATCCTAAGAGAGCAGAGCCTGACCGTGGTGGTGGTCGTCATCAGGGTCAGAGAGGACGTGGAGGAGGTCGTGGTCAGCTTCATGCTCTAGTGTTTCCAGCACCAGATGAGCCAGATGTCGTTCGAGGTACACTTTTCATGTTCTCTACCTTGATGTATGCCTTGTTTGATTCATGAGTGACACACTCATTCATATCACCTACCCTTGTCCATGCTTTGGGACATTATGAAGAGAGGCTTCCAGTTCCATTTGAGTTGACTACGCCAATTAGAGGTCGAGATGACTTGTTTGAAGTATGTAGAGATTGTGAGACAGTTTTTGGGAAACACAGCTCTTGGGGAGATTTCCTATGTTTACAAATACAACCATATGATGTCATCCTCGACATGAATTGGTTGTATTTGGTGAAGGATATCGTGGATTGATTCAGAAAGAAGATCATTTTCCACGGTGCGGATGGAGAGCAAGTGGTGTTTGTTGGTGAGCGAGATCCTCAGATGGGTCATAGTCTTGTTCCATCCTTGTCAACCATGATGACCGAGATGATGCTGAGTTCTTCAGAGGATCAGTAGTTGGCATTTCCTCAGGTCATAGAGGAGTACCCTGATGTTTTTTCAGAAGAGGTTGTAGCCTTACCCCCTCGATGAGAGATCGAGTTTGGGATCGAGCTACATCCAGGAGCATCTCCCATCTCACTGTCCCCATATAGGGTGGCCCCTTTTGAGTTGTGATAGCTACGTATATAGCTTGATGGTCTGTTAAAGTTTGGTTTTGTTTGGCCAATTGTGTCACCATGTGGTGCACCGGTTTTGTTCGTGAAGAAGGCCGATGGTAGTTTGCGGTTGTGCATCGATTATCGTTTCTTAAAGAATGTGACAATAAAGAATCTCTACCCTCTTCCATGGATTGATGATATATTTGATCAACTGAAGGTTTCAAGTTGGTTCTCAAAGATCGAGTTGCGGTCAGGATATCATCATATGCGTGTGAAGGAAGAGGATATCTTGAATACTGCTTTCCATTGTCGTCATGGGCATTATTAGTTCGTTGTAATGCCGTTTGGCATGAAAAATTCTCCAGCGATGTTCATGGGATTGCTGAATGATCTGTTTCGTGAGATCCTAGACAAATTCATGGTAGAATTCATCAACGACATCCTTGTTTACTCCAATTCTGAAGTGGAGAATGCACAACATCTACGAGCCATTTTGGGAGTTCTTCACCAACATCAGCTTTTTGGGAAGTTGTAGAAGACTGAGTTTTGGGCTAGTGAAGTCCGTTTCTTGGGACATGTGGTGTCCCAATAGGGAGTTGCTATGGATCCATCAAATATATAAGAATTTTTTTCTTGGGAATCACAAAATACAGTGTTAGAGGTGAAAAATTTCCTTGGTCTTGCAGGCTACTAACGGATGTTCATAGCCAATTTCTCACGAGTTTCAACTCCTCTAACAGCTTTGACCAGGAAATATCAGGCTTTTATATGGACTAATTAGTTTCAATCAGCTTTCGAGTATCTAAAGGAGAAGTGAGAAAGTTCTCCAGTCCTTTGTCTTCCAGCTGGAAGAGTTCATTTTGATGTTTTCTGCGATGCTTCACATCTGGAGTTAGGTTGTGTTCTCATGCAGTAGAAGTCAGTTGTTTCTTATGGGTCTCGGCAGTTACTTCCCCATGAACGCAACTATGCAACCCGTGATCTTGAGTTGGCATCCGTGGTGTTTTCTAGGAAGTTGTGGAGACATTACCTCATTGGTGAATGCTTTGTGGTTTTCACTGATCATAAGAGTTTGAGGTATGTTTTTTCCCAGTATGACCTGAACTTACGGCAGCATCGGTGGATGTAGTTCTTACAATAATACGACTTAGAAATATCGTATAAACTTGGGAAAAGAAATGTTTTAGCTGATGCACTGAGCCGAAAGTCACATAGTGATGCTGTTTGTGAATATGGTGATTCTAGGAGAGTGATGGAAGAACTATCAGCTTTACATCTTGATATTGGAGAAGTTGGGGGTAGAGGATGTCTTTTCAGATGACGGTACAGTCATCCCTGATGCAGAAGGTGGAAGAGTCCCAGTTGGGGGATCTTGAGGTGGAGGTATGGAGAGACCGAGTTGTTTATGAGATGGCCTCTGTGTTGTTCTTGTGGCTTGCCCTCTTTTGAGAGGTATCTCGATGTGTGGTTGTTCAAAACCTGTTTCATTTTCTCTTTAAGTGGGTTTTGGATTCTCGAGGACGAGAATGTTTTGATAGGTATCTGATGTAATGGCCGAGACCTTTCCATTCAATTAATTTGTGAAAATATGGTTCTAGAGGTGTTCCGGGAAATCAAGGTGACTTGGGGTTCATTTGGGTGGACTTTTAAGGGAAAATAAAGGGCAATAGCTCTCACACAGGAGGCGCACGATTTGTCTAAACCGTGCGGCCAAACCATGAGAGGTTGGTGTTGGAGTCAGTCGCCTTTTTATGGGAGGCATACGGTTTGTCTAAACCATGTAGCCAAACCGTGCAAGGTTGGTTTTGGAGATAGTGGCTAATGCACGATTAGTGCACGGTTTGTCTAACCATGCAGCCTAACTGTGTGAGCACTTAAATTCTGATCCTAAAATTGTGGATCTGAACTCTTTTGCTTCTAAATGGTTCATTTAAGCCCCTAAGTGGACATAAGTCGGGATTATCCTTCCTTGGATGTAGGAGGACCTCTCCCAAGTGTTTTGGAGGTGATCCAGAGGCTTCTCTCCACGAATCGAAGCTGGTTTCTTGAGGTATGTGATCGTTCTTCCTCGTTCTTGGTTGGTTTCTTAGCTCTTCCCCTCCCATTCTCTCATTTTCTTAGATCTATTCTTGATATGGGTAGATCTAGGAGTTTGTATTCCAAATACGTTGAGCTTTGGTCTTGATCTTTCTAGGAGGAGAGATCTAAGGCGACGTTTTGGAGAATCGGCCTGGGTTCCTTGAGCGTTCCTCGACCATTGTGGTTTTCGTCAAAACCCATTGAAGTAGGGGATTCGTGGATTCTCTAATTGTTTATGTGCAATCATATAGTTATCATGATTTATCCCTTTGGATCACAATGAAATTGACCCAGTTAAATACATGAACCAGATTAAAAGAATTGGTTTGATCATATATTGTTGCTTTAAACCGTGATAATGGTTCACCTCCTGATTTTCTAGATAGTGTGATATCTATGCCTTAATTATTATCATATTGTTCTTGATGAAATTGATAAAGAATGTAAATCTGGAATTAATTTATAATTAATTGGCTAAAGATGAAGAGGTATGAATGTGAATTTGGTTCTTATTGTAATTTGATGTTAATCAAATTGGAATAGTAAGCATGTATGATCATTTGTGATAGCTTACTGGTTATGTTCACTATTTTGGAACCAACATATTATAAATATGTTTATTCCAGATGGTTTAATGATTTTATTGATTGATAATTCCTTGAAGGGTTCTGAGTTACCCTCTTGATTGTTAAAGGGCCAAGATCTCAAATTGATGTGATGTTTACTTTCCTACTGAATGTGATGTGATGTGATTCTGGAAGGATGTTGTGATATGTGGGGGCATGGAGGCCTTGTGGTTGTGGCAGAAGATGATTCCTAGTGTGTAAAGATGCATCAATTTATGCATGTGGGTGTTAGGGAGGACACCAGGGATGATGGTGTGGCGAGATGCATCAGTTTATGCATGTGGGTGTCAGGGAGGACACAAGGGATGATGGAATGGGATGAATCTGATTGTTGGATACTTGGTGACATTGATTTTTTGTTTATCTTCTTTACTTTTCCCCACTTCTCAAGGCAGCTATTCTTGCTTACCCTTCTTCCAAAAGAGACGAAGACACGTGGGGTATGCCACGTGATTTCTGTGTTTAGCCTCTCAAGGGAGAATGGGTCTACGCTCTTGCTATAGGCAGAAAAGACTCGATGGGTAGTATATCTACTCACAGTGTTGATCCTTCTTGTGTTTAGTAGCATATGATTCTTTTCTAGAATGCTTGGGAATAAGGGAAAGTAAAACTGTAACGAATGTTTGAATAAATGATGTTAACCCATGGGGTTGGAGTTCGCTGGAATATAATGATGTGGTTGAGAACTTTTGAATTTGGATGTAATGTTAATGGAATTTTAATGTGGAATTTTTCATGGTTAATTAATGTTTAGAGAATTAATTAACGTACAGTGTAATTAGTAAAAAGGAAATGAAGTAATCTAATAAAGCTCTTTAAATGGATGTGTTATTATAGGATACCTAGTCTTAGAAGTGGCCGCTAGGAGTCCGAGAGACGTTATATGTAGTTGTGTCTAAGACTATGTTATTCCCATAGTGTGGTTGTGAGTTATTATATATTCTGTACTTTTTGTGTTTCTATACGCCACTCCACCCTGTTAGTAAGGGAAACTGACACCCTGGGGATTCTGATCCCTGGGGGGTGTTTCCCCAACATTCTTGTGGGAGGAATAATGGTTGACTACCCCCTTTGACCCCACTCTATTATCTTGGTAGATACTTGTGCCATTAGGCACATCGGTTAGTTTCCCCATATATGTGTGTAGAGGGATGTAATGGCTTGGGGTTATTCACCGACATATATTCTGGATATAGTATCCTATGGACTACTATAGGTGTAACATGTATAGGCTGTGATGACTTGAGGATCCTTACTTGATTTATGGGCGGTGATTTCTTGAGGTATAATACCCGATGTATGATACACGTTATGCGAGCTGTGGTGGATCCCAGAAACTACCTGGTTTCTTTGGATGTGAGGATGGTGTGGTTCTTCACCCAGGTGTCTGTGGGAAAGGCTTTGTGGTGCAAGAGGTGCATATTGAGGAGCTTAGCCCAGGTTTATGCGGGCGAGCCTTTGGAGAGAGATGAACATGACTTATGTCGTTGGGGAAATGCGGAAAAATAGTGGGGAAGTAGTAGTGGGGTACCCTTGGTATTCTCTATATATGATATATTCTTTTATGTGTTACTTGGTGAGAGTAGCCATGGTGAGGTTGGGAACATAGTATACCTGTTTAGGTGACGGGTTTGTTTCACTTGTTGTTCACTGTGCTTTAGCATGCTTCCTTTACTTTTTCCCGAGAGGATTCGGGGAGGATCCAACTGAGTGTACTGTTATACTCACCCTACGTATATATAAACTGTTTTTAGTTCACTTGGTGTATGTTGGAGATCATGATATTTTCTACTAGCTTGTGGTTGCAGGAGCTGTTCGGGCTTATGGTTGATGCTTTTTTTACTTTCTTTTGGATACTTGTAGTTTTCCTCTTTTAGTTGAGGAAAATTTTCATGAAATTTCATTTGTGCACTTGGGTTTCATTTCTATTCTAGTTTTTAGTTGGAGTTGGTTGGTGTTTATCTTATCTCTCTCTTCCGCATGTGTTCTGTTAGAGGGTAATGCCTCCCATCTGTGTGTTATGATACCCTTAGTGCTAGTCGGCAACTCGGGGCCTACTAGAGGCGGGACTCAGGGGTCATTATCTCCCTTCTCACATTGCTGGCCCAGGAGGGGTACACTTTGTGGGGAGGGGGTCATGACATCCTCATTCTCAAGATGGACCTGAGATATTATTCTCATTATAGATATGACCAACTTTTTTAAAGACCATATTGATTGTCAGTATCTTTATGTTACCATTAATTCCTTTTATGACATATCTTATTTATTTCAAGGGTAATGTAATATGTTCTCTAGTCAAGAGGCATCTCCTATTCGTGAGGATAATAGGTTGATAATCTAAGTATCAACTCTTCTAGTATAGTTTGATGAACAGACTTATGAGAGTTATTTTCCTTTTATCACGAAGAAGTTTGTTGAAGTATTCTATAATTATTACATAGGATTTCATAATATGTGAGAAATTAAGTTTTCAATTGATATGATGCCCAAAATTCTACTGATTTTATTTCCCATGTCTTATATAATGTGTATCAAATTAAAATAGTTGATGGTTTTGTTGGATAATTTAAAAATAAAGTGCTTTATTTAACCCAAATTATCCCCATGGGTTTCTCTTGTAAACTTTTCTCATAAATAATATAAGACTATTTATTTATGAATAGATTATAAGAAGCCTAATCATGTGACCATTAATAAAAAAACACCCCTCAACTCACATTAAATAACACTTTGATAAATTTAAATGGAAGAGTTGGATTTAAAAGATTGACCTTCAATAATGGTATCACCAACTCAGGGTGAAGGATTTTAATATTCCCAAGAATAATATTAGAAGTAGATGTGGTCATTAGGAATACATGGTGATTCCATTTGGTTTAACTGCTGATATTACAATATTCATGTCTCTTATAAACCATATATATCATCAATACATTAACTCCTTTTTCATGGTATTCATAGATGACAATGAAATTTATCCCAAAATTTAATAAGAGCATTACCATCACTTAATGATTTATTTAAGAAATATTCCTGAACATAACCTCTATGAAAATTCATCCAAGTGTAGCTTCTAGATCCAGGAAGTCCTGTTCTTGGGACATATATTAAATAAATTCATTTTAGTTGATTCTGAGAAGATTAAGGATATTATATCTTTGGAATAACCAAATAATTTCTATGATATTCATAGAATTTTGGGTATAACCGGTTATTACCAATGGGTTTTTATGGAATTGACATAGCTTGCATCGCCTTTGAGAATCCTAACATGGTATGGGGTAATGTTTCTTTGTATCCTTGAGCGCCAAACATATTTTGATAAGTTGAAGTGGTGGTTGGAATTATCTCATATTTTGGTTTTACATAATTCTTTGCATTATTATGTCATTTATTATAATTCATCCAAAATAAGATATGGTTCCGTGATTATGTAGTGCAATCATGTGGCGGTGTATGGTTCTTGTAAACTTCAACCACATGAAATGAATTACCCAACCCATGATCTTGAGCTAGTAGTGGTTATAAATTATCTCAATTATTAGAGGAAGTTCATTTTTGGTGAGAAATTAAAAATTTATACCAATCATATAATATTGATAAATATTATCACTCAAAATGAATTTAATATATAGTAAACAAATGTGTGGAATATCTTCAAACATTTTATTTTTACCCTTATTATGCACCAAAAAAGGGAAATTTTGTTACCAATGTTCGTAGTAGGAATCTATAATTTATATCATTGAAATAATATAGCAATCAGTGGGACATGTTGAGTCTCTTTACTGACATACATTTATATATGTGGGAAGAGAAGATGAATATTTTTATGGATAATATAGAGTTTATATCTTATATTCTATAACAGATTCGTTAGGAGTAACCAGGTGATAAGAAGTGTTAGGGTATAAAGAATACTTTATATATTAGGAAGTCCAGTAGTGAGTGGTCTATTTTTTCTGCGGCAAATCACTATTTTGAGAGATATTATATTGTTCCTATATCCATGAAGAAACTATGGATGAATGATTACCATCACTCATATTGGGTATTCTATATAGGATATTTCTAAATGTTTTTGATATGAGATACCATAACCAACGGCCTAGTATGAGATAAGATATTGTAGATTTCATGTTGCGATGCTATAGTTGTCTACAAGATAAAACATAGAATTATAAAACCAATGTTTACTTCATCATGTTTCTATCCCCACCTATAAATGGGATGAGTTATCTATGGAATTCATCATTTGGTTACCTAGACTATGTAAACATATTTTATATGGATCAATGATAACAACATTGTAGAGAATCAATAAAATTTTTATGTATATGATATTGTAAAACTAAATAGAATGACTTTATCTATCATATCTGATAAAGATACATAATTCACCTCATAATTCAGAAAGTTCCTTCAACAATCTATGGGGTCCCAAGTGAATCTAATAATAACTTATCATCCACAAAATGATGGGATGGTGGAGTGGGTGATTCAGATTATGGAGGACATGATCCAATATTATGTCATTTATTTTGGAGCATTAGTGGAAACCCATCTAGAATTGATTTAGTTTTCTTATAATAATAGCTATCATTCCACTATTTTAATACCTCCTTTAAAATTTTAATATGGATGGATATGTTGGTATCCCCTTTATTAGATTGATGTGGGTGAAACTTCTTTAGTGGGATTGAGAATTATTTAGAAGATGATATAAAATAACTAGAGAATAAAAAAGGATAATTATGGATAAAATCCACCATAAATATTATTATGAAAATCACTTTCATCCTAAATATTTATCAATTTAGGGGAAAGTATTTCTAAAGTATCCCCACATTTGTGTCCCCAATAGATTAGTAAGGGAATATCACACTATGGTACGTGAGACCCTTTGAGATTAAAAAATGATTATGAATTTTTCTTATTAGTTACAATTTTCTCTAAATTTGAAAATAATTCATTAGGTATTTCATGTCTCCTAGTTAAATAAATATTATTGAGATCTTTCCCATATATTAAACATAGAAGAACTGGATCTTGAGTTGGATGTTTTAGTAACTGAGTGACTGATTTATATTATTTTCTCATAAAGGAATGTGTTTTAGGTAAAATAATTTTCATTAGTTCATGTATTATATAAATATGGAGGTTATTATCATGATATATGGTGGTGAAAATATTTTACAAGAGAGAAATGGCCTTTAATTTTCTCTGATAAATATTCAAGTTGACTTTCTAGGGGCATAAAATTATATGGTGAGGATTATTTTAACTCACATGGTGTAACTATAATGTATAAAATATATTAATTATGAATTTTTATTTATATTTATTGAATTGGGTCAAATTTTGTACTAACCATGTTATTTTGGACCATATCGAGGTGTCGAGGGTGTCTGTGTTTGCTAGGAATAATGTTTTAATGGTAGGAATGAATATGGAGATGAAATTATATAGCATTATCTAATCAAATTCCATAAATCTAGGGAAACCCAATGTGGAAAGGAACAATGTGGGGGAAAAATATTTTTTATTCTATAAGTTTTGTTATGTCCTTTTGGATATCGCAAAATATATGGTTGGAGGTGAATTGTTGGGTTGAGAAAGATTGGTGCTCAGGTTGTGGCCAAGGGTATCACAACATAATGGGTGTGTGGGGAAGCTAAAAATGTATAATTCCAATACTTAAGAGTCCCTATATGTAATGTTTTACTCTTATATATGGATACCATCATACCTAAGGGTTCAGGAATTGGTAAAAAATGTGGTGTTTTGGTCTGGAGGAGGATAATCACAACTTGATGAGGGGTGGTCATGTCGTGACCATACATAAGGGTTGGGAAACAGATAAGGGTTTTAGAAATTCTAGGAAAATTTTAGGTTTTAGGAGGAATTAATCATTCCACGGTGAAGGGGGGTATTCTTTGACCTGACCCTAGGCAGTGGAGCCATGATTTATCCAAGCTTTGGAGGAGGCGTGTCATACCATGAAGAGGGGAGATCACACCAGGAGCATCCTTTCTGAATTTAATTAAATTAGAGATTATTTGATTAAATGAAATATTAAAATAGGGTTTTTATATTTAAACTCAATACACCATGGTAAAACCATATTAGAACCTTCCATAGCATAGGCATTGACAATGATTCTTCTCCCCGTTACACTTTATTCAGGTAGATCCAGTATCAAGAAATCACAAAAAAATTCTTTAACCACTCATTTCTAATTTCTTCTTCCCTATGTAATTATTCATTCTCTACAACCTTGGTGGATTGGGGTTAATTTTGAGAAAAATAATGATTTGGGGTCATTAATGATAGGTCTCTCATTCCTATTATTTAGTAGATTCTCACCATCAGTTAATAGTTTTGTTGGTTTAAGGTTGGTGGTTCCATGATATCCCTTCATTTGAAAAAATATACGTTCTTTATTCCTAAAAATATATTTTTAATGTGATTTAAATAATTTTATGCTAATTTAAGTACCAATATATATATATCATTTTTTTTTCTAATTATACTTTTTGATATGAGTAATAAAAGTGGTTTCAAAACCATATTTTATTTATAGAAATCATTGTTTCCTACCACATTCTTGATGAAATGAATCTTCTCATGGAAAAAATTATTTGATGAAAATTAAATCCATTGAAATTATTATGCCTCATGGGAAATTTTAAGGATTTGGTTGGCATTTTTGGATAATCAATTACTAGGAATTATTCCACTTTACCTAGCCTATGGTACTTAGTCAAGATTCCACTATGATTAGTGGAGGTTCTAGTATTTTAGTATACCACACTGGATAGAGAACTAAAGGAATATTGATATGTTGGATATGGATTAATATGATGATACTGATATTACATGACCTTTGTGACCCTAGTTTATATATCATGATGCATGGTAAGAATTCATGTTTACCCGATAATTTACTTTTATGATTAAATGTCTTAAAGAGTTTTACTTTTACATTAAAATTACAAGTGTATCATTGTATGTTTATTATTAAAGTATAATTATTGTATTATCTAGAAAATTATCTCATGTAAAACTTGGTGAGATCATTTTAGGTTAATTATGATCATATTCATGAACCAAAATGGATAACCAATTAAACTAGAACTAATGTTATCCATGAAATAGATCAAAGGAAATTCCCAATCCTAATAGGTTGTCGATTAGACCATAGGATTCCTGAATGGCCAATTGGAATTATTTTACAGTAAGATAAATCAAACAATATAAAGTTAATTGATTATATTTCATAATTAGTTGGTATTCCAATACAGTAAATAAGAGTAAATTACAACAAAAAAGGTATGTACATAACTCTATACAAAATAAAAATCTAAGAAATCTCATAAAACAATAAGGAAATAACGACCAATATCTCATCAAAATAGGTTGATCACATACTCTTCATGTACTCCCCAACTACTAAAGATCCGTTATCAAGAACATTGGAAACCTTCAAGTAGTAATTTCCCTCTTCCTAGGCTTAGAGAATTAAGGTCTACATATTCCCAAAGTCATATATAGGGTTCTATAAAAACACATCTAAGAAAAAGAATTGGAATGAGGTCTGGTTCGGATTTGACTCGACAATTATCGTATAGGTGGCGATCATTCATATTTCCTGGAATCTCACTAAAATATGGTCTGATTTCTTGAACAAGTTAGCTACAATGAACTACATAATCACTCATACCTTCTGGGAAGCCAACACTCTTGCTGGTTCACTTGTTAACAAAGGAGTTGTCAAAGATTCTTGTACTCATGATGATGCACTCCCCCTCGATCTCTTACCTATTCGTGGAAATGGAAATTGAGAGCTCCCTTCTTTCCATATGATGTCACTTTATGTTTCTTTTATAATAAGGGTCAATGTGTTCATTCTTATAAAAAATCATGGTTATAATACCTGAAGTTAGATAGATCAGGGACCAAGGGTTTTCGCACTCTTTGTGAAATATGGATCTAGGTGTTCATGATTTTCTAGATCATAGGCATAAGGGGAATAAGAGTAATCCCAAATAAATGAACCCCAAGCCATCATTAAATTTTAGTATCATGTTTATCATCAATACATTGATATATAGAGCTAATACATGACTCTATTTATTTCCCTGGACTACCCTCATAAATACCTAGGATCCCATTTGTTTAAAATAAACTAATCAAGTGGATAATATTTCATCTAAAATAATTTTCCAAAATCATCATTCAAGAATCACCAAATCACATTCTCAACATTCCAATTCATATTAATAATCAGTGCTGAATAGTTTTTATCAAAAATCATAACTTTAAAAATAATTAAGTTCATCCAAAATCTATAAAATATTTCATACCTTAATTTCACTAGAATCATCATCAAATTCATTCTTCAAATCATTCCTTGCAATTTAAAAAAATTTTCCAAGAGAAAACACATTATTTCAAAATATATTTTCAAATTGGTTTCATTTCCCACTATTCCATTTGAAAAATATTATCAAGAATATCCAATCATTATTTGGATATCAATTAAAAATATATTTCAAATCAAAGAATATAAAATAGTTCTAATCAATAGGTACTACATTAGAAAACCACTTAGATAAATTCATGGTATCATAAATCACCGAAAAAGGTATCCACAGTCAAAGGGATAAAGGGATGAATTCAAACAAGAAGGTATCCGTGGAACATAATTGATAAATCAAGATTTAGACCAATCCAAAATAAAATCATCAACAGTTATTGAAGAAGGAGGGAGATGATAAAAGTGACATTTACAATCACAACATGGTTAAACTTATAAAAAGAGATTCAATTATTAAATAAACATTTAAATCCATGAATATTAAAGGTCATAATTAAAAAAATCACCTAAAATATCCACCATGGTTGTAGTGGTCGAATATTAGTCATGGGAGAAGAATTTATAATTAAAATGGGTATTTTAGGAATCAAATTAAGATACTCCCCAAGACTTACTCAACCAGATCGACACACTAACTAGATGAAGGCTGTCACTAGCTAGTTTGTGGTGACCTATAGAATGGTTGAACCTTTAGAAACACTACTGTATGGTAGGTGTAATTCCTATAGTAATTCTCTACTTGAAGCATGCTGCTAGAATGATGGTGGCTGTCACACCTGGTTTTTTTCTTTTCTGTCTTGGTTTTGATCTGGTTCATTGAAAATATTGATTATTTTATTGGGTGTGGGGTGAGATTAATTTTGAGTTTTTAAAAGACATATATTTCTAATCATCATAAATTGGGTTACCCATTTCTTGTTTGGGGTATTTGTAGAAAGGGTGATTACATCAGTATATGGGGAAATCATGAGCCCATTTTTATATTTAAAAACATATTTTGTTTCATTTATAAATCCATTATTAAATATTTTTTATGCATTATACTTTCTATTTGGCCTCCCCTAACATAATCTAAACTATATATAATTTTTGACCCCATGAAAATTCATAAGCATGGTGAATTTAAATTGTTTATTTTGGTATTGGGCAAGCCTGTGGGCCCATTTATAGTTTTAAAAAAAATAATTTTTTTTCTTTAATATCATATTCGTGATTTAATTTTTTTTGCTGATTCTACCTCCCACACGAATCTAAGAACTCTAGGAGGACCCCCATTTTCCATTTTTCCTATTTGGAATTCATATGAGTTGCGGATTAGGACAAACATTATCAATGTCTCTCACATCATCCATATTTTCCAAAGGTAAACTTTCTTATTCACAAATCATTCAATTTATACTATTTTTGACACAAATAATTTTTTTGGGTTCTTCCATTCCTTAGGAACTTTTCCAAGGAGTTCCAATATATACCCTTTTTAAGGGTGTAGATCTAAGGGAATACGAAGATTTTTCTAGTTTCTAAGGTGAGATTATTACTCATTTCTCCCCCCTATTCCTCCTCTTTCCATTGTTTCATGGTTATTTATTATTTAATAGTCATTAATTACCTAGGGTTATGTTTTGACATGGTTTTTTATGCGGATTATATTCATTTAGGTCTGGTATTCAAAGTTTTAGGGTTTATAAACCCGCGGCGGGTGATTTCGATTGTTCGTTTCCATTGCGCCAAGGATTTGAGGAAGGATATACCTTGCACATGAATTTATCATTTATGTTTCATCATTTTATTATTTTTATAACCTTATATATATTTTAATTATTATTGTTCATAATTTTTCCAATTTTCTTGGTGCGAAAAATGGTTTTTTAATCCTAGTTGTGTTGAAAGTAGTGTTATTTTTTCATAGAAGTGCACACCATGTGTTTGTTTAAATGTTCTGTTATCTTTAACATGAGGTTTGTGAGGTTTAGAACCCAGTTTATTGTATTAAGATCATGTTTAAGTATATTGAATAACATTATGGCATGAAATTGGTGTTTTATTTCTTGTCAAGTACATAAAATAATTTATTTAAGTGCATGTCATATGTTCTGTAAATTACCTGATTGGATTTTATCTGTTTTGTGTAATTTAAAAATTATTTTTTTGGATTTATAAATAATTTTTCAGAATGAAAAATTATATATTTTTGATCTTCTATGTTTTTAAAATTTGTATTTGGTTTCGCAAACAAATGGGTTTTGGTTTACAAAATGTTTTGGACCGAGTTGCCAGAAAATGGCCCGTTTCACATCCTTATGAAAATGGTTGTGTTTTGAATCAGTGATTTGAGTGTTTTAACGGATTTATGAAAGTGGTTTTTTTCTGTAAATTGTATTTATACACATCCTTAATAAAATTTAAATGCGTATATTTTTCAAATGTCAGTTTTGAGAAAGGATTAAAGGCACGTTTGTCATTTTTCTTGTAAAAATTGTTTCCATTTGTATTTCATGTTCTATCTTTTGGAGCCATTTTATGGTGCATGAAATTGATTTGTTAAATGTTTTAGGGGCTTTAAAATATAGTTTGATATGGTATTTATGGTTTTTTGGCCTTAAAAGAGCATTTTTAATGGATTTTATGTGCAATACCTCATTATAATTCTTGAAAATGTTTTATTAAAATTTAGGTTGTTTATTGATATGTGAAATAAATGTGAGAAGTATGTGTGGGATGTTTGATGTTTGTATGATTTTTAAATTTAATCTTCATTTTAAAAGGGTATTTTATAGATGTGTAACTTGTTTGAGAAAAAATGGGAGAACCCAGGAATCTAGGTGGGAGGACGTGTACTAGTATGCTAGGGATCCCATGGGGTTTGGCCCTTGTTTCACGTAGCAAGTTTGATGATGACAAAACTAACTAAACTATGATGATGATGATGTTGGGGGACCACTAGGTTATGTGTATTCTACCTTCCAGTTGATCGTGTGCATGAGAACAAATATTTATTATGGTTACCATCATCGAGATATGAGGTACCTGGGGCTCACAACTAACTTGTGCCTAGGGGTGTTCCTATGAATTGTTCTCATTGGCTATTTTTTAATCACCATCGGAATACGGGGTGTTTGGTTTGTAAATTCTGTATCATATTTTTTTTATTTAAAATTTTACATTATTTAATGTAGCCCTCTTGAAATCAATTTTAATTTTGAAGTTGCATCTCTTTGAAAAATTGATACTTGCATTCTTATTTTTAAAACAAGCAATTTTTTTGTCTGGTAATTTTTATAGCATGTGACCACATTTGGAAATCATACATTTACATGTTGTATTTAAAATATGAATTTTATGTTTCTTTTATTTTAATGGATGTGCATTGGGAATAGAATATCAAGCTGACCTACTGAGTTTTAATACACATTCCTATAGACTTCTTCTATTTTTAGTCATTGTTCAGGATTAATAATGAGTTCAATCACCTTGGATGATGTGTGATAATTGTGTTCAAGAGTGACTAGTGGGGTCACATGGAGTTAGTTTTTATCAAGTTTGGTCAGTTGAGTTGTTGGTTTTAACAACTCGAAATTTTGAATAAATATTGTTTCCTAATGTTGTGTGTTATTTTATTTTATACTCAACAAAAAGTTTTCATTTAATAAAATGACTATAATTAAAATGAGACCATTGGGTTTCGACTGTTATATAACCATTGGTCAACATGACCGTTGGAAACTAAATGTTATGATTATTGTCTATAAATACAAGTGATCTTTGTTAATTAATATAGAAAGAAGATTTTATGGCCTCATACAGAAGTCTCGGGCCAATCGAAGCCCATCTGACAGAACTTGTGAAGGAGGTTGCACCACTGGGATTTGCTCTGGACCAATCCCAAGCCGAACTTCATCATGTAAAACTGGAATGAATTCTCCTTCACGAGAAGTTCAGGGTGACGGAAATCACCACTCAGGCAATTTTGGCCAACCCAACCCAATATTATATCACCTTAGCACACCTCACACTTAGATCCTATGCTGGTGTTATAAGCGGATATGTAACAAGAACTTAGTTTCCTTATATAATCCTTTGATAAATAAAAATTGTGATTTATTCTTATGGGGATGTTTGTGAATTTTCAAATGTCTCGATTAATTTAAGATATATATTATTGATGAATTTTGTAAAAAGGATATTTTAAAATATTAATGTATACCTTAAATAATTAATGATGTGTAAATATTTTTAAAAAATGTTCTTCTATAAATGTGTTTAGTAAGAAATTTACAGTCTAATAAGATCAACTTAATTTTTGGTGAATATTAATTTATGAATAGTTATTTTACACTTAGGATTAGTAATGTGACCAAATGAACTAGTAATATCACTAAAAGAAAGTATTAATAAAATATAGGAACCTTGATTAAGTAATGTGATTCAATAAAATTGGTAAATAACTATTTCAGAAATTACTAGTCAGGTATTAGTTTTTTGGGTGAATAGTTTTTTTAATTAAAAATTAAATTAAGAATATTTATAAAAATATTTTTATAAAATGGAGTTCATTTTTGAATTCAGTGTATCGATAATATGTTAAGATAATTTTTGAGGATTTTTCTGAAAAAAATAAATTTTCGGTGAATATTGTTTTTTATTTAAAAATTAAATTAAAAATAATTATAAAGTTAATTTTATAAAATGGAGTAAATTTTTGAATTCAGAGCATTGATATTATATTAAGGTAATTTATTTGGGAATTTTTTTTAAAAAGATGACTTTTCGATGAATAGTGAATTTTGATTTAAGAGTTTTGGGTGTTTAGTGACATCATTAAGGATGTTAAAATTATGTAATCATTATGTTCTACTCTTGAATAGTAAGATAATGTATGATGTTTCCCAAGTGGCCAATACAATGGGAAATCCCATTGTTTTTTCAATACCACTGATGAGGTGTCCCTTGGCCATTAATGACTTGTCCCCTCACTTCTCTTATAAATACCAAGAATTTCTCTCATTCAATTCCTTTATAAATCACCCTCAATGAAGATCCAGTCTCATTACCTCCCAACGATTACTCAAAAGGTTCCCTAATCCCTCAAGGTCCTGACCTTCGTGTTTTAATAGTTACAATTTATGGTAAGGGATCCTACCTCTCTCTTCCTTTTCAACTACTCTCTTTTATATCATTTCTTTTATGCTCCATGTTATTCTATTGGAGGATGTTATTTTATATTCACCTTACTGTAATTTCTATTTTCATATTATGAGAGACCCCCACTTACTCTCATCAATTCATTTTAAGAACATTTATGTGGCGTCGTTAGGCTGCCGAATTTTTGTAATGGATTTTTTCACCCATCTCATTTTCAAATTTTGATTATCATGTCAAGTCTTTCAAGTTACTTTTACTTATGTTGGGGTATGATCTCTATATCCATAATACTTTACATTTATGTTCATACTATGAAAGACCCTATTTGATCTCACCAATTCATTTTTAGATGTTTTAAGTGACATCGTTAGGCTGCCATATTTTTATAAGAGAAATCTTATTTTTGTCTTCCTTTCATGTTTTTCATTTCATATGGTATGTCTATAAAATTTCATTACCATTTATTTATATCCTTTATATTCTGTCCCTATACTATTTTTTGGATCATTTATGAGTGGGAAACCCATGACCCCTCTCTTTTCAATGTTTTCTAAAACCCTGTAACATAGCCGTTATGCTGCAGAATTTTTGTCTCAAAATGCCTCTCTCTTTTTCTCAAATTATTTTTTTTATTATGTGAATACTCAAAGATCTTTCTTCTACAGGGGTATTCACACATATATAAAAAATTTTATTTTAATTCTGGGATTTACATACATGAAACCCACTTTCCTTTTCTGTGGGTTCAAAATGACATAAAGATGATGTCTTAAAAGTAGTTTTTAAAAAATTATGAGTATAAAATGAAACCCATTTCTTTTATGCTATATGGGTTATTTATGAAATTTTTGATGATGATATATGTGGCTCACATGATAAAAAATAAAAATTTAAGGGTTCACCTTGATAGCGCACCAATGCATTGGGTAATGATGTAATCTTTAGGGAATACAATTTTAACGATACCTTGGTGAATAACCTTGGTAATTATTTTTAAATGACACCTTAGGAATGGACCTTGGTGTTATGATCATGATTTTCTAAGTTAAATTTTTTATCCACATCTTCACATTATGAATCATGTTCTTTTCATTATGATTTTCCTCATGATATCTTTCTCAAGCCTTAATGTTATTTATCATGACTTTATTGGTGTATCTCAAGTTCACCTGTAAAATGTTTCCCTTGTTTCCCTCACTGGGCCCTCTTCTCACCCTTTCCTTTGATGTATGTTCGTAGGTTAAGAGATGTATTAATGAACTTAGGATGAACAAATGAAGAAGCCGTTCAATTTTTTAAGAAGAATGTTTTAGGTTTTCATGTTTTAAGTTCCTGGTTTCCAAGACACTAAACCTTAAAGATCCTCAGTTTTGTATAATGTAATAAAATTTTATGTGATAAAAAGGTGGGATGTTATAGTTGGTATCAAATTATGGTTTAGTAATTTGAGGAAATTAGGATTTCAAAACATTACAAGGTTTCTTAATAAAAATATTAAATATAGGAAAACATCCTTGTATTTTGGTGAAGTATTGAGTAAGTGGTTTCCAAACAAATAAATCCATGTATGGATACGAACAAGTAGAGGTGGCTTTGGCACAGATGCACCTAGGAGTGAAAAATCTGACAAGGTGTTTCAGGCTTGACCTAGGGTAACTTGGTGCATGACAATGGGACTTTACTGCACTCTTGGTTTGACACTTCTGAGGGATATGCTTTGGTAAATTCATCAGCTTAGAATGAACCATTATTAAAGGAACAAAGATTAAATAAAATAAAGATTTACATAAGAATATATGATCATGGATAACCTAGATTGAAACCTAGGGGATCAAAAGTTAGGATATACTTCTCTTCTACATGTTTATCCTTCTATGCTTAATGTTTCCTTTTCATGATTATTGTCTTCGTATTTAAGCCCCCTAATTTTATTTTCTCTTCTTAGTTAATGGCAGGAAATAGAAGAACATGTGCCAACAACGAATGTGATATTAAATGTTAAGATTTATTTATTAATATGACAGAGACGACAAGATATCAGGTTGAACATATTTTGATTATGCCAAACCAGCCATCAAAAATCACAATTATTAATTGGTACCTAGTTGAATGCCAAAATTCATCCAGGAAGATGAATATGAAGTCTCAAGGATGTTCATATGATAAATGCGATAAGGGAAAGAATACCCAATTTCCTTTGTGAAAAATGTGTTGAAAGAGAAACCAAGGAAAATGTCACAAAGGACCTAGGAGATTTTTTAAGTGTGGGATGATAGGGCATAAAGTATCCAATTTCTTTAAAAAATAGATAATGTGATGAATGGAGATAAGGTTCAATCTAATGTACCGTATACTATTCAATGTCGTAAATGGGGAGAAGTTGGACATTATCCAAGACACTTTTCTCTTGGAAGGGATGAGAAGCATGATGAGAATCAACAATCACCATGGACAAGGGAATAATGAATTTCCTATGTTGATATGGATCATGATGATTGATGTAAATGTAACTTCATTGCTATAATTGTCTATGTCATGTTGTATTTTAGTTCGTGCTCTATGAAAATATCTTTAATGTTTTCCAATAACATCGAGTCACTACCTGTGGTGGTTTTATATCATTAAGTAAACCATCTATTATTATGTATCACATGTTGATGTTGTGAAGGTGTTCTTTTTGAAAAAAACTTATTAGTGGATTAAAAGTTGAATATTATTTTGGAAGACGTTCAATAATTTGGGAACCCTATATGATTAAGGTAAATAGATTACTATGGTATTTTCTTTGATAAGTGAAGGTTGACTTATATTTTGATGAATCAATGAATTTAAGGTGAACTTATTGTAATTTAGGTTACTTATGGAAATAATTAACCTATCCTAGGGAAAATGTGATTAGGTTAGTTACTTTTTTATAAGACGTTAAGAGTGGTTGATGTTGTTTGGAGATGAACGATAAAGTTTATCTTGGAAGACTATGTTATCAAATACATCTTATATTTGGGTTTCAATTTTAGTTTGGTTTATTTGGAAGAATTTTTAGGAAAATAATTTATGGAATGGTCTATGATGAACATTGGGTAGTACCGTGGAATTTTGAAGAATAAAAGTAGTTTCCCTTCTTATGGGGATCTTTCTTTTTGAAGAGTTGTTTTATCATACCCTTTTTGTTTTTGGGATAATGTTTAAAGATAGAATAAATAGATAGTTAATATTTTTTGTATTATGTGATTCTCTATAAGATGATTCTTGTGCTTTTGATGAGACCAAGTGTTTATGAATGCTCATTTTTTGGAGAAAAGATTAGTCTTGGAAGAAACTTTTTAATGGATGAAACTCTACTTGAAGGTAAGTATATTTACTTGTGTTTTTATTCTATGTTGTAAATGGATTCCTCAAAATTATGAAAAGAAATGTAAAACAAAAACGTTTTTGGATTACGTTTCCTACTGGGTAATCAAATACTATTTAACACATCATAAGTTTGTGATCTTCTTATGGTTAATTTTCTCTTAATCATGTTTTCTATCACTCTCCATCAGAACATGACCCTTTGTTTTCTCTTATATATCTAGGTTTTCCTACATAGAACCCTAGTATGGGTTAAATCGAGTGACCTTTATACTTATCTTTATTTCTTTTAATGTAATAGTTTTACTGACTCTTTTTCTGATGTGCGACTTTCAATGAAATTTCCAATCCCAGTTTTAGAAATGGCAAGGACACAATTTCTTAAGGGGGGAGGAATCGAACAACCCAAAATTTTGATTAAATTTTGTTTCCTAATTTTGTGTGTTATTTTATTTTATACTCAACAAAAATATTTCATTTAATAAAATTAGTATAATTAAAATGAGACCATTGGGTTTCGACTGTTATATGACCATTATTCAATATGACCGTTGGATACTAAATGTTGTGATTATTATCTATAAATACAAGTGATCTTGGTTAATTAATATAGAAAGAAGATTCGATGGCCTCATCCAGTAGTCTTGGGCTGATTGAAGCCCATCTGACAGAACTTGGGAAGGAGGTAGCACCATTGGGATTTTCTTTGGACCAAATCCAAGCCGAACTTCATCGTGTGAAACTGGAATAGAATCGCCTTCGCAAAAAGTTCAAGATGATAGAAATCACCACTCAGGCAATGTTGGCCGAGCCACCCCAAGATTCTATCAAGTTAGAATACCTTAAACTTATATCCTATGTTGATTTTATAAGGGGATATGTAACGAGACTTTAGCTACCTTATTTAATCCTTTGTTAAATAAAAATTTTGATTTCTTCTTGTGGTGATGTTTTTGGATTTTCAAATGTCTGGATTAATTTAGGATGTATATTATTGATGAATTTTGGAAAAAGGATATTTTAAAATATTTATGTAAACCTTAAATAATTAATGATGTGTAAAGATTTTAAAAAAATGGTCTTCTACAAATGTCTTCAGTAAAATGTTTAGAGTCTAATAAGATCAACTTAATTTTGGGTGAATAGTAATTTATGAATAGTAATTTTTTGCTTTTGATTGGTAATGTGACCAAATGGATTAGTAATCACACTAAAAGAAAGTATTAATATATTATAGGTACCTTGATTAAGTAATGCGATTCAATAAAATAGCTAAATAATTAATTCAAAAATTATTACTCAAGTATTAGTTTTTTTCGGGTGAATAGTTTTTTGAATTAAAAATTAAATTAAAAATATTTAGAAAATTATTTTTATAAAATTGAGCTCATTTTGAATTCAGAGCATCGATATTATGTTAAGGTAATCTTTAGGGATTTTTTTGAAAAAATTAAATTTTCTGGGAATAGTGTTTTTTATTTAAAAATAAAATTAAAAATATTTAGAAAGATATTTTAATAAAATTGAGTTCATTTTTGAATTCAGAGCATCGATATTGTGTTAAGGAACTTTTTTTGGGATTTTTCTGAAAAAGTTGAATTTTCGGTGAATAATGAATTTTCAGTTTTGAGTTTTGGGTGTTTAATGACATCATTAAGGTTGTAATAATTCTCAAATAATTATGGTTGACTATTGAATAGTAAGATAAGGTGTGAGGTGTCCCAAGTGTCCAATAACATGGGAAAATTCCAATGGAAAACCCGTGGTTTTTCCAATACCACCGATGAGGTGTCCCTTGGCCATTAATGACTTGTCACCTCAATTCCCCTATAAATACAATGACTTTACCACATTAATTTCATTTCCAAATCCCCCTAAACGATGATATGGTCTCATTAACTCCCAAGGAGTTCTCCCACGGTTCCCCCAATCCCTCAAGGTCCCGAATTTCGAGTTTTAAGAGTTACGTTTTAAGGTAAGGGATCCTACCTCTCTCTTCCTTTTCAAGTACTATCTTTTATGTAATTTATTTTATGCACCATGTTATTATGTTGGAGGATGTTCTTTTATATTCACCTTACTGTAATTTGTATTTTCATATTATGAGATACCCCTTCTTACTCTCATCAATTCATTTTATGAATTTTTAAGTGGCGCCATTAGGCTGCTGAATTTTTTTAAGGGATTCTTTCACCCTTCTCATTTTCAAAGTTCTATTTTCATGTCAAGTATTTCAAGTTACTTTTTCTTATGTTGAGGTATGATCTCTATATCCATGATACTATCCTTTTATGTTCATATGATGATAAACCCTATTTGATCTCATCAATTCAGTTTTAGAAGATTTAAGTGATGCCATTAGGCTGCCGAATTTTTACAAGATAAATCTTATTTTAGTATTCCTTTCATGTTTTTCATTTCATATGGTATGTATTTAAAATTTCATTACCATTTTCTTATATCCTTTATATTATGTCCCTCTACTGTTTTTGGATCATTTATGAGTGGGAACCCCATGACCCCTCTCTTTTCAATGTTTTCTAAATCTTTGTAACATAGCTGTTATGCTGCAGACTTTTCTTCTAAAAATTTCTCTCTCTTTTTCAGAAATTATTTTATTTTATTAAGTAAATACTCAAAGATATATATTCTACAAGGTTATTGACATATATATAAAAAATTTTCTATTTTAATTTGGGGATTTACATACACTAAACCCGCTTTCCTCTTCCGTGGGTTTAAAATGACATAAAGATCATGTCTTAAAAGCAGTTTTAAAACGTTATGATTATGAAATGAAACCCATTTCTTTTATTCTATATGGGTTATTTATGAAATATTTGATGATGATATATGTGGTTCACATGATAATAAAGAAAAATTTAAGGGTGCACCATGATATCTCTCTAATGCATTGGATGATGATATAATCTCTAGGGATTACAATTTTAACGATTCCTTGGTGAATAACCTTGGTATTTTTTTTAAATGACACCTTGGGGATGGACCTTTGTGATATTTTCATGATTGTATAAGTTAAATGTTTTAGCCACATATTCAAGTTATGAATCATGTTCTTTTCATTATGATATGCATCACGATCTCTTTCTCAAGCCTTAAAGTTATTTATCATGACTTTATTGATGTATCTCATGTTCACATGTAAAATGTTTCCCTTATTTCCCTTACTGGGCCTTCCGATCACTCGTTACTTTGATGTGTGTTCCCAGGTTATGAGATGTATTAATTAGCTTAGGATGAACAAATGATGAAGCCCTTAAAGGGTTTAAGAAGAATTTTTTTATATTGTCATGTTTTAAGTTCCTGGTTTCCAAGACACAAAACCTTAAAAATCCTCGGTTTTGTATAATGTAATAAAAGATTATGTGATAAAAAGGCAGGATGCTACATTGGTTTAGTTTTAATTTTAGTTTGTTGTACAAATAATATTCTGTTCAATTTTTATATAAATGTATTTTGGGTTGTCCATTTCTTTCCACTATTTGTTTGATTATTTATATTTGGGAAAAATTATTCCGTTGTATACACTATTGATTCCCTCGATGCTTCTCACCATCCTGAGAGGACCAAGAACACCTCTCGTTACTTGATGTGGGCTGGCATGGTTGACCGGTTCACGATCGACTCGGGATGGTTTGTGATAAATGATATCAGAGTGGGTAGGCTATTAGAAGATATTACTTTTCAGAGTGCCCTACGTTACTTGGGGATGTCAATGTAGATGGAGTTGGATTTTTGGGACTTGACGGGTAGTTTCGAGAAGAGCATCTCAAAATCTGACTTGTTCAGATCCTCTAGTGTTTACCGGAATTTCGGTTTTATTAGTGTATTTGGTTCTGTTGATTGTTCGGCGTTGGGATACGACAAGGGGAGCTGACCAATGGTCTTCGTGAGTTCACAGGGCCAAGAAGGCCATGTGTGACTTCAGGCATGGTCCTAATTAGACTCTCTTCATTGGTGGTGTGTTTGACATATGGCTGCCAACCATATGGTCATGTCACCCACCGACAGTAGTTCCCTTTTGTGGGTCTCATGGAATTTTCATTAGTTTGGATTTTGTTTTTGAAAATCCTTGTATAAGAATTGTGAAAATGGGTTTTAATGGAATGGTTGGTTTTTGAAAAGTAGAAAAGGGGTTTTCAAAAAAATTAAATATACAAATGGTTTTGTAAGGTTGAGCTTTTTGTGAAACAATGTTTTGGGAGGAAGTGGAAATGATTTAACAAGATTTTATTTTTCTTAATCCAAATATGTGGTTTGTTGAAATAAATTTTTTTGAAAGCGTGAATAATTTTAAGGCGATTCTGAATATTTGTTCTAAATGAGGTGTTTTGGGATGTTAATTTTTTTTTGAATATGATGAATTAGTTTTAGAAATTGGTTTTGAGATATTCATGTTTTCTTAGAAATGGTATTTGTCTCAATGTCCATTATATTATGAAAAGATACCTTTCTAAATTTTAGAAAATGTTAAGTGGTTGTTTGGAGTAGCCTGGTTGTTTTAAAAGTTGTTAAAAATGAAAAGGTGTAGATTTTTTAAAAAATGGTTCTTGAAAAAGTGCGGTTTGTTTTGTGAAATCTGAAAAGGGTTTTTGACTTGGTGGTTAGTGTTCCTTTGGAAGGTACGTGATTTTTGGAATGATGTTGTTTTGTTTTAGCCTTCGGGGTTTTCATGTGTGATCACATTCATGGTTTTATTGATATATGGTAGGATGAACTATATGGCATGGTGTTTGGGTGCCTAGGGTGGAAAGTAAATGTGCATGTGAGTGAGACTTGATGAAACACCATTGGTGAATGTGTAAATCTTCTAAGTTTGTTTGTTTTTCAAAAGTGTTTTGCGCTGAAATATTGTGGAATTTGTTTATAAACTGATGGTTATGTTGCTAGTTTTTTTCTATGATATAGAAGAGTTGTTTATTCAGTATGCTTCCTTGTGATATGGAATTCATACTCTTGTTGTGTTTTGAGATGTGATCTTGTTGGTGTCTTGGTTTTGGAGTAATGTTCAGTGGGTTTCTAAAGATGTGTTGGATGTTGTGATGTGGCCACAAATGGTTCTCTATTTTCAAGATTTCCAGTTTATCAACCTAAGGATTTCTTCTCATGTTTCACAAGATAGATCCACCTCTTCAAAAAATTCCTCATCTCATTTTTTGAAATGGAGAGTTTTTTTGGGATCGATTTATAGTTCCTTCCTATTGTGAGGATTCTCTCTGTTAAAGTGGTAGTGTTCTGTGAATCTTAGCGTGTTTCACTGTGTTCCTTGTTCATTTCACTCCTTATTCTAAGTAAGTCAGAATGGTTGTCTGTATCCCTCAGTATCTGTTGGGTATTGGTGTTTTGTTTGAGCTGGTTCATTTCATGAGATGATTTGATTCATAGCTCATGACTACGGTGCAATAGATGATTCAAACATCAGTTCTCCAGCCATAGGCCTCGAAGTGAATCTTTTCACGCAATCAAAAAATTTCTAGAGGTGTAGGGAGCTCTCTTAGGCTCATACCTCCACCATTGTGGTAAGTTAGATTCTATGTATACAATTTCGTTCTTCATCACAGTGAATTTCCCTTTGTTGCAATGAGCGTGGTTGACTTACCCCCCACAGAATGTATGTGGTTATGCATTTATGAATGTGGGTTTCTGATCAAGGTCCCTGTGTGGACCACCTGTGTAAATTGGGTGTGGTCTTGATATTACCTATTCGTAGGTGGATAATTTTATCTATATCCTTTGTTTCTTTCCTAGTTTCGTTGTACAAATAATTGTGTCCCCTTCTTCCCCCTCCCTGAGTGGTGTGGGTATAGATCCATGAAGAAAGTGTTGGACCATTTCTTGTCCACTCTGTTCAAGAGTGGGTGGTTTAAATGTTCATGTTGTAACCATATTTACATGGGTTTTTAGTTTTTTGGGGAGATTTTTGGTGGTCCTATGAAGGTGAATCCCAATTCTAGTTCATTTTGAATTATTTTTTGTTCATTTCTAGTTGGTCTCTAATGGTGGGGTGACCCACTATGGGTCTCGAAGATCTTTCCTTTAAAGATTTCTCAGATGGTAGTTGTGATTTAATGGTGGGGATCCTATTCTGACCTGCCCCACCAAGTCATTGTCTTTCGTGAGGAAAAATTTGTTTGGATGATCATTTGGTTTATTAGGAGAAAGCCCAATAATCTGGTTCTTAGCTTGGTTGTGGTGGTGGTGGCTTGACCTTTCCGTTGATTATCATAAAGTGGTTGTGAGTTGGTGTTTTGTTAGGGAAAAAGTATTAAGTTCCATTATTTGTGAATTAACTTTACTTGGCTTGATAGGATGGATCATATTGATATATAATACTTAGGTGTTGTTCAAGCATCTTTAAAGTGTTATGGCTTTCCGGGGACAGAATGCATTAATGGTGGGGAGAATTGTCACAACCGATTTTTTCTTTTCGTGTCTTGGTTTTGATCCGGTTCATTGAAAATACCTATCCTTTTATTGGGGTTCAAGTGAGACTAATTTTGAGTTTTTAAATTCCATATATTTCTAATCATCATACTTTGGGTTCCCCATTGCTTGTTTGGGGTATTTGGAGAAAGGGTGGTTACACCAGGATATGAGCCAATCGTGAGCCCATTTCCATATTTAAAAACATATTTTGTTTCTTTTATAAATCCTTAATTTCCAAATATTTTTTATCCATTCCAATTCCTATTTTTCCTCCCCTGAATTAATAAAACCAAAATATCAATTTGGACCCCTTATAATTCATAAGCATGGTGAATTTGAGTTGTTTATTTTGGTATTGGACCAGCTCGTGGGCCCATTAACAGTTTTAAAAAAATTATTTATTTATTTTATATCATTTTATTTATAATAATTTTTTTTGATTCCACATCCCACTCAAAGATAATAACACTAGGCGAACTCCCATTTTCCATTTTTCCTATTTTGGAGCTGATATGTGTTGCGGATTAGGGAAAAACTATCAATGTCTCTCAAATCGTCGAGATTTTCCAAATGCAAATTGTTTCATTCATAAATAATTAAATTCATACTATTTTTTCCAAAAATATTTTTTACCTGGTTTTTCCAGACCTTAGGAACCTCTACAAGAAGTTTCAAGCCATCCCCTTTTCTGTAAGGGTGAATATCTAAGGGAATACTAAGAGTTTTTTAGTTTCCAAGGTGAATTTCCATCTCATTTCTCCTCCCTCTTCCTCATATTTCCTTTATTTCATGGTTATTTATTATCCCCTGGTAATTCATGACCTAGTTTTATGTTTTTTCATGGTTTTGGGTGGGTTTTATATTCATTTAGTTCTGGTATTCATAGTTTTATGGTTTATAAACCCGCGGTGGGTGATTTCTATTGTGCGTTTCCATTACACTAAGGATTTGAGGTAGGATATCCCTTTATAATGACTTTATAATTTATGTTTCATCATTTTATTATATTTATAACCTTATATATATGTTTTTTATTGTTTTTCATCCTTTTTTACAATTTTCTTGGTTTTCAAAATGGTTTTTTAATCCACATTTTTGTGAAAATTAGTGTTGTTTTTCGATAAAAGTGCACACCAAGTGTTTGTTTAAATGCTCTGTTATCTTTTGCACCTAGTCTATGAGGTTTAGAACCTGGTTTATTTTATTTTGATCATTTTTCAATATCTTTAATAAAATTATGGCATAAAATTGGGTTTTTATTCCTTGTGAAGTGCTTAAAATAATTTTTTTCTGATTAAAAGTGCATGTTATGTGTTCGGTAAATTGCCCAGTTGAATTTTATGTGTTAGGTGTGATTTCAGTATTATATTTTTTGGATTTGTAAATTCATTGGAAGCATTAATAATTATATTTTTGGTTTCTTATATGGCTTTCAAATCTTGATTTGGTTTCACAAACAAACAGGTTTTGGTTTACAAAATGTTTTGGCCTGAGTTACCGGAAAATGTCCTGTTTGACATCCTTAGAGAAATGGTTGTGTTTAGAATGTGTAACCTGAGTGTTTTAAGTGATTTATGATAGTGTTTTTATTCTTTAAATGGTGTGTATACACCTTCTAAATAAAAGTAAAATGTGTACCTTTGTAAAATGTTAGTTTTGAGAAAGGCTTAATGGCATGTTTGGTATTTTTCTTGTAAAAATGGTTTCCATATGTATTTCATGTTCTGTCTTTTGGTTCCATTTTATGGTGCATGAAATTGATTTATTAAATGGTGTCAGGCCTGAAAAATCTGGTTTGATATGGTATTTATGATTTTTTTCCTTAAACGAGCATTTTGAATGGATTTTATGTGCAAGGCCTCGTTATACTTCTTAAAATTGTTTTATGAAAATTTAGGATGTTTATTGATCTGTGAAAGAAATGCGAGATGTGTTTGTGGGATGTTTGATGTGTGTATGATTTTTAAATAGAATATTCATGTTCAAAGGGTATTTTATACATGTGTAACTTTTTTTTGAACAAAAATGGAAAAACCGGGGATCTAGGTGGGACGACGTCTACTAGTATGCTAGTTATCTCATGGGGTTTGCCCCCTATTTCACATAGGAAGTTTGACAATGACAATACTAACTAAACTATGATGATTATGTGTTGTAGGAACACTAGGTTATGTGTATACTCCCTACTAGTGTCACATTTGCACAAGAATAGTTATTTACTATGGTTACCTTCACCAAGATACGAGGTACCTAGGGCTCACAACTAACTAGTGCGTAGGGGTGTTCCCATGACTTGTGCTCATTGGATATTTTGTACTGACCATCGATATACGTTGTTTTTGGTTTGTGAATTCAGTATCATATGTGTTTTATTTAAAATTGTACAATATTTAAATTATCCCTCTTGAAAACTATTTTCATTTTGAAGTTTCGCCTCTTTGAAAAATTGATAATACCATTCTTATTTATAAAACATGCAATTTTTTTTGTTCGTAATTTTTATAGCATGGGACCAAATTTGGAAAACATAATTTTATATCTTGTTTCTAAAACATGAAATTTATGTTTCTTTTATTTTAATATATGTTCATTGGGAATAGAATACCGGGATTACCTACTGAGTTTTAATACTCACACCTATAGTCTTATTCTGTTTTTAGCCCTTGTGCAGGTTTCAAAATGAGTTCAATCACCTTGGGAGATGTGTGATAATTGTGTTAGAGAGTGACCAGTGGGGTCACATGGAGTTATTTAGTTATCACGTTTGGTCAGTTGAGTTGTTGGTTTAGTTGTACTTTCATTTTCTTGTACAAATAATGTTCAGTTCAATTTTTATATAAATGTATTTTGGGCTGTCCATTTATTTATGATGTTTGTTTGACTGATTGTTTATATTTGGGAAAAACCATTCCCTTGTGTACACTATTTATTCCCTTGGTTCTTTTCACCATCCTAGGAGGATTGAGAATGCCTCTCTAGAATTGTAGTGGGCTGGCCTGGGTGACCGGTTCAGGGTCGACTTGGGCTAGTTCATGACAGCGGCTCTTATAAGCTAGCCGTTGGATTTCTTGTAGTTTTCCTCAACTACAGACCTGTGAAAACCAAATAGTTAATCACTTGAACACCACATGACCTCTCAAACAAGAACCCAAACCAGACCTATATGCTTAAAAGGATAGAAATAGTTTGGAAAAATAAATAGTTAACATGAAAATCAAGAACAAAATGGAAAGAAAAATATCATACATGAAATTAAGAGTTAGGATGTCAAAACTCTCCCCAACATAAAGATTTAAGCCCCTACAGAGCCTTTTCAATAAGACTGGCCCAAAAATATTTGGGGTCGTTACTCCCTCATAATCATCTTATGATCCAATGTATCATGAAAATCTAAACCATGGATCCATAGAACCCAAAACAAGGGAACACAATTACTTCATATAACCCTTACATGGAAATAAATAATATGAACTGAATTATCAGTCACAGTCTTATTATGTTCCACATCAAGGTATTCCTAATTCAAATCATTATATAGGTCCAAAAGATATTTATTACGGTGTAACATGTGAAAAAGTTATGGATTGAATTCATTTGTGGTTATAAATAAAAAATTTATGCCACATAACCAATCCTCTTAATAGACTCAAAGGTCCTACATATTATTGTTCCAAAATCCATTATTTTCTAAGTAGTTAGTGACCCAATCATGATATGAATTTTAATAATACCTGATCAATTGCTAAAAACCTTAAATATTTCAATTATGACCTTTATAGGATTTATACCAACAATGATCCATTACTAACCTCTCATGAATCATTTGGAACTTCACTATCATATTCTAGAACAAACCATGCCCCACTTTGGGAGATTCAATAATATATGACCAATAGAAAATAAACTACAAGGATGTCTATATATAGCCTCAAAGGGTTCCATTTTAATGAATTAATGATAGATATTATTATAGTAAAACCCAACTAGACCCTGATGGAAATCCCAGGATCCACCAAAATCAGGGATGATAGAAAAAATATTGTCTTCAAGAATATGTATAAATCATTTTTTCTGACCATCAATATTAGGATGGTATGTTGTTCTCAATTAGTCATGGGTCCCATTTTCCATAGGAGGCCTCTCAAAAAATAGGATGTTAAGTGGGATCCCTATATGAAATAATGGAATATGAGAGTATATTCAACATGAAAATATCTTGAACATATAGGTTTCCAGAATAATCAACTTTGGTGGTATCATGAATCAATTTAAAGTAATCTAATTTGGTCAATAAAACAATCAATACCAAAATTTAATTCATTCCTTGAGGATTACATGACAACCAAATAAAAAAATCCAGGTATATCTCCTCCCATTTCCATGTTTTCATAAGGACATGTTGAAGAATTCTAGATTGTTTCTAGTACTGAACAATAATATACTGATAATAATAACAATGAGAAATAAAATTAGTGATGTCCCATTTCATACCCAGCCACCAAAATCACCACCAAATATTATAAAAATCTCAGTCATTCTTAGGTGAACCACCCACTAGGAATAATGGAAATCCCCCACCACAAACTTTATCATATGTGATAGAATAAAATTATGGTTCTTAATACAAATAATTTCCTTGGGAGACATAAAATATTAAGTAATGGTGTTTCCACCATATAATAATTCCTAGTACCTCAGAACCCATCATCATGATGCCTATCCTATAGGATCATCTTAAGAAGAAATGATTTCCACTAAAAACATTCTAGAAAAATCCCTCTCTCATCCCCATAGAGTCTAAAAAACATGAGAGAAAATATTTCCATGATATTCCAATCCACTTACAATTCATTCACATCCTAGAATGAAAAAATCATGATAAAAGAATCAACAATAACCTTATGATTCCTAGGGTTGTCAAAAATTACAAATTCCAAAGATTGCAAGTACTCTACCCATATCCTATGTTAGAGATTAAAATATTTTTGTGAAAATATATAACTAATTCTCTTATGATAGGTGTAAACCGTAATTTTATCCTAAAAAGGAAGTACTGCCAAATCTCAAGGGAATAAATTTCAACTAAAAGTTACAAATTATGTGTGGGGTAGTTCTCCTCATGTGGTAGAATTGTAAGAGACAAATAAGACCCCATGTGTTCACTCTTCATGAAAACATTACCCAAACTTGAAACTGATGCATCATAAAAGACCACATAGCCCTATCCTAACTCTTAAAGAGTCATTATTTTAGTTTAAGTCAAAAAATTATTTGACTCATCAATGGATGTCTGAAATTTTTAATCTAAAATGACATTCAAACCCTCAGAGTGAGATCCATCAATGGAAAATACATAAAAGAGAAATATTTAATGAATTGGTGATAATACCCTACTAAAACTATGATGATCTAAATTAGAACGAAATTAGGTAGTTTTATTGAGATACTATGTTTTGAGACCATTTTCCTAAGTAAGTAACCTCATGAATACAAAATTAGAACTTTTGTATCTTGCAACGAAGTCAATAATTCCTCAATTTTCCCAAAACTACTCTCAAAAGAAATAAATGGTCCTACTATATTTTTAAATAAACTAATATTTCATCTAAGAATACCTTAATAAAGGAGTAAATATATTAGTGGAAAATATTGTTCATCAGTTCCATAAACATAGACGGATTATTTTTTAGGCCTAATGACATAAAAATATACTCAAATTAGTTTTACCTTATCCTAAATTGGGTCTTTGTAAATTATACTCTTTGATACTGAGATGGAAGTTACCATAAAAAAGAACAATCTTTGAGAACCGATTCTCCCCTTTAATTTGATCAAATTAATCAATAATACGGGGAAAGATAATTGTTCTTGATCATAACCTAATTGGGCTTCTAGTAATAAATACACAAGAAAAGGGTTCTATCGATCTTCTTGTAGAAAAGCACTGGTGTTACCCTAGGAAGTACACTGGATCAAATGATTCCATTGGATATCATGAAATCTAAATAATTCATTATTTACATCAGTTTAGTTATTTCCATATAGTATGAGGTTATATATAATGGTCATGTACCCAACACCAAGACAATAGTAAACTCCACCTCCCTCTCAAGAGATATACCAAAAAATTACAGTGAAAATAATTCTATAAATTTAGTAGTTATTTAAGGATGTAAAATATAATAGGATTCCTAATACTGTTCAAAAGCATGAAAGGATACCATCCTACCCATATATAGTGGGTGAGGTCTTTCTCAACTATACATTGGGCTGGACTTTCCCAAAAAAACACAGAACACTCCACCAGGGGTAGTAAAAGTCACCCATTGATGATAATAGTAAAATTAAGCTTTGTGATCAACCAACCATTCCATTTGAGAATAATTTCCAAAGTATTCATTTTAAAAAATTGGAATTCCTAAACAAGATCAATATCTAATAAAGATAAAATACAAGAGGGGGATTAGATACCTCGCTCCTTCTTCCTGAGAGGTGTTTCAGTTTCCATCACATAAGGCATAAGCTCTATCAGATGATTTGATAGGACTATAGTGTGGGTTGAAAAAAAATAAAGAGAGGAACTGGTATCAAATAAATAAATCACTAAAGATGAATTAAAATAAATGGTATATGTGACTAGAGTATGTCCCACATAAGTTCCCACTAAAGACTCATCCACTTATTGATGTTTTTTATTCTTAATTACTATTACTAGAACCAAACTTATCATGAATATCCTGACTAAACTAAATATAATCTCAATATTGATGAGAATATTCCATTACATGGGGTAGTAAAAAAATATAAATATAGCTAAATGTTTCCTTACAATCAATATGAGTTGAAAATATTTGGTTCCTCCATGAAAACATGCTTTGAGTGCCCAATCTTTCTACATAGAAAACAAGGTAGTGTTACATTAAAAGAAATAATATATGTTTTGGATGAAGTTTTCTATCAAGGAACACTACTATTGTTTCCACCAAAAGGATCATCTCACTTATCCTTCAACTTAAATGAACTACTAAATTTTCCACTAGGAGTAATAGGAACACCAGTAAACCCTATCTTACCATCCCGGTCAAATTCCACCATCAAAACCCTATCAAAAAAATCATCATATTTTTTAAGAATAAACATAAATACTGAAGACCTACAATCTGTATTAATATTAATCTAAAACCTATGGGCCTTTAGCTTCTAGTTTAACACAACCTTAGGTAAAAACATAGAATGTTTAATAAAATCATTGTCACATTTAATCGCTTACCAATAACCTTTGTAAAGGTTGAGAAACTCCATGGACATAGCCAATACCATCATTTCTATATATAATTTACCAATAAATGTTTCTTGAAGTATTTAATTACTTGTACTTGTTCGGCTTCATCGGGACTAAAGAATCCCATAATCTCCTTCTAGGTCCCTTAATATCGAAGAAGTTACACTTCACCATAATGGAATCCAGGATCTATAGAAAAAGATTAATTAAATATTTCCTAACCAATACTTCGCATCCTTAGTATAATTCATTATCTATATGGATGGTGGTTTCGGATAAATAAACTCATGTGATTGATATCTACTATCATACATTTTAGGTTTATCATCATTATCTCAAAAAGGGATAAGTGTGGCTCATAGTTCCAAAGTGAAAACCATGTTCAATACTACCTCTATGAGGTATTTGGTCTACTAGAGGGTTTGTTTACTTTGTTTTCTCAATTGATACCTCCTGAATCCTAATCATAAATATAATTAGGGTAATGGTACAATGAAAAATCAATATAAAACAAGGAAACATCAGTCAGGAGACACAAGAACATCAACTCCATCTGTTAGAACTCATATTAGGAACACCAATCACATATCAGAGTTTGGGAAAATTCTAGAATCAGATCAATTAATTGCACAAAGACGCCATTTTCTAACTACATATGGTAACTTAATCCTTTCTATGATGAAATATTTTCATACAATCACTTATAAACTAGCCCTTATGTATTGAAAATCTTATCAATTTTAAACCAAGACATGAAAAATTTTATACAAATTTCCAACAAGATAAAAAACTTAACATTGTTACCAATTTTTTATGACCCAATTTTATAACCCACTAAAACAAAACAAGAGTTATACCTGGCATGACCTGAAGGGAGTTCTTGATCCACACGGCCTGAAAAATAGCACCTGATCATCATGAATGAGCACAGTGAATGATTTCTCAATATGAATAACTGAAAAATACAAAGTAAGTATATTAGAATCCATAAATAGTCTATATTACAATACATTCAACATGGGTAAAGAACCACAAAATAGTTAAGTGTATATATTGATATAGAACAGTTATCTAGGACATCTCATAAACAAATGATGACATCACCACCAATATCTTCTTGTAAGAGGTTGATCATATACTCTATCTTTCTCTTCCAACTCCTAAGGTTCTATATTCAAGAACACCAACTTCCTCCAAGAATTACTTTCCCTTCTCCAATACTTGGAAAAGGAAATTCTGCATACACCGAAAGGTAAATGTAGGGTGTAAGCAACAGTATAATAGTATGATCCCCCGTAACATTCCATAACAAGTACATATCAAATAAACCAAGCATGATTCATTTAAAAAATGACAATGACGTTTTTATAATATTCATAATAAAACATGGGTTCTAAAATAATTTTAGTGGCATGTATTAAAAATGAAAAAATAATAATTTCCATCAAATATGCATGTATAAATCATTTTAAAAACATTGAAATGTATAAATAATTTTAATCCCAGAACCATGGAAATAGGACCAAGGTTAGTTAGATTAAGGCTCAAGGATCCTCAACCTCTTAGTGAAATATGACTCTAGGTCTAAATAGTTCCCACGATCATTGTCATAGGGGAATATGAGTCCACCATAATTATTAAACCCCCTTTTCTTATCAAATTCTATTAGTGTTTTTGTAATTAATCCATTTCTAGGTAGAGCTAATACAATACAATAACCTATTACTTATTCACATATTATTAAATTAATTTTAAACATAAAAATCTAATAAGTTAAACCATAAGGATCATAAGGCCTAGTATCGTTGGAAAACTAGGTTCATGATACATAAAAAGGAAATAAAAAACCTGAAATCCTTATTTTATTCACTATAATGGGATCCAAAATCCATTAGTTCTTATAAAATTACATTGGATAACCTGGGAAATAAATAAAATAATGGGGTGAGATAAAAACCGTAAAAATGGATCAAACATGATAAGGAAACATAAAGGTGAGTCAAAAGTATGACATGCTATAATAAATGTGAAGGCTCACGAGTAATCACATGGAAGAATAATTTAAGGAATAAGGTATCATAATATTATGGAAACATTAGAAATATGGAAGTAAAAAACATGAAATAAATATGAGTCAAATATAAAAATATAGACAATATCATATAGTGGATAAATTTCCATAATGGATTAGGTTTACTCCTTAATCCCATACATAACATAGACTAATGCTTTAACCAATGCATTGGAAAACTATCTAGGAGCACCCATCATAACTTGTTCATGATTTATGTGTACCATAAAAAGTAAATCAATAATAAGGTATAATCATAAGAATTAAGCATGGAATGAAAAGGGGTTCCATAATCTGTCTAAATATCACAATCAAAGGAAAATTTATAATGAAGTAATTTGATAAATGAACATAAGGTATTTATTACCTTATAAATGAAAGGGAGAGTAAGATAGTTATATTTGGGTGAGACATATATTAAAAATTTAGAATCACTATATAAAATTAAAGAGAGAGATAAAGAGAGTTAGATAGAGAATATTCATAACCTGAAGAAAAAGTGGTTTGAAGAGGTCCCTTACCTCGACCCTGATTCTTCACTTATATTGTAACATCCCGAGTTTTTATGAAATATATTTTTTTGAATAAATTAAATTTATTTCACGGATTGTGTTGAAAGCTACACCAATTTAAGCCTGTGCAAAATGAAAAATTGATATTATATTTTACTACATGTAACACTATGTTTTCTGGTGTTATGTACAATACTGAGTTCCTTTGATATCTTGTGTTACATGCAAGATCTAGTTTTATCTAACTACAATATATTATTAATATTATTTTTTAATATTATAGATATAAAATAGTAGATGTAATGGAATCATTTAAATTATTAAATAAATTATTCAAATATTTTTTAAAATTTTATTTATAATTTTTTGGTTACAAATTAATTCGAAATGAAAATAAATTCATTTTTAAGTTAAATGGAAATAATTTTATGAAAAAACCATGTTATGTGCACATGTGTGTTTTATATAAAAAATTTACAAAATTTCTTTTGGTTAATTATTTTAATGAAATATATATATTATATATTTATTAAAAAATTTAACATTCATCTTATATGTTTTATTGACAAGGGATAATAATTTCACATTTTAAAACTATATTTTCTAAAAAAACAGTTTTTTCACATTTTTATGGCATGCTTCTTTTAATAATTTTTTTTATAATTTTAGATAATTAATTTTATATTGTAAAATAAATTTCAATGTTTTAATATAAAAATTATCTTAGAGTGATTTATTTGTGTTTTTCTGAAAAATTTCAATTTTTTATGAATAGTGAAAAATACTGAATTTTAATTGAAAACTACTTTTTCATTTAAATAATTTATATTAATAAACTATAGTTTTTGTTGGTATGAAAGTAAAATATAGTTAAATTAAATATTTATTCATCCAATATAGGTCATTAGAATCAATTTTAGATTTAAATTGAATATAAACAATTTGTAATCCTTAGACCTTTTTTTTGCTTTAAAAACTCATTGTCTCGTCTAATATATGGGATTAATATTAAATTAATTTATATAAATTAAGTGAACTGGATTTTTAGAAAAGGATTAAATTTTTTGAATCATAATAATAATACTTTATAATAATTCTAACTTAATTTTTTACCAATGTAATTAGAAAAAACAGTTAAAATTAATCAAAGTGATTAAAAGAAAAATGAGTTTACCATTGGATTAAATGTTAAACGTAAGGGAAAAAATAACCTATAAACTTTTCAAAAAAAAATTTATGGAAATATTTTAAAATTTATGAAATTATGATAATTTTTTTTGAGTTTTTGGGGCACTTTTACCAGAAACTGTCTCATATAATAAATTATGTAAAGAAGAAAACAAAAAATGTATCTTTATTCAATATAATTTATATAAAGCTTTAAAATAGGATAAACTATATAAGTTTTGTTATTAATATTATTATAGAATATAAATGATTTTTTGAACATGATAAATTATTTTAATTTTTTAATAATTTAATTACATTAAATTCTTGAGAAACAAAAACTCGTGATTTAGTTAGTTAAAAATTAAATAAATCAAAAGATACTAAGAACATTAAAAGTTAATTTAGTTGAATGATGTGTTTTATTAAATTTTTTTTATGTCAATATATCATCTTAAAAATTTGTGAATATAATTTATTTTATTTCAATTATTTTCTTTCTTTTTTAATTAAACTTAAATGAATAATGTAAAAAAATGACATTAATGTCATTTTATAATAAATTTTATTTTATTACCTGGTTAAAAAAAATAAAATCAATTATTCTATATTTTTTTTAAATACTAATTAATTTAAAAATGGTCCATTAATGGACCAATTTTTCTATTATAATGACTATATTGTCTATTAAATAGAAAAAACTTGATTAACACTACTATGGTTAAAGAGATGTTTTTGCGTGTTAGATGCGCTTGTGTTAAAGTCAATTTCCAAAAAAAATATAGATTTATAATTTATAAATTTTATATAATATTTATAAATATTGATTCCAAATTATCTAATAGGGGTCACTATAATATACTATCAAAAAAAATTACCTTTTTTAGAAAAACTTGTTAACATAATGAAAAACCAGAATGATAAAATAAGGAAACATAAGAGTTAAGGAACCGTATTTTTAGAAAATGAGAATAAATGTGTGGTGGGGGATTTATTATACCATATAATACCTAAAAAAACTTTAATTATTAGTTTTTGAGAAACATGAGGAGATATTGACCACCCAATAAAGAATACATTTGAGTATTTACAAAAAATGTCACTCCTCCTGAAATTTAAAATTGAACTCACTATCCCCCATTCCTCATATATATAAAGAAATTTTGAATAACCAATATCTTCCAAAATAACTTCCCAAAATTATTACCTACAACCCAGAAGCCTTATTTTTTTAATAATTCCCACCAACGAAGTTCTTTCGTGCAAAAGAAACGAGATACCCAAAGATGAGGTAACCTTTATCAATGAATGTTTTGGATTTTTTTTATTCCTAAAACTGATTAAATTATTTTTATATAATATTTATATAATAACCTCATTATATTAAATATACTGAGTGTTTTTAATGTTAAGGTTATGGCCTACAATCACAAAAACTTCCATGAAATGATATATGAAATCATCATTCGTATGTACGGTGGACTACCGCCTGATGAAATGGTGTCGTTCGTTTTTCCATTACCAACTTTTAAGGTTGATAATAATGATGTAAATGATGTTTATAAATGATATTTATTAAATTTATTATTTAATTGTTCTCTTTTAATTATTATATAACACATATTTTCGTTATTTCCATTTTTTTGGAATACAATAATGTTGTTCGTGTGTACGACAGACTACCGCCTCGTGAAGTGACGTGATCCGTTCAAAATTTAAATGGAAGGTTTTAAGGATGGTTTTAATCCACATATGTGATGTATATTAAATAATAATCCTAATATAATTATAATATTTACATATATAGATCTATCATTTACTTTTCATTCTTTCAATATGAGAAGAAAACGAAAACAATGTTCATGCATATGTACGACCTACCATCTCCACAAACAAAATATTTCATATACTATTTATATATCTTGTAGATTATCATAAATACAAATATAATTAATATATTTGGTATTTTATCAAGTTTTAAATTCTTTAAATTAGGAAATCATGATCAAATTAATAGGACCAAAAATAATTGTTCAAAATAGATACGAAAAACAAAGCAGTTATTACCCAAAACATATAATTAATATCGAATTTTTAACAAATGGGTAATAGAAAGTCATAATAAAATAATAAATGGTATGATATATATGAATATAGTCTTAATTTATATGTATAATAAAATTATATTTTTTATACAGTAGGATTTAATGAGTACAACAAAAGTTAACTTAAGGTAAGAGATTTCCATCTCGCATTTTAACTTTTGTGAGAAACCTGAAATATTAACCACCTCTTTCTTATATGTTTTCTATATACATAAAATGAATTTATTTTATGAAAATTATTTTAAAATTTATTGGTATATATATTCCCATTTTAGGATATCTCTTTTATGGTTTCTATGGTTCAAAACTTACCAAATCAGTAAAGTTTTTTTGTCTCAATTTTCCTTTATTGATACATATGATATGTTATGAACCTATATCCTTTCATAGAGTGTATATAAAGAACCATTTACATATATAATCATGAATTTATTTATCCCAATGATATTTGAAATTCCATTTTATAGTATTCTTTCATGGATCTTAGAATAAATGTTACCAAAGTGGTAAATATTTTATGTTACTATATCATCATTTATTAGTATTATTCTTGATTAAGTCCCCAATTTTTAAATACTATCATCTACCTCCAAAGATTTATTCATAATTTTATTTCCTATGGGTTATTAATGATTTCTCCATGTAATGGTACCATTTATCCACTCTTTAATACTTAATCCAATGAAGATTTTTTTTTTTAATAAAATCTAAATTTATTTTTACCTCTAGTCAGAAATATGTGTTATTTCAAAAAATTATAATAATGTTTTAATAATTTTTTAAATGATATTTTATGATAATTTTCAAGTAATATTATGTTTAAAATTTTCTTGGTTTTAAAAAATGTTTAAAATATTTTTCAAATCATCCTCTATAAGTTTTCATGATTATTTTAAAAGAAAAATGATTTTGAAATTTTTTAGGATTTAAAAATCATACATCAAAGAGGAAATAATATTTTCCTGAAGATTAGTTTTAAATGAAATTTGAAATCATTATTTTTATGTTCCCAATTTTATTTTCATGGAAACTAATTTTGAAAATGTTTTAGGAAATTTATTCTAAAAAAAGGATATTTTCTTTAAGAAATGTTCCATGTGATCTTCCAAAATCCTTCTCCATCTAAGATGATATCATTTTATATAATTTATTTATTATTAGGGATGTGATACAAGGATTTCATTATTATTATTTATTTTAATGGTTTGTGTTCATGATTAATTTTTTTATGAAACTTGTTTTCCTTCCATGTGTTATATCATGTTAAAACACTAATGAAACCTGTTTCTTTTCATGGGATATTATGTGATGAAATACTTATGAAAACTGTCTCTTTTCCACAGGTTATGATATGTTGAAATGTTTATTATTACCATTTATTTTCATGGTTTATGATGTGATGAAGATTTATGATCTTGTGGAATAGATATGCATAATTTCATTATGGGATGGGTGGGACCAATATCTCCCTTCAATGTAGTAGGTAATGATAAAGTTTCTATGAGATAAAAGGGTACACAGGTGGTCATCTGAAGACCATAATATGTGGTAAAATGGGAGGTCATCCCAATTCTGTAATAAGAGGTTAAATTTAAGGTTATCCCAAGACCACAACAATAGGGTACATGAGAAGTCATCCTAAACCCGCAATATGAGGGTACAAGAGAGGTCATCCTAAGACCAAAATAAGAGGGTGCATGGGAAGTCATCCTATTTATGAAGAATTTAAATAGTTAATTATCCCAAGACTAATATTTTTTTAATTTCCATGTAGTTATCTTTCACATATGATTTAATAATCTTATGTGTATACCACAAATTACTTGTCTTATTCCATTTTTATACTATCATGGCTTGTTTTCTTTGAATATATTATTATCATTTATTATGAACTACCAATTTTAATTATATTATTCATGGTTATGATATTTTATATACAATGTATTTATTTCTAAGGTTATTCTCATGTCATCACTACCTTATGTTCATGTTATGATTACGTATATCACTTATTTACCCTTACTGAGAATTTGATCTCACCCTTTCTTATGTTTCATTTGTTGGAGTTGGTGGTCTAGAACCAACTACTTTGTACTTTATTCATTAAATAAAAGCCTTATCACATCTTGATTGTTCTTCTGCGTGACATTTCATGTGATAATGTCCTAAGGACAGCTGTTGCGTTAAAGGGTCGTAGCGGATCCTTGCTATGATGAGAACCCGAAAGTGCCATAACACTGTTCTTGAATGTATGTTCTATGGCCAGATGATATTATTTTAGGGACACAAATAATACATGTCATTAGGGGTGAGGACTCATAAAACATTGAGGCACCTTCTCATGGTGTGCACCCATGGTAATATTCAGGAAGATATTATGAGAACGAGACCCGCCAGTAGGAAATCCACATTTCATAGTGTCATTGGATGTTCCTATCTACGGACGTGTGTATTGATCCTTTGACTTTAAGATTAGTATTAATGGGTATTACAACTCGCGCACTTAGATGTATTGACGAAAACTGTGACGAAACACTGTTCGCAGCGAGGTAGGATACATTGGGTGCGTCACGAGTAATACCGCATTAATAGATAATGCGAGAAAGGATTTGTCCCTTCCATTCCATAACGGAAGTAGATATTTCAGGCCCTTTGATGGAATTGATATAGCCTAAATAAATCCATGGCCATGGTAAGGTATGGGCAAGTTCAATTCCGGGAAGTCAAAGAAGGAATAATCAAGCACATGGGTTGATGGCACTAGCATGAAACCCGCTTGATTGGAGATATCGACACAAAGGTATTATCTTACACGGTAAGAGTTCATAGGAGGTGACACGTCATTGCGGCGTTAACTTCTTTCTCTATGGGTGCCTTGGCGTGTTGCAAGACGCTAACCTCGGACTTTAGGTAGGCTCAGCCTAATTCCACTGAGAAAGAGGCCTAGAGGGTCACACACTAAGTGTGTCCATGTATCTCAGTTAAATATTAATTTAACAAGTTAAATAAATATTATTACCGACTGTGGTTTAATAATTATTTAAGGATGTCTGATTGCATTTATTTTGACACTAGTTATTTGAGAGAATATACTGTGGATAAAATAATATATTTATTAGCGAGTAATGCAGTTACAATTATTTAAGAAATAAATAGTCATTACTCAAGGTTTTATAAATGTGGTGGAGAAAAATGGAAAATAAAAGTACACGTCGTGTATATTAAATATACACGGTGTGTAGTTTTATGGAAAACAAGTACACGCCGTGTATTAATTATTACACGCCGTGTAGTTTTTCCAATTTGGATTTTGAGGATTTAATATTGTTTTATTAAATGATATTTATTATAATCAGCGTGGGCGCATGTCAAGGAATTAATAATTCGACATGGGGGTTTTCAATAAGAGTTAATGAAATAAATAAAACGCGTAACGCGTTTATTTATTGTCATAACTCTATTAACCTCAGACCTGCTAATAAATATCCTCACAACCCCAACATTTTTTAGAGAGCCATTGTTGTGCACAACGGATTTGGAAATACTCTCAAGCCAAGAGAGAATTCCTTTTTCACCAAGAACACCCTCAAGTTACGAGAGCAAGATCCTCCACCGGAGCAAGGCGGTCGAAGGCGGACATCGCAAGCGAAGGTTCTTCCTCGCTAGCACCCGGAGATCTCTTCGGTGATGTCCGGAGATACGTGACACACGTGTGGATCACCACTAGAGGAATCCTACACTTGGATTCTACGACACAACGACGGATCACCGAATCATGACCGTACACATCAACGAAGAAAGAATTCCAACAAGGTAATTCTTATGCATTAATTAAATTAATTATAATCAACATATGATGATCCTCCTCAAGGGTTCCGGGACTCTTCTTTTCTTTTTGTTCTTCGTTCTATTCCGAAGATTCGACGTTTTATATCGTGACAGATCTCAGATTGAACATTGTTTAACGTTAAAATTAAAGTTGGGAAAACCTACCAACGCGCTTCTGCTGCGCCCGGAACCTACAAGTGGTATCAGAGGGATCATATCATTGGTTATAATTATTTAGTTTTTTTGTTGGTGATTTACGCATTTAATAATTTAGTTATTTCAATTCATGTTTAATTGTTCTGGAAATCTGAATATCGAGATCTGTTCCTCCTCTCTCCTTTCTCGTTCACCTCACAGAAACAGATTTTTCTTTTAATTTTGATTAAAATAAAATAGAGGAACTCATCCGGAGGAGCCAAATGATTCTGGCCATATAACACCAGAATACATGGTGTGTATTCGGAAGTACACACCGTGTAGTCTAGGTTCAATGCATTGATTGATCTGCCAAATCAGGCCGTGTATTCGATTCTTTCTAAGAATTTAAGACACCGTGTGTTGACCAGAAACAGGTGGCACACGATTTCCGGAATACATGTCGTGTGGTCCAATGAACACGGAGTGTAGTCCCTTCGGGTTAGGGTTGGGTCGTGTACTCCGTACATAGCCTGCCCGGCTGAAAACCGTGTAATGCGGAAAATACACGGCGTGTGTCCCACTGTACACGCCGTGTACTCCGAAAATTTCCGAAGTACATTAACAGACCCTATCCCCGGGCGTGTACTTCGGATGGAAGGTGAAGAAAAAGTACACGCCGTGTAGTCGGAACTACACGCCGTGTACTCACCCAAATTACACAGATTTATTAAAATTTATTATTATATTATACAAACCCTGGAGACGTGTACCATGGTGCAGGCGTAAAGCTAAGGCACAACACGTGATAGGTGTTTTATATATATGTGTTTAATTTAACATCTGCGTAATAAATGGTAATTCTCCGGGTTTCCTCCAAGGTATAAGTTGTGTACAAGGATAATTTTAAATGAATTTATTTGTTTAAAATGATGATGGATGAGAATCTCAAGGAAATTCAGAAAAGGGATTTAAGATAAAAGGATTGATTAATTAAAGATAATTAATTGATTCGAGCGTGATTTATCTTAAACAAGAACGATTAAAGAATTGAATGCTAGTTTTATTTATGCGTAAATATAGTTGCATGTATGGATGATCATGAGATAGACCGAGACCTTTGTATGTGAATGGTTTCTTTTAATTTATTTATTTAAATTAAATTTGTTGGTCTTGGAGCCATCTCCTCATTAATATGTAGGGCCTGCGCGCCCAAGGATTATTTTATGTAAAACCCCCTTTTTCCCCTCACGTGTGTGTGAGATAAATGCATATGTAATTGATGGAGTTCCCAAGCTAGTGGAGGCGGCTCAAGTCAGGATCCAAGATGAAACCAATCCAAGGAGATACAAAGGTGGACAGGTGGAAAGCAGTAAACACGAACCCGAAAGGTTCAAGGTGTTTCTCCCCTAGGTCATGGGTTAGTTTATCAACCGCTAGATAAACTAACCAATAGAAAAGCTCATGATCATACCATTTATTTTATTTCTGTCAGTTTCATGGTTTATTTATTGTGGGTGTGTTGTCACGATCACACAATTAATGAATTAAACTAGCATGCAAGATGGAACTAAAATAAAATTGGCTTATACGTAAATATTATCTTAGACATGGTTAATCACTTAAGTATATCCCACTTAATATTAAAAAGCATGTAATCAAAGATAATAAAATGCCAATTTACGTATAAGGATAAAATCCCTCAAAATAAATATTAAGTCGGCACAACCTTCCATAATCTTGGTTAGAATCGAACCATAGTTCAAAGTGCTTGACCAACCCTAGTTGGGGTGATTTCAATTATCAGGGAATTCTAATTCAAGGTTTTGGGTTGACTTGACTTGGTTCACATCAAGGGTTGACTTCCACAACAGGACTTGGTGTGACCAAGAGGCAAAGGTTGAGGAAATCCAAAAAGGATTTCAGGATTGGGGAGTCCACTCAGCGGATCAAGGAACTACGAGTTAATGCAGTTGGTATTTGGAATGCCTACCTAAAACCCTTCAAGTTGTTTGGACAACCCTAGTTAGGGTAATGCGAAGGGCAATATGGATCCTTGCCACTAGAATATTCACGCAATAGAATATTCCGAAGTCAATGGTGAGGGCTATTGGATTTCGATAAAATAGTGGGAGACTAATAAGTATTAATTTATTTATTTGTCTCAATTTTTATAATAAAGTACTAAACCTTTGCTCATCATAAATTGTAGAAACGGAAAGAAAATGACTTCAAACATATCAATGCGCACCATACTCGAAAAAGAAAACCTTATCACTGGAACCAATTTCAAAGAGTGGCAGAGGCGTTTACGCGTCGTCCTTCGCCACGAAAGGAAATTATATGTGCTGGAAGAGCCTATTCCAATTGCGCCTGGGAAAGAGGCTAGTGATGAGGAATTATCTCTATACATGAAACACATGGATGATGCAACAGATGTCCAGTGTTTCATGCTATCGGCCATGTCTAATGAGCTCTTGAAGTAACATGAAAACATGGATGTGTATAGCATGATGTCTCACCTTAAAGATCTCTACCAAGAGAAGGTGAGACATGAGAGGTATGAGATCTCCAATGCTTTGTTTACCACGAAGCGTGGAGAGTCTGCGCTATCTGGGCCTCATGTGGTCAAGCTTATTGGCCACATTGAACGCTTGGACATCTTAGGGATTAAATTCCTAGATGAGTTGCGTACATATCTCATCCTATCATCATTGCCCAAGACCTTCTCTAGATTCATTGTCAACTATAACATGAGCGGCAATGATAAGAGTCTATCAGAGCTTCTGACCTTGATTCTCCAGGTAGATTCGGACATGGGGCTTGAAAAACCTGTGGTCCTTATGGTGAACAAGAAAAGGAAGGACATGGAAAAGGGGCCAAAGACTTATAAATGGTCTGAATCCCCTGAGCACCGTCCCTCCAAGAAGGGGAAGATCCAGAGGCAGGGCAAGGAATGGGAAGTAGTGTGTTTTGCATGTGGAAAGCAGGGACACTGGAAGAGGAACTTCACCCAGAAGCGTGGGGATGCTAAAGGTGTGTTCGTTATCGAGTCCAATCATTCTATTTCTACACATTTGGTATTAGATACAGCTTGTGGGGCTCACATCTATATTCAAATGCAGGAACCAAGTAGATTTAGAAAGATCTCCAGAGGAGAGGTGGATCTTCGAGCTGCCAATGGCGCAAGGCTGGCTGCGTTGGGTATTGGCGACTATCACCTCTCATTGCCAACTAGCATGATTTTGGTTTTACAAAACTGTTATTTTGTGCCTAGTGTTACCAAGAACATAATTTCTGTATCTTGTTTGGATATGGATGGATTTATTTTCAAGTTTGGAAATAAGGGTTGTCTCTTTTATAAGAACAACGTATGTTATGGTATGGCACATTTGAATAATGGTTTGTATGTATTAAATTACGAAAACCAATTGTTGGCAATCGATAACGATACAAACTCACATGAATTATACATCACCCAGTTATGGCATCACCGCCTTGGTCATGTGAACGAGAAGCGCTTGACAAAGCTCTGCCATGATGGATATTTAGACTCTACTGAGCTAAAACCACTGGATAGATTTCACGCCTGTTTACAAGGAAAAATGACCAAGCCACCTTTTGGTGGACAAGGTGAAAGGGCCACAGAGCTTCTAGGATTGGTACACATAGATGTGTGTGGACCATTTCCAGTAGAAGCTAGAGATTTATATTCTTACTTTATTACTTTTACTGATGATTTGAGTAGATATGGTTATGTCTACTTAAGGAGGTATAAGTCAGAGTCCTTAGAGAAATTTAAGGAATTCAAGAAAGAAGTAGAGAATCAACTTGGTAAGAAGATAAAGAAGCTTCGATCGGATCGAGGTGGAGAATATCTGAACCAAGAGTTCATTGATCTTCTATGGGAGTCTGGGATTCTATATCAGCTCACTCCTCCTTATACACCACATTGGAATGGTGTTAGTGAAAGGAGGAACCGCACCTTGTTGGACATGGTGAGGTCGATGATGAGTCATGCGGATCTTCCATTATCCTTTTCGGGATATGCATTACAAACTGCAACATACACATTAAACTGAGTACCAACTAAGGCGGAAAATGGAATTCCATCCAAGTTATGGAATGGAAGGAAATCCACTTTGTCGCACACACGTGTATGGGGATGCGAGGCATTTGTTAAGGCCTTCTCAGGCAACAAACTAGCACCCCGGGGCACGAAGTGTATCTTTATAGGATATCCCATGGAAACAAAAGGATATTACCTATATAACCCCCAAGACAAGAAAGTGACTGTCGCCAGACAAGCCGTATTTCTTAAGAGGGAGAACATCCTCAAGAAGGATAGTGGGAGCAAGATTGACTTCGACAAAGTTGATGCTCAAGATACACAGGAGTTGGTACAGGAACAAGTTCCACAGGTCCCCGTGGAAGAGGTTCCAGAAACACAAGTACTGCGTAGGAGCTCAAGAGAGGTAAGGGAACCAGAGAGATTTGGTTTCCTAGTCACCGAGGATGGTGAATCATTATTGTTGGAAAATGATGAACCTCTCTCCTACAAGGAAGTAGTAGAAAGCTCAGAAGCTGCAAGATGGCTAGAAGCTATGAATTCTGAGATGGATTCCATGTATCAGAACCAAGTTTGGGTTCTGGTCGATGAGCCAGTTGATGTAAAGCCTATTGGATGCAAATGGGTATTCAAAAGAAAGATGGACATGGAAGGTCAAGTTAGCACCTATAAATCAAGGCTAGTGGCTAAAGGATTCAGATAGCATCAAGGAATTGACTATGATGAAACCTTCTTGCCAGTTGCCATGTTTAAATCCATAAGAATCATACTTGCCATAGCAGCTTACCATGACTACGAGATTTGGCAAATGGATATCAAAATAGCATTCCATAACGGGAACCTTCACGAAGATGTCTATATGACACAACTAGAAGGGTTTGTGACACCAGGTGAAGCCAAACGGGTTTGCAAGTTGCAGAAATCCATTTATGGATTAAAGAAAGCATCCAGGTCATGGAACATTCGATTTGATGAAGCCATAAAGGAATTTGGTTTCATTAAGAACGAATGTGAGCCATGTGTTTATAAGCGGTTTAATGGGAATGCGGTCGTCATCCTAGTGGTATATGTTGATGACATATTGCTTATTGGAAATGACATACCAGCCTTACAGTCAGTTAAGGACTGGTTGAACAAGTGTTTCTCTATGAAGGACTTAGGAGAAGTAGCCTACATTCTAGGGATCAAGATCATTCGTGATATATCCAAGAGGCTGCTTGGACTAAGTCAGGGTACATACATTGACCAGATACTAAAGAGATTTAGTATGGAAAAATCCAAGAGGGGATTGGTTCCAGTGTCACATGGCTTATATCTTTCTAAGAAAATGTGTCCCCAGACACAACAGGAGAAAGATAGGATGAGCAAGATCTCATACGCTTCGGCTATAGGATCCATCATGTATTCCATGTTATGTACCAGGCTTGATGTTGCCTATGCACTAAGCATGGTAGGCAGATATCAAGCAGATCCAGGAGAACAGCATTGGACTGCTGTTAAGACTATCCTTAAGTATCTGAGAAGAACTAAGGATATGTTCCTGGTGTATGGAGGAGACGAGGAGCTTGTCATCAGAGGGTATGCTGATGCTGGTTTTCAAATGGATTAGAATGATCTGAAGTCGCAATCTGGATATGTTTTCTGTCTCAATGGAGGAGCTGTGAGCTGGAAGAGTTCAAAGTATCCAGTTGTCGCCGATTCTACAGCGGAGTCCGAGTATATAGCGGCTTCTGATGCAGCCAAAGAAGCCGTTTGGATTCGAAACTTTTTCCAGGAGCTTGATGTGGTGCCTAGCAGTAAAGATCCCATTACATTGTATTGTGATAATTCTGCAGCGGTGGCTCTTGCAAAAGAACCAAGGTCACATCAACGGACAAAGCACATACTCCGGAAGTATCACCTCTTGAGGGATTTCTATCAAAGGGGTGAAGTTGGAGTAAGCAGAGTGTCCACAGAAGAGAACGTGGCAGACCCCATGACTAAAGGCCTATCTCATCAGAAGCATGAATATCATGTGAGAGCTAGCGGGTTAAAGGTTGTTAGCAGTTGGCTCTAGTCCAAGTGGGAGTCTGTTGGAGTTGGTGGTCTAGAACCAACTACTTTGTACTTTATTAATTAAATAAAAGCCTTATCACATCTTGATTGTTCTTCTGCGTGACATGTCATGTGATAATGTCCTAAGGACAACTATTGCGTTAAAGGGTCGTAGCGGATCCCTGCTATGATGAGAACCCGAAAGTGCTATAACACTGTTCTTGAATGTATGTTCTATGGACATATGATATTATTTGAGGGACACAAATAATACAGGTCATTAGGGGTGAGGACTCATAAAACATTGTGGCACCTTCTCATGGTGTGCGCCCTTGGTAATATCCAAGAGGATATTATGAGAACGAGACCCGCCAGTAGGAAATGCACATTTCATAGTGTCATTGGATGTTCCTATCTACGGACGTGTGTATTGATCCTTAGACTTTATGATTATTATTAATGGGTATTAAAACTCGCGCACTTAGATGTATTGACGAAAACTGTGATGAAACACTATTCACAGCGAGGTAGGATACGTTGGGTGCGTCACGAGTAATATCGCATTAATAGATAATGTGAGAAAGGATTTGTCCCTTCCGTTCCATAACGGAAGTAGATATACTAGGCCCTTTGATGGAATTGATATAGCCTAAATAAATCCATGGCCATGGTAAGGTATGGGCAAGTTCAATTCCGGGAAGTCAAAGAAAGAATAATCAAGCACATGGGTTGATGGCACTAGCATGCAACCCGCTTGATTGGGGATATCGAGACAAAGGGATTATATTACACGGTAAGCGTTCGTAGGAGGTGACACGTCATTGCGGCGTTATCTTCTTTCTCTATGGGTGACTTGCCGTGTTGCTAGATGCTAACCATGGACATTAGGCAGGCTCAGCCTAATGACACCGAGAAAGAGGCCTAGAGGGTCACACACTAAGTGTGTCCATGTATCTCAGTTAAATATTAATTTAACAAGTTAAATAAATATTACTCTCGAATCTGGTTTAATAATTATTTAAGGATGTCTGATCGCATTTATTTTGACACTAGTTATTCGAGAGAATATACTGTGGATAAAATAATATATTTATTAGCGAGTAATGCAGTTACATTTATTTAAGAAATAAATAGTCATTACTCAAGGTCTAATAAATGTGGTGGAGAAAAATGGAAAATAAAAGTACACGCCGTGTATATTAAATATACACGCTGTGTAGTTTTATGGAAAACAAGTACACGCCATGTAATAATTATTACACGCAGTGTAGTTTTTCCAATTGGGATTTTGAGGATTTAATATTGTTTTATTAAATGATATTTATTATAATCAGCATGGGCGCATGTCAAGGAATTAATAATTCGACATGGGGGTTTTCAATAAGAGTTAATGAAATAAATAAAACGCGTAACACATTTATTTATTGTCATAACTCTATTAACCTCAAACCTGATTATAAATATCCTCGCAACCCCAACATTTTTTAGAGAGCCATTGTTGTGCACAACGGATTTGGAAATACTCTCAAGCCAAGAGAGAATTCCCTTTCCACTAAGAACGCCCTCAAGTTATGAGAGCAAGATCCTCCACCGGATCAAGGCGGTCGAAGGTAGACATCGCAAGCGAAGGTTCTTCCGCGCTAGCACCCAGAGATCTCTTCGGTGATGTCCGGTGATACGTGACACACGTGTGGATCACTGCTAGAGGAATCCTACACTTGGATTATACGACGCAACGACGGATCACCGAATTGTGACCGGACACATCAACAAAGAAATAATTCCAACAAGGTAATTCTTATGAATTAATTAAATTAATTATAATCAACATATGATGATCCTACTCAAGGGTTCCGGGACTCTTCTTTTCTTTTCGTTCTTCGTTCTATTCCGAAGATTCGGCGTTTTATATCGTGACAGATATCGGATTGAACGTTGTTTAACGTTAAAATTAAAGTTGGGAAAACCTACCAACGCGCTTCTGCTGCGCCCAGAACCTACATCATTTACCTAGGTTATGAAGACTATTTATAAGTAGGATTACTAAAAAAATATCATTGTGTAAAACATTGTATATATTTCACAATATAAGAAAATTCTATTCTATGTTTTCAAAGGCACAAAACTATTACGGTCCTCATGAATGTGTTTATGTAATGCATTGTATATTAATTTAAAAATATTTAATATCCTTTTATGTTAAGACTTGGTTGTTATAGTTGGTTACAAATTTAATGTTCTATCAACCATTATAAACTAGGATGAGAATATTTTAGTTAGATCCCTAGCGATATTTCTATGGACGTGTTTATATATTACAAAGTATAAGTCAATGGATGAGTCAAATTATACGAAAATGGCCTAGAATTTTGGTAATGGATATAGAGGGTAGTTTTTTAGAAATAAATCTCTATCAGAATACTATAAGTGGATGTTTCTTAGGAAAAAATTTACCTAGGGGTAACGACCTTGAAAAAACTATATTGTATAGACTTTATCGAGAAATGGTCCATGGAAATGGATCTTGGTGGACACCTGGATTAACACTCGTGGTGGATATGCTTTAAAAATTCACAAACTCTTTAAGAACTATCATGAAGGATTGAAATAGATTATGATTATGAATGACCTAGGAGAAACATATGGTGTCATAGATGAAAAATAAGGTTTCTTTATTTATAACTTCTAAATGATTTATTGACTATGTAGTTTTTCATTTTGATTCATGTTTCTCACACAATACTACCAGGTCTTACTAAATTGGTGGATCCTGAATGAACCATGTAAATGGGGAATAAAATGGACAATACCAAGATTTTAATCCAAATAAACTGAATGTTATGGGATATTTATTGAAAAACTTATTTCTATGACCACATAACATTATCAATCCCTAATTCATGCCAATCTTCAAAACGATCAAAAGAGGGAACACGATTTTCTTTAATCCTTCACGAGGCAACATCCACTTTCTTATAATGGAATGAACAATCCAATAGTTTTTAAGAGATTTATCTATACCACTAAAAAGATATTTCTCATTCTCCATCATTCAGAACATGAAAAATATTTTTCGGTAACCTATCGCTTAGAAGGTGAATTGAATCAATAGAGTAGATTTATAAATAATACAAGAAAGATGATAAAAATGACTCTAGTGATTGGGATGAGTTATAGAACATAATATTCAATAATTACCTTCCTTGTATCCTTCATAAAAAAAGAGATGTTAAAGTTTCCTATAAATTTTATGGTTATGATAATAAAAGAAGGATAGAATTCAAAGGATACTTTATAAACTATAGAGAGAAGAAGATGAGATTTACTTTATTATTGAATCATTTAAGTAAATATAAAGGATATTGTATTAAGGGTACTGATAAATGTTTAAAGTGTGGAAATAAAGGTCATCAAGTGTCTAAATGCTAATGTAACAGGAATAATGAAAAATCTCTACTGGATACACCACCTATAATTTAGTTATTCAATTTTAAGGAGTGAGGAATTATGATAAACAGTGCCTAAAAGCAAAGGATAATGAAAATGATAGAAATTAGTAAGCTCATAAGATGAGGGATAAATATAAATCTTATGAAATCAAAATGGATTATGTAAATCATGATAATTAGGGAACACATATTCTCCCCTCATTAGGTAGAAATTTCATGTTGAATTTTGTATGAATAAGCTCAATCAGAAATTTTTTTATTATCTTATAGTGAAATTTGATGTGATTTTTACCATGTATTATAACTATCCATGTAGAGTTCAGAATAATGAAATCAAATATGATTGTCTATCATTCAAAGGCTGAACCCGATTTCCAAAGAAAATATTTTCTTTTAAGGTGAGAACATTTTTGAGGAATAAAAGGTCAATTATATTTAGGAATATTATATTCTTTTCTTATGAGTTTTTGGAATAAATTAAGGTATAAATATTTTGGTATGATAATTTATGAGAGATTAATATTATTGTTAAGAACACAGAAGGATTTGAAACAAAAAATTCCAATCTTGGTGATACAATTTTGATTAGACAAATCCTAAAGGACCCATAAGGTTTTCCATTTATTAAATGTTTTAAGTGTAACTTTGGATGAGGTTTTAGAGATTACATTGTCATATACTGATTTTTACATATTGGTTAACTTGCTCTAACCATTCTGTTTTTGGAAAAATGTTATAGATTAATGAAATGACTTATCATTCAATTTACGGATCTTAAGATTCATTATTGCTTTAGGAAAAAATAAATCACCTTTATTTCTTGGAGTTATATATGAATTTGAAATTTATCATGGAACCAAAAAATGGTGAGATAGTTCTTATAAAATGGAATAAAATCAACTAATTATATTTTTTAATTAAAATTAACCAACATTAGGGAAAATACTTGGAAAAATATCATCTTTCTATCGTTATTTTTGAGGATATAAATAACCTTTTAAAACAATCATTGTTTTATGAACCTATGATCATTAATTTTATCATAACCACGTTTTAATCACTCTAAATTAGTATTTGGTTTTTATTTTACTCTCTTAAATCCTTATTATCACTTTCCACTTATGTTCTCATATATGGAAACCTACTTATGAGTTACTCTAGTAAACTGCTAGGTTTCCAACATTCATCTTTAAATTAAGTTTTATTGTTAAAATTTACAATTTCAGTACCTATTAAAGGAATGTTAATGTATTAAACCTTTGATAACCAAGACGAATTTCGATGAAAAATTTCATTTTAAGGGTAGTGAATGCAACAACCTTAGTTCTTGTGAAATAATTATAACAACCCTGTTCGATTTATTATATTCATACATGATTTAATTACATAAAATGAGACTTAATAACACCCAAAAGATCTAGAAGTCTAGTTTCTTTGGTAATTAGGTATATTACATATCAAACTAACACATTAAATACGATATCTTTATTGAAAATGTCTTGTACATGACCACAATATTCCTTCTTACTTAACATTGCACGTGATAACCTGTGGATGTACATAGGAAAGGGGTGATCTATAAAGACCATTAAGGGAATAAACATGGAATAAAATTAGTAATACAATAAATGTTATAAAATAGTCATATAAATGGTGAATAAAATAAACATGAACATAAAGGAATGATATAGTATGATAATCATAACATGGAAATGTGGATACAACATAAAACATTGCATCACATGGTCAAGGATACACTGTAAAGACATAATACTAGAAAAATTACCATAAGGGATTCAGGTAAATCCCTATCCCAATATGAAATATCATGATACTAAACATTACCCAATGCATTGGAACATTATATATAATTCCGAGCGCACCTGTCACTTTTATTTCATTCTCATGCTTAAGTGTGCCACATAGATCATGACGCATGTATTCATTCATCATCAAAATTTATTACATCATAAAGGTGTTTGGAATAAATACATGTAATTACTTAATAAAAAGGTATATGTTTATAAAATTTAATACCCTTGATAGGGAATGTGTATTGTATTCACTACACAGTTGTTTTGGAATTGAAATTCATGGTGCAATTTCGGTAGACTAATGGCGTGACATAAAAATTCACTAAATGTTTTTATGAGATATAAAGAGTTATATAATAATATATAAATGAATTGGAATGTAATTTAGTCATACAAATACATTTTAAAAACTAAGGAATTTGGAAATAAAAGGTATAACATAATAACTAATCTTAAAGGAAGAGGAGAAATGGAATAACTCTTATCAAATCTCTGCATGGTAACAAGTGTTTTTGTAAGAGATTAATGAGAGATAAAGTGGTATATCATCATTAAAACATAATAAGGGATGCATGGGGGATGTTATAAAACATAAATCATCATTTTTAACTGAAAATAAAAGGGTCTAATAATATAAGGAAACATTGATAAAAATGAGAAAGGAATGAACCCTAACTTGAGTGTGTGACTTCAAAAGCATGAAGAGGGGATTATTGAAGGCTTGGAGAACCTTGGGAGGACTCCATATTTGGTTGGAAAGAGTAATTACATGTCAAAATTACTTTTAGTGAAGAGAAGTGGGATCTAGTGTGGGTTTATATAGGAAATGAGAGGGAAAATCTTTAATATTTCACAAATGTAGGTTCTAAAATCTCTATAATTAAATATTAAAAAACACAAACCTTTACATCGTTTATGCCCATGGTTTTTTCCAAATATGACTGTAAAATATTATTTTATTAGTACATGGGCCGAAAATATTAAAAAATTTACCTTTCTTATATGGAGGTGAGTCACATTTTTAAAGAAATGAACTTAAAATCATAAAATATATTATACATTTTATCGTATTTACTACGTATTTTTAAAATAAGTAAAAATAAAATAAAAATTAAAGTAATTTTATATTTTAAACTTATAGTTTAATTAAAATCTCTTTTATAGTGTTTATTACATTAGTATTCGGCCATTATGATGTCATAAAACACTTTATATATTTATATGGTATTTAATTTTTACAAAACAATTCGTCCACCTCCTAAAATTATGAAAAATTAACCACTGAATAATTTTTATTTCATTATTCCAAAAACAATATTCATTTTATCCAAGTAATTTTTTAAATATGTAAATTTTCACTTTTATAATAAAAATTGACATTTATTGAAAATCAATGGGTTTTGAAAAAACAGTTTTTAAACCATAATAAAAATTACATCCAGCCTCATAAAAATTATATGATCATTTATATTTAATAAAAGTAATTTAATAATAATATTTTATTAGACTATTATTTATTAATTACTAAAAATATACTTCTTAATTAAATTTTAATATTAACCAAAAATATTATTTGTTCTATAAAAATAATAATAAAATGAATGTATATTCATTATTCTATAAAAAAAAGTTGTACATATTTATAATTATAGGTTCTTGATAAATATACATTTATTACACCATAATAATCCCTATGGGTAAGGTGTGAGATGGTGGGGTTTTCATGGGGCCGTTTAGTGAACATGGTTTGGGTTGTGACCTCAATGAGCTTGAACTTCTTTGGTAAATAGTTTCACTCATGGTAAAGTTGTTGGATCTCAGATTAGGATTCATCTAGAAAAAAGCCCAAAAATGTTATCTACCATTGGAAGTTATGATAAATGGGATTCATAGGGAATTATACTACTGTTTGAGGTCATCACCTCCTTTTTCTGTGTCGAAAGAATTTTTTAAAACCCTATATTTATACTAATCCTAAGATCACTGTTAAATGACTATATTGTCAACGATAATGATACTTAACAATCTTTTAAATCCAATTTTATATAATAAAACAAATATAGTGCATGTTTTCTCTATATCCATTTTAAAAAATAAGACATTTAATTTAATAAAAAGGGAAATTCACTTATAATAGTTCAGGTCCTTACAATAAATTCTTTCGAATAAATTAAATTTCCTTGAAAGATTGCATTGTATGCGACATCAAGTTAATATTTATTTATATGCATCACAAATTTAAGGTTAAACTAAATTTTTTTTGATCATCTTGTGGTGCACAAAACACTATGTTGGATGGTGTTACCCACAATACTGAGTTCCTTTGATAGCTTTTATTACAGGAAAGACTGAGTTTTACCAAACTACAATACACTATTAATATTATTATTTAATATGATATTTATCAACAAGAAAAAATAATGGAAGGTATGGAAAGGAATATATAAATTATTAAAATATTGTTTACACATGTTTATATAATTATTTGGTGACTAATTGATCATAAATGGAAACAAACCTATTTTAAGAAAAAATGAGATATTTATGAAAAAACTATTTTACTTGCAAAATTGTGTTTTATAAAAATAAATAAATAAAATAAATTATTTTAATTATTTTAATTAAATTTATATATTATATATTAAATAACTTTTTTAAAATTAATCTTATATGTTTTATAGACAAGAGTTAATAATTTCACGCTTAAAAACTATATTTTTCTAAAATGTAGTTTTGTCACCTTTTTATGGTGAAGTTATTTTCAATATTAATATTCCATTATTATAAAATTAATTCGATAAAAATAAAAAGGATTTTTGAAATCTTAATATCATAATTATGATTTTTTGGTATTTTTCTGAGAAGTTTAATTTTTTATGAACATTGAAAAATACTGAATATTAATTGAAAAATGCATTCTCGGATTAATAATTTATAAAGATAAAACATATTTTTAATTGTTTTTAATGTAAAAATAGTAAATTTTTACATATATAAATCCAATATAGAAAATTATAAAAAAATTAAATTGAAATGGAATATAAAAACATTGTAAACATTCAATATTTTTATCTTCAAAATCCTGTTGTCCTGTCCCATCCCTAGGAATAATTTTAAAATAATTTAGGCCACATTTTCAAATTTAATTTTGAAAAATAGATTCAATATTTGGAATCAAAATAATATATAATTTTTAATAATGAAAAATTAATTTTTTACAAAATTTATTAGTGGAAATGGTTACAATTAATCATGGTGATTACGAGAAAAACAAATGTACCAAGGGACTAAACCTTAAAATTATTGAAAAAATAACATATAAACTTGAAAAATACCCATTTAATATAAATATTTATACCCTTATGACCTTAGTATCCAATTTTATATATTTTTGGGGCACTATTCCATGAAAGTGACCCATATAATAAGTTAGGTAAAGAAAACGACAAAACAATGTATCTTTCATCCTTTTAATTTATATAAATATTTAAAATAGGAATAAAACAATAAAAGTTAAGTTATAAATGTTATTTTCAAATATAAATGTCTTTTTTATCATGAAAAATTGTTTTATTTATTTTAAAAGAAAATAATTACATTAAATTCTTGAGAAATGCCAAAACAAGAGTTATTTAGTTAATAAATAAATAAATCAAATTGTACTAAAAAATTTTAAGTGAATTAAATTGAATGATTTTTTTGTTAAATTTTTTATAGATGAATATAAATTTTTAAATATGTTTGAACATAATGTATTTGATTTCCATTATTTTATTGGTTTTTAATTTAAATTAAATGCATAATGCCAAAAATGAATTTAATACCTTTTTATAATAAATTTTATTTTATTAATTGATTTAGAATTACTAAAAAACATATATTCAATAAATTTATTATAATATATTAATTAATATAAACTATGGCACATTCATGGAAAAAATGTTCTGTTACAATGACTATATTGACAGCTAAATAGAAAAAACTCAATTAACATGGTTATACATAAAGTAATGTTTTTGCAGGTTACATGCGCTTGTGTAAACGTTAATTTACATCAATCATCAGATTTATATTTTATAAATTAGATATAATGTCTATAATTAGTGAGTATCAATAATCAAAAAAGGTTAAATCTATCTTAGTCTTAATGAATAAATTACTTAGTTTAGAAAACTAGTTAATATAATGAAAAATCAAAATGATAAAATAAAGAAACATAAGTGTTAAAGAAAAAACAATGATATTCTCAAAAAACATACCAAATTACCTACCATAATCCTAGAATCCTTAATTTTGGTATAAATCCATACAAGTAATTCCTTTGGTGTAAACCAAAGGGAGATATCCAAATAAGCGGTAACATTTATCAATGAATGATTTTATATTATTTATTCATCAAACCCATTAAGTTATTTTTATATGATGTTCATAAAATAAAATAATTATATTAAATATAATGGTATTTTTTAATATTAATGGTATGACCTATAATAAAAGAATCTAAAATAAAACGGGCTACTAAATCATCATTCGTGTGTGGGATGTACCATCGACTCACGAACTGATATCATTCGTTTTTTAATTACCACATTCTACGGTTGGGAATAATAATGGAAATTATTTTTATATATGATATTTATGATGTATTTATTCTTATTTTATTATTATATAATACATAACTACATTATTTCAATTTTTGTAATCTGATAACATCGTTCGTGTGTACGATGGACTACCACCTCCCCAAGCAATGTGATTAATTCATGTTTACATTTAATGTATTAAGGATGTGTTTAATATAAATACAGGATATATATGAAATATTAATTATACTATAATAGTAATATGTATATATATCTCATTTACTTTTCTTTCATTGAACATGAAAAAAATGGAAACAACATTCTTCTGTATGTACAACCTACCTTCCCTATGAACGGTGGATTTCATTTCCAATTTTTAAATTTAGTAGAATATTATAAATATATATATAATTAAGATATATGAAATTTATATATTTTTTTAAATTCTTTAAATGATTAAATGATGATCAATTTAAGTGAAAAAAAATAAAAAGTCAAAATATATACGAAAAAACAAAGCGTTTGTTAACTAAAATGTAACTTTAACATGGAATTGTTAATAAAAGTGTAATATAAAGTCATAATAAAAACATATATGGTATGATATACATTAATATAGTATTATTATATATTTATAATAAAATTATATTTATTATAAAATAGTATTGAATGAGTACAATTGATGTCAGCACTTAAGGAGTGGGATTTACATCTTACTTTTTTTACTTTTGTGAGACACATGTAATATTCACCACTTATTTTTTATATGTGGTGTATATAATTTCCAGGAATTTATTTCATGATAATTATAATAAAATTTATTGGTACTTACATACCCATTTTTTGATCTCTCTTTCATGGGCTCCACTATTCAAAATTTACCAAATTGATAAAGTTTTGTTTTGTTTTAGTTTTCCATATTTGAGACATATATTATGTTATGCACCTATATTCTTTCATGTGGTGTATATAAATCCCATATTACATGTAATATCATGAATTTATTTATCTTAATGATATTTAATGTTCCATTTATGTTATTATTTCATGGGGATTTTGATTCAATGTTACCAAAGGGGTAAATATTTTCGGTTGTAATATCATTATTTATCATGATTATTTTTTATTAAGTATCAAATAATGAAATCTCAGGATATTCCACAGAAAAGTTATTATTAATTTTATAATAATATGGTTATTAATATTATATTTATATAATGGTAATAGTTATCCACTCTTTGTTACTCAATCCAATTAAGAATTTGATTTAAAGAAAATACGACTTTATTTATCTCTTCAGTCAAAAATTAGTGTTCTTTAAAAAAATGTTTTCAAAAAATGTTTTAAAAATGTTTTAAATTTTATTTCAAGATAATTTTCAAGGAAAATTAATTTTAAAATTTTTTAGGTTTCAAAAATATTTTAAAATGCATTTAAAATATTCTTATATATGTTATCAAGGTTATTTTCAAATAAAAATGTTTTTTTAAATGTTTTATGTTTTAAAAACTTTATATCAAAAGGGAAATGGTATTTTCTTCTAGAAAAGTTTTAAATTAATTTAAAAGACTTATCTTTACATTTCCAACATTATTTTCATGTAAAAGGATTTTGAAATTTTTTTATGGAAGTGATTTACAATAAAATGTTATATTCCTTAACAAATGTTCCAAGTGATATTTTAAAATTATTCTCCCTCTTAGATGACATAATATTATATAATTTGTTCCTTACTAGGGATATTTTATAAGGATAAAATTATTATTATTTCACTTAATGGTTTATATTCACGATGAAAAGTTTTCTATGAAACCTATTTCTCTTCCACTGGCTATACCATGATTAAATGATTATGAAACCTGCTTCTTCTTAAGGGTTATTATATGGTGAATTTGTTATGAAACCTATATCTTCTCCACATGTTAGAATATGATGAAATTTTAATGATACCCATTTCATTTTATGGTTTTTGATATTATGAATTTTTATGATCTTGTGGAATGCATATGTATGAATTCATTATGTGATGGGTGTGACCTATATATCCATCCAATATATTGGGTAATAATAAATGATCTATGATCTCAAAGGGTAAATGAGTGGTCATCCCACTCCCATAAAAAGAGGGTACCTGGGTTGTCATCCCAATACCATAATATGACAGTACACTAGTGGTCATCCCAATCCATCAACAAGAGGGTACACATGTGGTTATCCTAACCCTTAAATAAGAAGGTACATAGGAGGTCATCCTACCCCAAAATAAGAGGTTTCATGGGAAATCATCCCAATCCTGAAGCTGGTACATAGATGATTAGAATGATACTAACATGTTATGAATTTCTTGGTATGTATCATTGAAAAAATATTTTCTATGCTTATGTGTATGCCACAAATTTCATGTCTTATTCTATTGTTGTACTCTCATAGATCACGTTCTTTGATTCTATTATGATTAATGTCCTATAAAATTCCATTTATATACCATAGTTAATAGTTATGATATTTTATATATAGGTTATTATTTTATAATTCTATTCTCATGTCATCAATCCCTTATTCTCATTTTATGCTTACGTATATCCTTTATTTACCCCTACTGAGCAGCTATGCTCACCGTTTCCTATGTTTCTGTTCACCAGGTTATGAATAAATGTTTTAAGTATGATTACTAAAGTAGAAGATATTTGTTGGAAAATTTGATGATATTTAACCAGACTATAATATTTTGTTCCAAATTTTCAATGGAACTAAACTATAATAGTCCATGGGATTGTTTTAAAGTAATGTGATGAATTTTAATCTAAAAAGACGTGATATCCATGCTTCTTAATCCTGAGTCATTATACTAATTATTTATCTTCCCGAATAATAAAATTAACTTAATTATTTACTTTATTAAGAATAATATTAAATTTTATTATTCATTTTATTTTATTTATTATCATGTTATATTCAATTACTTAACCATTTAGGTTCAAGTCGGATGTTTTGACGATATTTGACTCGTATGTCCAAAATCACTTGGGAACGTTGACTAAGGTCAAAAATATTTTTATTTAATCATATACAGAATAATAATAATGAAGTAATTATCACTTTTATACGTCAATTATAAGTTTAAAACCAATCATTATGTATGGTTATGAAAAATGAACTATATTTCTATCATGGAGATGGTTGGTCATACGTGCGCATGAGTAACATTTCTATTTTTCAAATATCATGATGGAAGGTAGGTAAGTGATATTTTATAATTTCATAATAACAATTATATCATAAATATAAAATTATATCTCTGAATACACTTATATATATACCATCCAAGTGATGAAATAATTTAAATTGAATTGCATCACTTCAGGAAGGTGGTAATCCACACATACACACGAACAATGTAATCATTTTTATATGAATGTAAAGATATGAAAATATATGATATATAAATTTTAACGAATTATAAATATTTCATTAATATCCCATATATACCTTAAATCCATCATCATAAACATCCATGAGATCCTATGATGGAAAACGAATTATATCGGTTCGCATGGTGACAGTGAACTGTACACATGATTGATGCTTTCATTTCCCATTTTATGAAAGAGGAGAATGGTTTAGGTTATGAAATTAACATAATAACATCTCAATAAATGGGATATATTGATGTTATTATATCATAATTACTTGTTGATATTTTAATTATGTGGAATATGAAATAAAATAAAGAGGCTTGTTTAAAAATGTTACTTCTTCTTCAGACCACCTATTTAAGATTATACCAAAATAATCACTAGATTGGATTTATGATTAAAACAATGATAGATATTATGTAGGGAGGTAATTAGGTAAGGTATTAAGGTGGTTATATTATTACAAAAATTGAGGTTTAAGTGTATAAATGAGTGGAGAGGAGGTTCCCTTTTATATGTGAGAGGGAGTTACATTTTTTTGTAAATACCTAAAACTATTAAATAATGCGATGTACCTCTCAAGGAAAGTGCCTCAAAAAATGATAAATAATGGACTATAGGGATGATAATTTTTATAAAAACCTCAAAAATTCATAATTAAATTTTTTAAATTTTTTATTTCATTTACTTCTATGGTTATTCACTTTTACCATTTTAGTTGTTCACCATGGTAACTAGTTTTTTTACTATTTTTAAGATTCATTATGAAGAAAAATTATGTGGAAATTATTGAATAATATTAATTATTATGATTAAAAATATTTAATATGTCTTATAAAATTCAAATCATATAATTATAATAGTTAAATTTAAAATTAAAGACACAAAATTTGTCAAAAATCTATTTTTAAATAAATGAATTTTAAATAAATAAATGGTCTTATATTAACTATATGTCTAGAAATAATATTTATGTGAATTTAAATTAATATAAATATATTTATAATTTATGAATTTAATTTAAATATTAACATAATAGGGTATATTTTAATTAATTAAAATGGTAAAACATTATGCACTTAAAAAGAGTTTACAAAAGACCGTCTTTTTAAGCATAAAAATAATATTTTTCCAAAATAATGACAATTACTAATTAAAATGAAATTAATTATATTATTATAAATAAAATATTTCATATATCTATTTATTAAAAAAATTTAACATATAATACTACTATTAAATTAATTTATTTCATGAAAATATAATATAGTAATTGAAAAATCGGTAATTTGCACTATTTTTTGAAAAATAAATCATTTCAAAAAAATACCAATATTTCACCCTATGAAAATTTTTCTACGATGATTTAAAAAATTATTTTGATTTTTCAAAATTCATTTTCTGAAATATTTAAAAAATAATTATAAAATTTTCTTACAAAAAGAAATAATAATCATTTTATAAGAAAAAGTATTATTTTGGAAAAATGATTTTATTAAAAACTTAGGGACTTATTTCATGATAATTTATTAATGCATTTATATTGAGTAAAACCTTTACATATATTTCATAATGTATTTGAATCTATTTTTACCTTCCAATTTAATAGCTATGTTGTAATGCTCATATTAAAAGAATCATGGTTCACTTAGTCTTAGTGTTGTTTGTCACATAAGCTATCAGATATAGTTTTTTTTAAACATAGGGATTTATATACATGGATTACACGATCATCCTTAAATACCCACCTAACTAACCTTTCTCCTAGGTTCTTTTATGAAATCATTCAAGGGGAAAATCATCCATCTCAAATTAGTTTCTTAAATCATCATTCATGAATCCCTAAATCATATTTTCAAAAGGAAATTTTATTTCAAAAAACAACATCATAAGATTTTCATAAAAAAATTATTCCCATTAAATTAGTTTGAATAAAAATTAATAAATAATTTAATTGTCTTAATTTCTCAATAATCATCATCAAAATAATTCTTAAAATAATTCATTTTAATTAAAAATTATTTTCCAAGAATCAACACCTTATTTCAAAATATATTTCCAAAGAGGATGCATCACACACCATGCCATTTGAATATTGTTATCAAGAATCTATATTAATGTTTTGGAAATCAATTAAAAATCCATTTTAACTAAAATAATAAAAAATCATTTTAATTGATCATGACTACATTATGAATCCACCTAACTCAACTCATGATTTTTTAAATCATCCAAAAAGGGATCCACAACCGAATATATGAATGGATAGAACTAAATAAGTGGATATACAATAAAAACAATCCCAAAATCATGATCTGAATCCAACAAAAACCCTAGGACCACATTCCTTAAATAATGAGAGACATGACAGAAGGGGAATTCACAATCAGATCATGCTTACTCTTATAGAATTAGATTCAACACTTTATTTAATAATTAAATATATGAATATTCATGTTTTTCAGGTCCAAAATCATCTTAAGATAGCCTCCAATGTCATAAGGGTTGAATAAAGGTCAAAGGGAGAAGTGTTTAGAATTAAAATAGGGATTTCAGGAATCAAATTATAATACTACCCAAGACTTAGTCACTTATATTAGCATCACCAACTAAATATGGGCTTCCCTAAAATACCCATTGGTTACATGGAGAATTCATGTACCTCTAGAAACCACACCATTTGGAAAATGGAATTACTATTGGAATCTCCTACTATTATTAATCCTCCGTCTTTTTGGTGGGTTTCATCATCCAGAAACTGGAATGCCTATATTTTTTATCAACTTTGGGGCTATGGACACCCAAAATCTAAACACTCAAAAACATCTTGAACTCTCAAACAAGAACAAAAAAACCCCATGACCCATAAAATGATAGAATCGCGTCTTAAACACTAAGAATCGACATAAAACCCATTAAAAATGTGGAAATAAAATGATCTTACATTAATTAAAGATTGGTGATGTTAAAAACAAACTATATATACACCCATTGGGTGTTTGGAGACCTTATTTTGAATGAAACTAGTAAATGAAAGGAAAATATTGGGGGTGGTGTGTTTTAATGTTAGCGGTGCTCACGTTCAGTAGAGGCGTTATGGTGAGAGTGAGCCCTCATTTCACAAAAATATAGATAAAGGTTTTTTGGATTATTTTATATTTGGTTTTTTTGTAGACTCATTTGATGTGTCTCTCTAACTCCGATACCCCAGTTACCTAGAGTTGGTGAATTATTAAATAGAATTGGCATGATCACAAGGGGTAAAATCCCAAATAACCAACCAATTTAGTATTATTATAAACAAGATTCATACATATGTTCATCTTTACAACTTGAAAACAAATAAAATACTAATTTATTCTACTAGAAGCATCCAAGCTTCCAAGATTATGCCTGCAAGTCACTAATTACTAACTTCTTCATATCCTAGGAAAATGAAACATAAGAAAGGGGTGATCTCAAACGCTCAGTAACGGTAAACAATATAGCAGAAGATAAAATAAACACGAGTCATAGTGAATAATTGAAATCACATGCCTTTACAAATGATAAAAATGGACACATTATGGAAGGAATACGAGTTGAGTAAATAATTCCAGAATAAAACATAGTCATGGGTATTTTACTAGTGGAATAAACACAATAACCATCAATATTATTTTCATAATGAGGTAATGTATAATGCCGAAAATTCAGAAACATTTTGTTAAGGAGTCGTCCAAGACGTCTAAAAATGATTTATGCCCCAGTCAAAACCATATATAAAATTGGGAAAGGCCTTATCCAATTCAACATTTAATTGTCTCATGAGAACTACTGATGCATCGAGGAGCTATAGAGGGCTCCACCCGTCACTTACTAACTTCAATACATTCCTCATATGAAAAGGTTCAAATATAACATAACATTCATATTAAAACTAGAATACGAAATGTAAATACATTAACCATAAACCATGAATGGTATAAAAATAACAGATCTATAGTCAACCCTATCGCAAAACCTTCAATACAATGTGGAATATTTTTATCATAATGAATCGACTTCAAACAAAAATAAAATCCATCAAAGGATGTTGACATAGATGAAATAAAAACTGTTTGAGAGAAATATCTCTTTATTTTTTTTGAAATCATTAAAAGTAACCAAATTATAAAAAAACATTTATTTTGAAAATATTATTATAAGATTTTAATGTATTATTCAAAGATGTTATAATTATGGAGAATAACATCACCTGCGGTATAATTATAAAAGACATTCTTACCATAATTTTGTCGAAAAGTTTATAAAGTACCTTGTTTGGAAGATGACAGAAAGATTCCTTTCAAAAAATATAATGTAGAATAAGGGTATAAATGAATTTAAACCATATTCTAGTAAATAGAAAAAAAAATTAAAACAAATTTTTAGGAAAACACGGATGTGGATGATAAAGAGGTCCCAGTAGATACTTACGTAAAAACAACCTCGGATAAGTAAAGAGATTGTTAAATTAACCATTACCTTATAATTTTACTTGGTAGAGGGTATGTCAACCTTTTTTATAATAGTTAAATCATTTTAATTAAATTATAAAAGAAATATATAAATAATTATGATATCATATACGATCTTCTAATAATTCTTTGTTAATAATATTTTAGTATTGTCGTCGTTTCAGGTGTTAAATAATTCGTTTTCCATTATATTATTTGTTACATGAGTTATGTTTGTTATGGATGTGATGTATCTTATTCATATCCATAATTATATCTAGTCTTTGAACATTATTTTTAATCATCAAATGAAAATTATTATTGAATGGTTATGATGTGGAAGGAATCTCATCGCGTTCGTGGAGATGGTAATCCATTTGTACTAACGAGTGACAATATCATTTTTTTATATTCAAATAGTATTTAAATAGATGGTATATCATATATACAGAATCATTGACATGTTATATTTATTATTTAAATAAATTATACATCATTATTATACTCATCCAAAGACAATGTATTGAATAGAAACTACACCACGATGTGGAGGCAACAAGCCGTATATACGCACGTATGGTGACTTTATCATTCATATGATGGATATAATAATGAATATGGTTGTAACATTTTTATAATAAAATCATAGTTTATAGAATATATTGTATATATTAGTTTATAATGGAAACAATAATGAAAGAGGAAGTGGAAGAAGTAAAGAACTTGAAAGATGTGATGAAATATTTAACTCTTCTTCGTGTTCTTCCTTTTGATTTGATCAAAAGGGCTCCAAAAGTTGGCTTTATGGCCAAGGTAAGGCCACTAGGATTAAGGGAGGATAGTTTAGAGGATATTTTGGTAGGGTTTTGGCGAAGAAAATGACTTTGGAGGTGTGAATTTGAGAGATGGGGAAGTTCCCTTTTATAAGAGGGATGAGGGGTACCTTAGGAAAAGATTGAAATATTATTTTACAATAAATTCATATTAGGTTTATACTGAATCCAAAATGATTTATATCTTAGAAAATGTCGTGATGGATCTAAAGGATCTCAACCAATAGGTTTAAGATAGTTTTAGGTCACCATATTAACCTTATCTTTTAGATTTAACTCTTAGTAAATAGTTTGACATTTAACTTTTCTCTTTGTATTTTTATATTATATGGTTAATAAACATAACATAAACTTTCAAGAGATCCTAAAGTGGTTCATTATTGATATATATAACCTTATCTAAGTATTTTGGCTGAAAATTATATTTTTATGAATTGAATATCAATTAATAAAATAATATTTGTTTTGAAAACTCTTTTATGTCAATTTTGACACTATTTAGTAAATCATTTTTGTTAAAGTCAGAAAAAAATTATTAATTCAAACTAAATTAATTTAATCAATCCTAACATCTCATATTAATATATAAAATTGTTTTATTTCATTAAAAGTCCCAATTTATGATTACTTGGGTATTTAAAATATCAATTATTTTAATATTTCATTAATATGGTAATAACTGCATCATCATTGTGTCATAAATAAATTAAATTATTTAATGTCTAAAAATGATAAATAAAATACCATTATGTAGGAAATATTTTTATATTTATAATGGTTATTTATAGTCTAATTTATCTTATGTATAACCCTATATTAAAAATAGTCTAGTTATAAAACTTTGAAAGTAACACTATTAACTCTTCTTTAAATAAAATAATAATAAATGTCCTAATCTTACCCAAGTGGACCTAAAGGATCATATTTTATTAAAAAGGTAGTTTTTGGTTGAAATAAACTTATCCAATAGAACTAGGACAAGTGTTAGGGTAATAATAATAATATCGATTTTACCTTTAATTACCCTATTTACTTTTAATTGTTGTAAATAAAAGTCAAAAGATACTATTCCCTAAATATTATTTTCATCTTATTGAACTACATTTTACTTACTGATATCAACCATGTCTCTCAGATTTTTGAAATTCAATTCACATAAGTGGTAAAATTATGTTTTATACAAATTTGAAAATGCTCCTATGAGGTGTGTAAAAGATGGTAAAAAGTTCAAATTTTTCTTATATATCTAAACTTATTAAAAATGACTCCAATTAATTACATTGAAATTATATAGGTATAATGTATATATTATATCCTAAACAAATTTAAATAAAATAAATAATTATTTAAATGAAATGTTGGTTTTAACCAATAACACAATGTTTTTCACTATTCATCAAAAATTGATTGTTTTTTAGACAAATTCCAAAAATTTACCCGAAGCTAATTTTGATATTCTGAATTCAAAAATGAAGTTCATTTTTAGAAATAAAATTTTAAAAATTTTAAAAATTTCGTATTACTATTCATAACATTTAGTTGGATTAGTCATAGTGTGTTAGAATCTTGAAGTTGCGTACAATGCAAGTTATTGCATTATTCAAAGGGAAATGTGCCATGAAAGCCTGGGGTGTTACATTCTCTCATTCGTCAAATAATTTTGTCTTCAAAATTTCTAGAATACTAACGCATAAATAGATTCAGGTGGTTCTTCATTATAAGTTCCTCGGGTTCCCATATTTCCTGTTCCATCTTATGGTTTCTCTATAGAAATTTTACCCGAAGAGCTTTCTGGTTTCTCAAGACTTGGTCTCTGGTATCAAGAATCATGACAGGATCCTCACAATAAGAAAAATCAGGTTCCAGTCCAATTTCCTCATAGGTGAGTATATGCATTGGATCAGGCATGTATTTTATCAACAGTGATACGTGGAACACGTCATGAAATTTGTTGTGACTTGGCGGCATTTCCAAACGGTAAGCTACATCCCCAATTCTTTCTAGAATTTCGAAAGGTCTGATGTACATGGGACTCAATTTACCCTTATTACTAAATTATATAACTCCATTCCATGGAGATACCTTTAGGAAAACATGATCTCCTACATGAAATTCCAAATCCTTTCTTTGGTTATCGACATATCTCTTCTGCCTACTTTGAGCTTCTTTGATGTGGGTTTGGATAACATTCACCTTTTCCATCATTTCCTCAACAAGTTTGGGGCCTACGAGTTTTTTTTCACCAACATCATCACAAAAAGTTGGTTTGCAACATCTCTTTCCATATAATGATTCATATGGTGCCACTTGAATACTTGAATGGAATTTTTGTTATAAGAAAATTATACCATTGGTAATTATTGATTCCACATACCATGAAAGTCATGTGAGAATGATCTAAACGTGTATTATAAGGTTTGAATAGTCTGTTATGATTTTCCATCAGTTTGAGGGTGGTAGGCAGTGCTCAAACCAAGTTCATTATCTAGGGATTTCTGAAGACTTTTCCAGAATCTTGATGTAAAATGGGGTTCACAATTAGAAACAATCGATAGGGGTACTCCATGAAGTCTTACAACTTCATTAATATATAGTCTTGTTGGATGTTCAAGTGTTAAATCTTCTCTTATAGCAAGAAAATGTGATGACTCCATAAGCCGATCAATAATGACCCATATTACATCATTCCTTATAGGAGTCTTTGGTAGCCAATGACAAAGTCCATCATAAATTCCTCCCATTTCCACTCAGGTATGGGAAGAGGTTTCATGACTCCTCTATGATGTTTCCTTCCAAATTTCACTTGATGAAAAACCATACATCTTGACACATAATCAATAATATCTCTCTTTATTTTGTCCCACAGAAAATATTTTTTCAAATATCTATAAATCTTAGTGCTACCAGGGTGTATGGAGAAATTGGATCTATGTGCATCAACCAACAATTCTCTTTTTAGATATGTTATGTTAGGAACACAAAGTCTCTTCCCAAATTTCAAAATACCATCTTCATATATGACGTCGATCAATCTCCCATCATTCACAACTGTAATTTTCTTTTAAAACTTCTCGTCATCAGCCTAGGAACTTTTTATCCTTTCTAGTTAATATGGTTTGGAAACCATTTGAAAAAGTATTGATGTTTTACCTTCCGTAATTATTCTTATTTCCATTTTTACTAGATCCATGTACAGAGGATCCCTTTCAACTCTCATATTATTCAGAACTCCATGACCCTTTCTGATCAAAGCATCTGCCACCATATTTTCAATCCCCGGGTGGTAGTGTATAGTGCAATCATAATCTTTGAGTAGTTAAAGCCATCACATTTGCCTCATGTTGAGTTCCATCTGTGAGAAAATATACTTCAAACCCTTGTGATCAGTATATTTCTCAAATTTTTCACCATAGAGATAGTGTCTCCATATCATCAAAGAAAATATTATAGCTTCTAACTAAAGATCATCAATAAGATAGTCCTGTTCATGAATTTTTAGCTGTCGTGATGCATAGGCAATAACTCTATAATTTTACATAATATAGAACGAAGTCCTTATTTGAAGCATCACTATAAATAAAAAACCCATCATTACCCAATGGTAGAGTCAATATAAGAGAATTGAATAATCTTCTCTTTAGTTCTTCAAAACATTCCTCACACTCTTTTGTCCAAAAAACTTTAACCCCTTTACGTGTGAGCTTTGTTAATGAGTTATCCAATCAGGAAAAATTCTGGACGAAATGCCGATAATAACCTGCTAAACTAGTAAAACGGTGTACCTCAGTTATACTCGTCAGTGATGGATATTCTTGGATTTCTCTCATCTTATATGGATCAATGGAGATTCCATCCTTAGGGAAAATAAGGCCATGAAAAAAATCTCCAAAATCCATAATTCACAGTTTCTAAACTTACCATATAATTTGTTTCTTATGAGGGTTTTTAGAACGGCGCGCAAGTGATTTTCATGATCTTTATAGCTTTTGGATTTTACCAAGATATCATCAATAAATACCACTACAAATACATGATGATAATCCTTGAAAACTATGTTCATTAGATCCATGAAAACAGAGGCTGCATTAGTCATCCCAAAAGGCATTACTGTAAACTTGTAATGCCCGTACCTGGTTCGAAATGCTATTTTTAGAATGTCTTCCTTCTTCACATGAAACGGATGATATCCAGATCGAAGGTCAATCTTTTAAAAATATTGAGCTCCTTGAAGATGGTCGAATAAATCATCAATTAGAGGCAGGGGATACTTATTCTTAATTTTTTTGGTTTTGATCTCCCTGTAGTCAGTGCACAAACTCATAGATCCGTCTTTCTTCTTAACCAAAATAATAGGGGCTCCCCATGGAGAAAAATTAGGGCAAATAAATGCCTTATTACTCAATTCCTCTAGTAGTTTCTTTAGTTCCACTAATTCGACAATGGCCATTCTATAAGGGTTCTTTGATATGGGCCTTGAACCAAGAATTAAATCAATGGAAATCTCAATTTTTTGTTCTAAAGGATTTCCAGTTAAAGCCTCCAGAAACACATAAACATATTATTGAACAATATGTACATCCTCTATTTGAACATTTCTTTCCCCACCAATAGTTATTTCATTCTATTGCTCCCCAATAATTGAATTTATTTGAGCTGCTAGGGGTGGATCTAGATACGAATAAGGTGGTGACATTTCTGATCTAAAGATGAGGTACTCTTTATCATCATCAAAAATTTTAACTTCCTTATTCTTACAATAAACTTTCTCATCATGGTCTGAAATCAAATTCATACAAAGGATTATATCAAATTAAATCATGGGTATTATGATGAGATCAACCGATAAATAACGTTTATATTCCTTAATGGGGACTGATTCAGAAAACATTGATGCAATGATACTTCCCTTAGGAGTTTTGACTGAAAAATCCCTTGTTAAATCAAATTGTAAATATCTAATTTTCTTAGAAAACATGGAAGATATGAAACAGTTCGATGATCCATAATCAAATAAAGCATTTCCTAAACATGAGGAAACCATTAAATTACCTAAAACCACATCTTTCATAGCTTCAACCTCAACAGTAGTGATCTCATAAGCTTGGCCTTGATCCCCTGGCCTTTTCTGAGGTAAGTTTCCATGATGCTTAGGATATTAATTTTCATAATGTCCCATCTTCCTACAATTTTATCATTGAGCATTGGTAGCTTCATTATTTCCCTTACAATCACCAGCAAGATGGCCTTTATGTCCACATTTGTAGCATACTACTTTTAATTTTAGGTAGGAACCATGGTGCTTCCTTCCACAATTATTATAGGGTGGAAATTCAACTCTTCCCTTCTTCCATGTTTCTTTATTTCCTTTCCCAAAGTGTTCAGAAGATCTCTTCTTCTCTTGATTTTCTTTAATGTTGTAAGACTTAGAGAATTCCTTTTCTGTCTTGATAGCACATGAGACAATATCTTTGTACGATGGGAAGGATTTCAATACTAATGCTCGATGGATAAATGGTTTTAACCCATAAAATAAATGATCAATATTTCTTATTGGATTATTTATATAATTTGTAGCATGCCTTGCTAAATTTGTAAAGTTAGCTTCATACTTTGCGACATTCTCATCCTCTTTTTTCCTCAGACTCAGAAATGTCCTTTCCATATCCATTCGATGGTCATCATGAAAGTATTTTTCTAAGAAAAGTTCTTTAAACTTACTCCATTCCATACTTGAAACTTTTTCATCCCCCTTTGCGTTTTTAATTAATAACCACCAATGATCTGCATCTTCAGTGAGGCGATAAACTGTCATGTCAACCTTTTCCCTTTCGCTACTCCACAAATCATGAAATATTTTCTCTAAGAAACATATCTATTTCTAATCTACCAATGGATTTGTATTCCCATTAAATATTGGGGGTGGTTTCCCCATGAAGTGGTATAACATTGATCCCAGGCGTTGTGTATCAGGGTGCTCCATAGAGGTAAGGTTATTATTCATAAACTGTGTGAGTTTCCCCAGTATAGTGATAAGCTGATCAGTATTAGTTGCATCACCAGCTCCACTATGATTATCTTGAGTAGGAGGTCAATACCTATATGGATTACGTGCATTGATACAGTTTCCTTTCCTTCCACTAGGCTCTATTTCTAAACAATGACATGCACTAGATTAGTTTATGAATCGCAATACATAATCTCAAACTTGTAAAACACTTAACATAAATTTAACAGTTTATGGATAAAATCCATAATCATAAAAATGTTTTCTTTGAGGAGGTATATGATCATAAATCCTTCTTAATGGTTTGTAAAGAAAAATGAGAATTATAGTAAGCATATCCACCAGGATTGTCGTAATCAAGAGTGCAACAAGTCCTGTTGTCATGCACCAACTCTTGTTTGAGTCTAGATCAAAGCGGTGTTTTCAGTTTTTACCCATGGGTACATCAATGCCAGAGCCGCCTCTACCTGCTCATATCTAGACAGGGATGTATTTCATTGAAAACACATAAAATCTCTACAATACCAAAATTCTAGAAAGTTCTTCTATACTAATCCTCAAAGTCTATCTTAGGGTAATGTGCTCTAATCAGAGTTTATCTAAATATATTTTCCAAGGTTTGTACGAAACTTCCTCTTATACCAACTATAATGACCGGGCTCCAGTTACCCAGAGTTGGTGCATTATTAAATAGAATTGGCATGATTATAAGGGATCAAGTACTGAAAGACCGATCAGTTTAGTATTATTAGAAACAAGATTCATACATAAGTTTAACTTTACAACTTGCAAAGAAATACAACACTAATTTATTCCATTAGATCATCCTAGCCTCCTGGATTATACATGCAAGTCACTCATAACTAACTTCTTCATATCCTAGGAAAATGAAACATAAGAAAAGGGTGAACTCAAACACTCAGTAAGGGTAAGTAATATAGCAAAAGATAACATAAACATTAGGCATGATGAATAATTGAAAACACATGCCTTTACAAATGATAAACATGAACACTTTATGGTTGGAATATGAGATAAGTAAATAATTAACGAATAAAACATAGTTATGGGTATTCTACTAGTTGAATAACCACATGAACCATCAATATTATTTTCATAATGAGGGAATGTATAATGACAGACATTCTGAAACATTTTTTCAAGGCACCGACCAAGACGTCTAAAAATGATTTAGGCCTCGGCCAAAACCATATATCAAATTGGGAAAGGCCTCAGCCAATTCCATGTGTAATTGTCTGATGAGACCTACCAATGCATCGAGGAGCTGTAGCGGGCTCCACCCATCACTTTCTAACTCCAATACATTCCTCATATGAAAATATTGAAATATAACATAAACATTCATATTAAAACTAGCATACGAAATGTCAATACATTAACCATAAACCATGAATGGTATAAAAATAACATATCCACAGTAAAACATATCACAAAACTTCCAATAAAATATGGATTATTTGTATCGTAATGAATCGACTTCAAACAAGTATAAAATCCATCAAAGGATGTTGACATAGATGAAATCAAAACTATTTGAGAGAAATATATCGTTCTTTTTTTGAAATAATTTAAAGTCACATAACTTTAAAAGAAAACAATTGTTATGAAAATATTTTTATAATATTGTAAGGGAATATTCAACAATGTTATAACAACGTATAATAACCATAGCCACCGTATAATTTAAAAAAGACATTCTTACCTTAATTTTTTCAAAAAGATCGTAAAGTGCCTTGTTTGGAAAACAACGGAAAGATTCCTTTAAAAACATATAAGGTCAAATAAGGGTATAAATGACTTTAACCCAAAGTATAGTAAATAGTAAAAATGTTTTAAAATACATTTTTAAGAAAACATAGATGTGTATGAAAAAGAGGTCCCGATAGATACTTACGTAAAAACAACCTCGAATAAGTAAAGAGATTGTGAAATTAACCCTTACCTTGTACTTTTCCTTGGTCAAGGGTATGTTAAACTCTTGTATAATAGTTAAATCATTGTTATTAAGTTATGAAATAACCATATAAATAATTATGATATCATATATGATCTTATAATAATGCTTTGTTAATAATATTTTAGTATTATCGTTGTTTCGGGTGTTAACGGATTCGTTTTCCTTTATATTCTTTGTTACGTGAGTCATGTTTGCTATGGATGGGATTTATCTTATTTATATCCAAAATGATATCAATTCTTTGAACATTATTTTTAATCATCAAATGAAAATTTTTATTTAATGGTTATGATGGGGAATAAATCTAATCACGTTCGTGGAGATGGTAATCCGTGCGTACGCATGAGCGACAATATCATTATTTTGATATTAAAATAATATTTAAATAGATGGTATATAATATATACAGAATCATTAAAGTTTTATATTTATTATTTACATATATTATACATCATTGTTACACCCATCCAAAAATAATGTATTGAATTACAACTACACCACGATGTGGATACGGTAAGCCGTACGTACGCACGTATGATGACTTTTTCATTCATATGATGGATACGATAATGAATATGGTTTTTCCATTAATATAATAACATCAATATATATATAATATACTGGAGTTATTATTTTATAATGTAAATAATAAATAAAGATGAAGTGGAAGAAGATAAGAACTTGAAAGAGGTGATAAAATATTTACTTCTTCTTCGGGTTCTTCCTCTTGATTTGATGAAAAGGGATCCATAGGATGGCTTTCTGGCCAATTTAAGGCCTATAAAATTAAGGGAGGATAGTTAGGAGGATATTTGGGTTGGTTTTGGCTGAGCCAAATGGCTTTGTAGGTGTGAATTTGAGAGAAGGGGATGTGCCCTTTTATAAGAGGGGTGATGAGAAACTTCGGGAAAGATTGAAATATTATTTTATAATAAATTCATATTAGGTTTATAATGGCTCCAAAATGATTTATTTTGAGGATAAGTTGGGTATGGGTCGACATTGTCTTAAAAAATAGGTTTTAGATAGGTTTAGGTTACCATATTAACCTTATCTTTTAGATTTAACTCTTAGTTAAATAGTTTGACATTTACCATGTCTCTTTGTATTTTTGTATTATATGGTTAATAAACATACTATAAACTTCCAAGAGAACCCAAAGTGGTTCATTATTGATATATAGAACATTATCTAATTCCTTTTTCCGAACCATATATTTTTAATAATATAATATCAATTAATAATATAATATTTTTTAAAAAACTCTTTTATGTCAATTTCGACACTATTTATTAACTAAAAATAAATTAATTTCACCAATACTAACATGTCATATTAACCTATAAAATTCTTGGATTTCATAAACAGTCTCAATTTACATTTATTTGGGTATTTATAATATCAATTCGTTTATTATTTCATTGATAAGGTAATTACTACATAATCATTGTGTCGTAAATAAATTAAATTATTTAATTTATAAAAATTATAAATAAAAAACCATTATGTAGGAAAACTTTTTATATTTCTAATTAATATTTATAGAAGAATTTATCTTATGTATAAACCTATATTAAAATGGTTTAATTATTAAACTTGAATTTAAAACTTTTAACTCTTTTTTAAATAAAATAACAATAAATGTTCTAATCTAACCCAAGTTGACCTAAAGGATCATATTTTATTCCTACAGTTGTTTTTGGTATTAATAAAACTATACAATAGAATTAGGACATGGTTTAGGGTAATAATAATATCATTTTTACCTTTAATTAACTTATTTACTTTTAACTATGGTAAATAAAAGTCAAAAATACTATTCACCAAAAAAATATTTTTGTTTTATTGAACCACATTTTACTTACTGATATCAACCGTGTCTCTCAGATTTTTGAAATTCAATTCACAGAAGTGGTAAAATTATGTTTTATGCAAATTTTCAAATGCTCCTAGGAGGTGGGTAAAAGATGGTAAAAAGTTCAATAAAACTTTTATATATCTAAACATATTATAAAATGACTCCAATGAATTACATTGAAACTATATAGGTATTATGTATCTATTTTTACCTAAAATAAATTTTAATAAAATAAATATTTATTTAAATGAAAATTCGGTTTTAACCAATAACACAATGTTTTTCACTATTTATCAAAAATTGAACATTTTTAGAAAAATACCTAAAATTCACCCTAAGCTAATTTCAATTTTCCAAATTAAAAATTTAAGTCCATTTTGATAAATAAAATTTACAAAATTTAAAAAAGTGGGTATTTCTATTCATAACGGCTAGTATTATTAGTCGCGGTGTGTTAGAATCTCAAAGTTTCATACAATGCAATCTATTGTATTATTCAAAGGGAAACGTACAATGGAATCATGGGGTGTCATAATCGCCTTATTGAATTTACCATCCCATAACCCTTTCATATTTTTTTTCATGTATAATTCCTTACTATTCATGTTTATATGAAATGTTATATATCTTTTTAATTATTATTATTAATGTTTCACTTATTTTATTTCATGAACCATATATATGTGGAAATGTTATGTTATATTCTTAGTTAGGTCCCTTTATTGGTGGATTTAATTATTGGGATTGACCATCCCTATAGTAATTTCTTAGATTCCTAAGTAGTATCTACTAACCCATAGGGACCAGGGATACCCTTAAGAACTTTTCATGGAATGGATTTGGTATCTAGTTTGGGGGAAGCCTAGGTTGGTTCTTGAGATTTTGTTGGTTCCATGAACTTTGTTTCCTCCTCATTGAATATTGTTCAATCAACATCATTGGGGAAATAAATTACATAGAAAAATTATTCTAGAAATAATATTGGAATTTTCCATCTCAAAGTTTCTAGTTTACTTTCCTATATCAACATTTATGCAATATGAAAAGAAAAAATTAGAGGTTAAGTCTTGAAAGTTTTACATTGTAGGGAATGGAGATAAAGAAAATAGATTTCATCTCTATAATAATAAATTATATATGTTCTTCTAAAAGATGTAGTTTTATATTTAATTCAGAGATCTTATGATATATTCCAAAAGAAGATGAATTTTTTGATCAAATGACCATTAAAAGAAGATTTTTGGATAAATGGTTGTTTTAATGTTTTTGATAATTAGTAAATTCACAGTTTATTAATGTTTTGGAAAAAATAGATCTTACAGAATAATTTTTTTATGGAAAACATGTTTTTATGGTGTTTCCAAGGCTAGAAGTATTAGTGATATTGCAGATTATGGTGGCCTATGGGAGTTATTAAAATGTAAAGTTATAGAAATAGTGGTTCCATAATGAATTGAGACACATGGTAAATTATGGAGGACTATTGTTATTTGATGAAAAGTGAAGATATATAAAAGTGGAACATAATACTTACTTGTCATAGATGATAGAAAACATGATATTCTATAAGAGGCTATAAGTCTAAATGACATGACTGTCACAACATATTTTTTATTTTCTTTGTTATTTGATTTATTTATTGTTTTTCAATCCTGTCATTAATTTTCCATTTGGGTTCTGGGTAAAATTGTAATGTTTTGGGAGTTTGTGGTCAGTTTTTGGCTTAGTGCATGGTTAGTGCGCATAACATAGGAGAAAACATGTGACTACAAAATCGAAGGGGCATTTTTTTTATGGTTTCACTGGGATGGGTAGTACACAGTTTATCCCAAATTTTGTGAGTCTTAGAAGAGACCTTGTGGGTTCTTAGTGGTCTCTATGAGCTATTGCACAACTTGTTCATTATTTGAGGAGACCATGCAACACGTGTGCATAAGTGTCTGTATTTTTATAGATATGTTTTTTATGGTTGGAACACGGTTTCCATACCATAAAGCCAAAATTTTCAAGTCTAATGTGTCTCTCTAGTAGAGGGTTCATTATTAGTTCATATTTTGGTAAAATATGTGACCTAACCATGCATCCTACCCAGTTCTTAAAAAAATAATTCCCATTTTACACTTAAAATTTTAAAACCCTTGATAAGGGATTTTATTCCCCACACATCACCATATACTTCTATATGCCCACGAGAGGCTCCCTCATGCGTATAGCCTCCCTAATATCGCTACCTCTATCCTTCGATTCCTTCTCCAATTCTTGTTGAATTTTTTTCTAGTTAGTGTTTCTCCTCCTCCACTCTCATCTATTACCTTTTTCTTCTTTTATTTCTCCCCTCTCAAGTGGTGTATGTTCCATAGACAAATACTAACCTAAATGGGGTGTTTGTTTGGTTCTATTATTGGTTTATATGGTTCAATAAGACTGATTCAGGACCTTTTGTAGCTGTGGCTATCGAAGGAGACATGTTCTCCATTGAATCTTGGCGTGGTTCCATCTGATTTCAATTGTAGCTCCTTTTTGTATTTCTGGATTTTTTTTGTTTTGGGTTCTTCATTTTTTATAGAGTTCCTTATACCTTATTGGGGTAGATTTCTGTTTCTATTAATGACGTATATCAGGTGAGAGGTAGGTTACCCTATATATGAGGATTTTAATTGAAATCCATGATTTAATATTTATTTTAGTGTTTGTTTTCATTATATTATAAAGTAAATAAATTGTCTAAAATGATTGTGATGGATGGAATTTTCCACTCTCATGTTTTCCATGTTTTATTATGCTTTGGATATGGGTTTTATTCAGTGTAACGTGATTTAAAAATATATTTTAAAGGATATGCAAATGGAGTTCCTATATTTTCATATAAACTCTTTTATTTATGTAAGCTACAGATATTGAGAATGTTTTACCCTTTTGGATGCTTTTTCATAAAGTCCTAATGGTTCATTTAATTTCTAAAGAAAATATAAATTATTTCTAAAATTATTCTTCCTTTTTTAAAATGTAATATACTTGTAAAAAAATATTGGTATATATATAGATATCCTCTTTATACATATAAATTCAAGGTGTGTGAATATATATATTGTGATAAGGGATATTTATATATATAGAGGTGAATATGTGTATAATGATAAAAAGTTACCATGTAAATTGAATTTATTTGGTTCAAAAATGTTTTTCAATTGGTAAAGGTTATATTTCAAATGATGAATCTAGGTTGGTACATTTAGATATTTTCATAAAAAGAAGATTCACCCATGTAAACTCTCTATTCTAGGGGGAATTATCATGGATGGTGTACATAGGTTGGCTTATCATGAATGAAGAATTTTCATGGTTGAGATGTTTTATTTCCATTTACTTTAGCACCTCAAATTTTTTCTATATCCATGTAATCCTAGACATTGTATTGTGAGTCTAGAGACATTTAATATTTATACCCAATTAGATGGACTAGATCCCCTAAGTAGGTAAAGTCCATGGTGGGATGTTTGACTGGTGAGGCTAGTTTAGAGTAGTTTGGTGGTTATAGACTATGGATCACATCGACAAGCCGATAGATGGTTTTAAATTGAGTATATATATATATATAATATATTCACTTGATGTTTAGGGAAATCCCACATTAAAATAATTAAGCTATTCCACTTTCCCTAATTTTGTAATGCTTTGTTTTTATTATATTATTTAATCTTTTATTATTTCACTAGAAACTCGTAGATTATAACCCATTTACTTGTATTATACCTTATCCTATTTTGGTAACACCTTGTAATATGATTTCCATTTCTAAATTTTCATGAATATATTTTCTTTCACCACATTTTATTTTTTATAAATAGTTTTTTTCTAAATTCTTTCATTATTTAGAAACTATTTTTTGAAAATAGAATGTGGAATGGTAATTTTGAAATTATTTTCATGTTAATTGTTTTAAATGGATATGAAAACCTTATTTTAATAGATGTATTTTAAACTATAATGAAATGGTTTAATTTTTGGATGGTATGTCATAGGGTGTGGTTTCTCTTTTCCATCCCTTCTCAGCTTATTGCTCAAACCTACATTATCTATTTCAATTGCATGTCCATCTTATATTTTTTTGATCACCCATGGGGAGTTGAGATTTATTGTTTGGTGGTGAATAATATATTGAAAAGGATACAATTATGTTTTTTTTTTAGTACCATTTTTTGATTTGTCTACATAGGTTTTTACTATTTTTTATAGGAGGAGGGGAGTTATAACAACTACTAGTTGAAGAAAATCCATTGTAGGGGTGCATTTGTCTTTTAAGAGAGGGGTTTTGGAGTGAGAGGTGGGTTTTTGGTGCTCTTTTAAAATTACCACTTTTTAATTTTGATATTAGGACATTGTTTCTATTTATTTTTCACTCACATGGTTGTCTAATGTATGGATGAGTTATGCTAAAATATTATTTACTTTTTACTTTATATTAAATTAATTTTTATTGTGATAAATAATTCCCAAAAGGTGATTACTTGATGCATAGACACTTGTTCCTACCCATGGAGATTGGGAATGCCATTTGAGCCTTGTCACGAATTGGGTCGAGCATCCAACTGAGGGACATCTTGGGTTGGTTCATGACATAGAACATGTGGGAGTTAATAATGAGGTATGAAATGAAATATTTACATGTTTATTGGATATGTGAGAAAACATAATTATCCACCAAGAGAGTAATTCATAAAAAATGGTGTTATTGGTTGAAGGAGGAAGCATATGGTATAAATTGTTATAAGGAATATCTTATTATAAAGGGTTTTCAACAAATGAATGGTCTATATTTTTCTATGTTCATTCTTCTGGTTGTTAAAATCATGAATATTTGGATGATACTATGGATTTATTACATATAAGGGTTACTATAACGACCCTCCAATTCTCATTGTCTTGAGAGTACAACGAGTCATTACTATTCCTTAAAAGACATCCCCAAGGCGCCAAAGGCTGGAAATAAATGCTGAAGGGTTTCAAGTACAAGGGGGGGGGGTGATTTACGCTTTAAGAAATAAACCCACAAACCAACCATAAAAAAACATTCACTATATAATGCATGAAAAAATGAAATACAAATAAACAACTTCATTTATTTCAAACCACATCAATGTACACAACAGTGGAAGACCAACTAACCATCAAAGTACACAGCGGATGAACAACTCAAGATGCTCAAAAGACACTACAAATCCATGATCCACAAGCTCCAAGCTCCAAAACATCTTCCAAGCATCACCACAAGTCACTAGTAATAAGAATCTTTACATTTACATGTGTCTCAGAACATGACATCTGCAAAATCACCAAAGTTCCAAAGCAGGGGGGAGATAAAACTCAGTAGGTTTTCCCCAACGACGTCCCTTCTCACGCCACTAGGATAAGTGATTTAACCACATTTATATAAAAAAATTTACATAAAACATTTTCTCAAAAGCATTATATAACTAAATATAAATAGGTTTCCAAAACCATTCATAACCAAAGGCATTCGAAGAGAAATTGAAACAAATTTTCCAGCAAGTTAATTTTCTAGAAAAATAACCAAACAATATTTAGAAACGTTTCACAAACATTCTTTTTTGGCATACCCAACCATTCCACAAACCCATGAAACCAACCAAGAATTCTAACTGAAAAATGGGAGAAGCCATAACCTTTATCCATCCCAACCATTATGGGGAGGACTTCTTACCCTTATCCAACCAAAATGCACATGAATTCCAAACAGGGGAGATCCCTAACCCTTATCCATCCCAACATTGATGGGGGATACTCCTAACCCTTATTTGTCCTGAATGCAATATGAATGTTTGATGGAGGAGAGCCCTAACCCTTATCCATCCCAACAATGATAGGGGGTACTCCAAACCCCTATCCATATCGAATGCAATAGGAACACACACCACATATTCCCATCAATCATTCCAAAACACCCTTTCAATAAAAACACCTTTTTATTGAAAACCATTTCCATAAAAACCATTTTAAATCCAAAACATTTCAATTCCAAAAAAAAGCAATTAAAATCTCTTTTTATTGAAAACTGATTCCATCAAAGTCATTTAAATCTCAAAGAATTTTAATAAAACATCCATTTTATTAAAATCCCATTTTTCATCAATACGCTTACAATTTCAGCAATCATAATTTAAAATCAACATTTTAAATTCAATAATCCAAATCATTTTTCACAACAATTCACCGATATTTTACAATTTCATCAAAACCATAAATCATCACTAAATGAGATTTATTTCATTCTTTTCATAATAAAATCCATTAAAACAACCAATTTGAGACTAAGACAATCAATTCTAGAAAGAGGAGTCGAGAGTGAAGCCCCCTACCTCAAAGGTTTTTTGACAAAAACCACCACGCACGAAGAGCGCTCTAGAAAAACAGGTCGATTCTCTAAGAATCCTCCATAGATATCTTCTCCTAACACAAAAAAGACCAAACATCATAATATTTTGCATTCACCACATATATCTACCCATAACGGGTGTAGATCTAAGAAACCGAGAGAATAGGAGAAGTAGATCTAAGTAGATCTAAGAAACCGATCAAGAACGATCACATAACTCATGAATCCGGCTTTGATTCGCCAAGAGAAGCCTTTAAATCTCCTCCGGAATGATGGGAGAACCTTCTTTGACCTTATGAGAAAAAAATACTGAGTTAGGGCCGCTTAGGAGATCAAAGGAGGCATACAGAGCCAAAAACGCGTGAGATCCACAATTTAAGGATCTCATTTAAGTGCCCGCACAGTTAGTTCGCACGGTTTGAAATACCATGCACTAACCATGCATTAGCTACTGCCTCGACCACCCTTCTTGAAAAGTTTGGCCGCATGGTTAGAAAAATTGTGTGCTGACCATGTGGAAGCTACTGCCTCCAAGACCCACTATGCACAATTTGGCCGCACGGTTTAGACAAACTGTGTGCTGCCCGTGCGACTTCCCCTTTTCCTCAAAACATCATTCTAAGTTCTCCCGACTCTCCCATTCAACACCCTTAACTTTAAAACCATGAAAATCATCATGTAAGGGTTACATACTAGAAAAAGGGGGTACTAAATTCTCCCCAACATTGGTCTTTCCATCCTCGGAAAGTAGAAAACCTTCAGCCAACTGAAAGAGTTCCGACCACTGCTCTTTCATTTCCTTTTCACGTTCCCAAGTCTCTTCCTGAATCTGACCATGCTGCCATAAAACCTGCAGTAGGCTGATATTTTTTCCATGAAAGAATTTCTCTTGCCTATCCACAATCTGTGCTGGGAAATGTATCAATGAAGCATCCAAATCTAGGTCATTGTGATCCAATTTGATCACATGGTCAAGATCAGGCTGATACTTTTTCAACTGAGATACATAGAACCCATTGTGCACCAAAATGAACTGTGGTGGTAATGCCAACTGATATGCCACCTCTCCAAACCATTCCAGTATCTCAAAATGGCCAATGTATCTCAGAGATAACTTTCCCTGCTTCTCAAAATGACGATGTCCAAGCCTTGGAGAGATCCTCAAGAAGACATGATCACCCACAATGAACAACAACTATCTTAGATAGTGATCTGAATAGGATTTATGATTACTCTGATCCGTCTCCATCCTCTTTCTAATCAACTAAATATTCTCCATTGTTTCTTGGACAAGGCTCGACCCAACAAGTGAAGTTTCACCAGTTTCCACCCAGCATAGTGGAGAACGACAATGATGAACTTAAAATTCTTCAAATGGAGCCATGCATATCAAGGCTTGATATCTATTTATGTATGAGAACTCTACTAAGGGTATATGCTCCTCCCATGAGCCACCAAATCCATTAAAAAAGCCAGAAAAATGTCTTCCAACATTTGTATCATCCGCTCGGACTGCCCATCCATCTGAGGATGACACACTGTGCTCATCGTCAACTGAGTCCCAAGGGTTTGCTAAAATGATTTCCAGAAACGAGCTGTGATCCTAGGATCTCTATCTGAGACTATAGATACTGCTACACCATGCCTCTTTTCCACTTCTCAGATATAGATTTTTGAAAGATCTTCCATCGTATGATTTTCAAGAATTGGGATGAAATGGGGCAACTTGGTTAGATGATCCACTATCACCCAAATGGAATCATGTTTCCAGACCGTTCATGGAAGACCTATAACAAAATCCATTGCTATCTGATCCCATTTCCACAATGGTATAGGTAAATATTGTAACATACCAGCTAGTCTCTGATGCCCTTATTTAACCTGTTGACAAGTTAAGCACCGCGAGATGAACTCAGCCACCTTCCTTTTCATACTGCTCCACCAAAACTGCGCCTTCAATGCCTTGTACATATTCTATGTACGTTGGTGTATACACATTTTGAATGGTGGTAAGCATGAAGGAGTTGTTCTTGACAACACATAGGTAGAACCATCTGATCTCTAAAATACAAAACTAAACCTGCATCCAGTTTCCAACCATCAATGTTCTCCCAACCATTGAGTTTTTAACTCATTACCAGACATTCTGCATCAGATGTTTATGCCTCTTTGACCTTTTTTACTAAATCAGGAACAAGCATAGCTGAAAAGAAAACTGCAACATCACCTCGATCTTCACATTCCAAATGCATGTTGGCTAAGAACAACATCAACTGCCATTCATCAGATGCTTCTTTCTCCAACTGAGCATATGAATTTCTACGCAATGAATCTGCCACCGAATTCCCTTTTCCTGTTGTGTACATCATGTCAAATTCGAACATTTGGAGATACTCCATCCATCTCATTTTCCTTAGATTCAAATCTCCCTGTGAGAAAATATGCTTCAAGCTTTATTGATCCGTAAACACAGTAAATTTCTCACCAAAGAGAAAGTTTCTCCTTATTTTCAAAGAATGTACGACTATAGTTAACTCCAAATCATGTGTTGGCTAATTCGTCTCATGCACCCTCAACTACCTTGATCCATGAGCAACCACATGATCTCTTTGCATGAGAACACAACCCAACCCTAATCCTGAAGCATCACAATACACCACATACACCGGTCCTAATTCTGGAAATATCAAGATAGGTACTGATGTAAGCCAAACATTCAGTTCTTGAATGGAATTATGACATTCTTTTTTCCATTATAAGAGAGCATTATTCTTAGTCAGAGTTGTCATTGGTGAAGCTAGTCATGATAAATCACACACAAAGCATCGGTAGTAACCATATAGACCAAGAAAACTGTGTATCTCGAACACATTCTTTAGTGGTTTCCAAGAGATAACAACTTTTATCATTTCAGGATCAACAAAAACACCTTTATCAGAAATGAAATGGCCATGGAAATGTACTCCCCATATCCAAAAATCGCACTGTGATAATTTGGAATAAAAATGATGATCTCTCAAGATTTTTAACACTCTTTCTAGGTGAATCTCATTATATACCCCTATATTTGAATACACTAAGATATCGTCCACAAACCCCGCAACAAAAGAATAAGGATATCGCTGAAATATCCGATTCATAAAATCCATGAAGTCCGCTTGTGAATTCATTAGACCGAAAGGCATGAATAAAGATTCATAGTGGCCATATCAGCTTCTAAAAGTTGCCTTTCTAATATCCTCTTTCCGAACTCGCAATTAGCGATATCCTGATCGCAACTCAATCTTAGAGAACCACTGACCTTGCCTTAATTGATCGAACAGATCATCAATGTGTGTAAGTGGATATCTATTATTTATTGTAACATGGTTAAGCTTACGATAATCAACACACAACCAAAGAGTTCCATCTGCCTTCTTCACGAAAAAAACTAGTGCTTCCCAAGGAGATGTACTTGGTCAAATAAAACCCTTGCTTTCCAACTCTTCTAACTGAAATTTCAATTCCCATAACTCTGTTGGTGCCATCCTATAAGATGGAAGGGAAATATGACTTGTCCCCACAAGGAGATCAATCGTAAACTCCACTTCCCTTAGTGGTGGTAACCCTGAGAAATTCTTGGGAAAGACATTTGGAAATTGATCCACCACAACTGGAAAACTATTTTCCTCAATCTCTTCCATTGATGCCAAAGTCAATGCTGCTAATTGGTAAGATATCATTCCCACCATTGGTTCCAACAATCTATTTGCACCTTTCATTATCATCCTCTCTTCTCGGAAGAGATTCTCAATGCTATCCTCAGTCTTGAAACTAAATGTTCTCCTATAATAGTCAATGTGAGCTTTAAACATTGTCAACCAATCTATACCCATGATTACATCATAGACATCCATGTCCGACATCGAGAAGTCCCATTTTAGCTTAGCTACATCTACAGTTACAACACATGCTCTACACACAAAGACTTGACTTTCTCTTTCACCAAGGGGACTTTTTTGTTTCAAAACAGAAGGCATCATTTATAGTTTTAAACATAGAAAGTCAACAACACGAGATGCAACGAACGAATGTGATGCAACAGTATCAAACAACACTTGGACAAAGGTATAATTCAAATTAATCGTACCTCTTACTATGGATGGTCCAGCCTGATCATCGACAATCATCTTCTTAGCTCTATAAAATTGCTTTATTGCTGCACTATTCTCCTTGTTGCCTTGCTAAGATTTTCATAGTTGAGGATTCATGGTATTTATAGTATCACCATGGCTAACTATATTATTCTATTGAACCTGACTCTTCTGTCCTAGTCTTGTTGAAGCATATGATGCTTGTGACACCTAAGAAGAGTCACATGCAGCCAACCTCGGTGCATTTCTGCAATAGCGATATAGATGCCCCATCTTCTTGCAATTGTGATAGGATCTAGGTTCAGCTGTACAATCTCTCCTTTTGTGGTCAAGCGAACCACATTGAAAACAACCTTATGTGATCTGTGGTTGTGGAGGAAGGTTGACTGATCCCACTGTCTGGTTCTGATTTCCACTTGCACTATAGAAATAGGTGTCCCTCTCTACTCATGTTCTCAGTGATTGAGTTCCCACCATTTCCCGTAGGTATAAACATTCCTCCTCCAATAGATCCCGATATATAATGTTTAGAAATAGTCACTCTGTTTACCATATCGGTATAATCTGTAATACAGAGCACCAATATCTTCGATCAAATCTTTTTCTGTAGCCTCGATTTGAAGATGTGTGCCTTCAACGACGCACTTTCCACAACCTCTGGTGAAAAAAGGACTATGTTCATAAACCTAGCTGAATACTCTGTGATAGAGAGGCTCTCTTGCTTCAAGATAAAGAAGTCTGCTATTTTCTGGATCTTGAACGCGTGAGGATAGAATTGTTTGTTGAAAAATCCTTCAAAATCCTCCCCGGAAAGGCCTTTATCCAATTTAGCATGCACTGCTAAATCCCACCACTGACGTGCAAGATCCTGGAGAATATATGTCGGCAACATTACATTCAACTCTACTGGTGTGCCGATGAAATTGAAGATACAATTCATCCTTCTTAGCCACACCTCCACCTTTTCGGGTTCAGCATCACCCCAAATGATTGGTGGATTCTTCTTCATGAACTGGACGGTATGATCCACATGCCTTGGTTCATTCCTCCGGTTCCCCATATCCATAGCATGAAAATCATAGACAATAATCTGAACAAACTCTTGGTTCACACATGGTTCTAGTGCAACCACATTCTATGCAGCCTCTTCGGGTTGGTTCCGACGATGCCTACCGGGTGCCATTTTCTAAACCAACAAAAAACTCCATCAATCTCTCTCTCTAGCAACTGATGGCTTAGAATTTCAAATTCTATCACATCATCTATCCCAACATTGTTTCCCAAAACATGTATTTTCCCATTTCAACATTTTTGAAAACATTCTTCATGCCTTTTGAAAATGAACCCATTTTCCAAATACACAAAATACTCTGTTTTCAAAATCATTTTCTTGAAAACAATATCTTCATTTTTCAAAAATTCACACCTTGCCCAAAATCATAAATCATTCTTCACACTGAGATATGAAATCCTAGTGGGAATTCATTCCTCTATAATTCATTTCATGCTCATCTCATTGGCTAAACCCATGACAACGAGATTTACAACATTCTAGAAGTGTATCTAAAACACTTATGTACCCAACACCCTGGTAAATTGAAGTTCAACATAAACGGGTTAGCTAATTCCCTTTGTGCTATGCATTTCAATTTCTGATAATCCTACTCATGTCTAAGATTTTTACCCAAGGAATAGACAAGAATGAATTTCAACTCCAAGACCAAGAACACTGATGACTACTTGTTAGGCATGGACCGAATAAGCTAATACCATTTTTAATGAACCGCCAATTCTCATTGTCTTGAGGGTACAACGAGTCATTACTAAGCCTCAAGAAAAATCCCCAAGGTTCCAAAGGCTGGAAATAAATGCCGAAGGGTTTCAAGTACAAGTGGGGGAAGATTTACCCTCTATGAAATAAACTCATAAACCAACCATAACGAAACATTCACTATATGGTCCATGATCAAATGAAAGACAAATAAACAACTTCATTTATATCAAACCACATCAAATTACACAACAGTGGAAGACCAACTATGCCTCAAAGTACACAGTGGATGAAAAACTCAAGACACTAAAAAGTCACTACAACTCCATGGTCTACAAGCTCCATGCTCCACAATATCCCCCAAGAATCACCACAAGTCACTAGTAATAAGATGCTTTACCATTACCATTGTCCCGGAACACGACATCTGCAAAATCACCAAAGTGCCAAAGTAGGGGTGAGTATAAAACTCAGTAGGTTTTCCCCAATGTCTTTCCTACTCATGCCACTAGGATAGAATAGGTATCCATATTTATATGAAACATTTTCTATAAAAAATTTTCTCAAAATTAGTGTATAACTTAATATAAACAAGTTTCCAAAACCATTCATAACCAAAGGCATTCCAATAGAAATTTAAACCAATTTTCCAGTAAGTTATTTTTCCAGAAAAAAAAACCTAACAAGCTTAAGAACTATTTCACAAACGTTCCTTTTTGGCATACCCAACCATTCCACAAACCCATACAACCAACCAAGAATGCTACCTGAAAAAGGGGAGAATCTCTAACCCTTATCCATCCCAACCATGATGGGGGGGAATTCTTACCCTTATCCATTCCAAATGCTCATGAATTCTTGATGGGGGAGAGACCTAACCCTTATCCATCCCACCATTTATGGGGGAGACTCTTAACACTTATCTTTCCCGAATTCAATATGAATGTTTGACAGGGGAGATCCCAAACCCTTATCCATCGCAACACTGATGGGGGAGACTACTAACCCATATCCAACTCGAATGCAATATGAACACACACCACATATTCCCATCAATCATGCCAAACCACCCTTTCAATAAAAACAACTTTTTATTGAAAACCATTTCCATCAAAACCATTTCAAAGCCAAACCATTTCAATTCCAAACCATTTCAATAAAAATCCATTTTATTGAAAACCAATTCCATCAAAGTCATTTCAATCTCAAACCATTTCAATAAAAAATCCATTTTATTGAAAACCCATTTTTCATCAATCCACTTACAATTTCAACAATCATAATTTAATATCAACATTTTAAATTCAAGAAGCCAAATTACTTTGCACAACAATTCACCAAGAATTCACAATTTCATCAAAACCATAAATCATCACAAAATAAGATTTATCTCATGCATTTCACAATCAAATATATTCAAATAACCAATTTGAGACTAATCCATTAAATTCTATCTAGAGGAGTCGAGAGTGAAGCCTCCTACCTGAAAGGTTTTTTGACGAAAACCACCACGCACGAAGAATGCTCAAGAAAATTGGGTCGACTCTCCAAGAATCATACTTAGATATCTTCTCCTAACACAAAAAAGACCAAACATCATCATATTTGGCATACAAACACTTAGATCTACACATAACAGTCATAGATCTAATAAACCGAGAGAAGATGAGAAGTAGATCTAATTAGATCTAAGAAACTGCTCAAGAACAATCACATACCTCAAGAATCCGGCTTCGATTTGACAAGAGAATCCTTTAGATCACCTCTAAAACGATGGGAGAACATTCCTTGACCTTAGGAGAACCAAAATCCCGAGTTAGGGCCACTTAGGTTCTCAAACGAGGCATTTAGAGGCAAAAACATGTGAGATCCACAATTTAAGGATCTCATTTAAGTGCCTGCACAATTAGTTCGCACGGTTGGACAAACCGTGTGCTAACCATGTGGTATCTACTTCCTCGACCGCCCTTCTCGCATGGTTTTTATGCTTGGCTAGACAAATCGTGTGTCAACCATGCGGAAGATACAGCCTCAATGACCCATTGTGCACAGTGTGGCCGCACAGTTTAAACATACCGTGCGCTGCCCATGTGACATCCCCTTTGCCTAAAAACATCATTCCAAGTTCTCCCGACTCTTCCATTCAACACCATTAACTTTAAAAACATGAAAATCATCAATTAAAGGTTACATACTAGAAACCGAGGGTACTACAGTTACATAAAGATTAGTTTAGTTTTCATACCACATTTCTTTGGGGATACTTATGTGAGTATATTTACATGGAGAATCTAATGGGTTTCATGGATAAATGAAATTAATATCTTTTGCAGAAGTTTAAGCAAAGTTATTATAGGTTCAACTAAGCACCATGTAAGTGGAACTATAATTTTAATGAATTTATTGAATAATATAAGTTCACCCAAAGTAATTTACATCATCATTTTCACCATAATGTGTTTGATGATGGGTGTTTCATCATCTTACTTTTCTATGTGGATGTTGAGATTATTTATAGATATGTGGATTGATGAATGAAAGGGTGAAATTTTGATTTGTTTCATGATAAAGGATCTCAATAACAGAAATTAATTTTGGGGATACGGATTATAAGGAAAATAAAGACTAAAACATTGTTTTTGACTCAATTTGACTATATGTAGAAGGTGGTGGAAATCTTTGGAATGAGTGAGGAAAACCACGTTACCACATCCGTGGATATAAACCATAATTTAATTGGGGATAATTCAAATATAATGGAATTATACATTGGTTATATATAAGAGGAACCATTTTTATTGGTATTCAATAGCATGATGTATGTCATTGTTTGTACATGGTTGTACATTTCACATACTATGGGAGTTGTTAGTAGGTTTGTAGGTAATCTAGAAAGAGAAAACTGGTAAGTGGTTGTGAGGATCCTATAGTATCATAAACGTGTGAAATATTGTCTCATTAATTTAAAATATAAAAATTGATAAAAGGTTTTGTACATTTAGACATTGGGAGAGATGAAGAATCTTGGAGGAGCACTATTGAATATTTTTCACTCACATAGGATAAAATGTGAGTGGGATGTCAAAGAGTCAATTGTCTGTTTCACTTTAATGAAATTATTTATAGTTTTCCCCCCATAGTGTTTGAATTAGTCCAAATAAAATAAAATAATTTTTTTGTTTTTTTGTTTTTTTATTTTATTCCCAGAATTTCTTTTCTGGATTGTATGTTTTTTATAGTGTGTATAGGGTGACTTTTCTTTCTAGTTATGGATACATCATGAACATGGGTTTATTCTGATCTAATGGTTCTAGGACATTTCTTTCAACTATTTATGTTCCAAAGGATAAATTCCTGTAGGGAGGTTTCAGAACCGTCATATGGAGCTACACAGATTCATGAGAATATTAGAAGACAAAGCGTTATTGATTTTTGTTTTTATTCATATTTTACCACGAATACTTTATATACTCATATATCCTCTAATTTTATTATTAAAATTATATTTTCCTATACTGGAAGGTATTATTTATTATTTCTTATATATTATGCTAATCATAATGGAACCATGAGTTTAGGGACTGTGTGTAACATCCCGGTTCTGGAAGCCACCCAGAGGCGCCCCGTACCCAGTTGGTCACATGGCCTCAAGTACATTTACCCTAACTCCAGAGGCTACCAACTAGCAGCAAGGGCCTTGGGTGTGATAGTGGGAAACTATTCCCTCATTGGCAGAGTACATAGTGGAAGAAAACAAATGCAATAATGGAAACAGTAACATTCCATACAAAAGTAAACAATGGAAGACTGAATATAAGAAACAACTGGAACACATAAATATATAAATTATGCATGGTACATATGTCTAGGAAAACAGCCAAACACAACACAATGCTGGAATAAAACAGTACTAAACCAATGTACAAGGAAAATAGATAAACTGCTCCTCAGCATCACAGGCCTAAGCTTGGTCCCTGCTCTATAGCTCCACAGCATGTCAAGTACCTGAAGTAGAAGGGAGCCTGCCGTTATCTATACCTGCTGCAATATATTATGTTTGGGCTCAAAATCATGACCCAAATAGGGTGTGAGAATAAATCTCAGTAGGCAACCATTCAGAGATCTGTTCCTAACAATCAGTTAATATATGTCAGGTAAAAGTACAGAAAATAGTAAAAAGGAAAGTATTCATCAATAAACAATCCACAATTCAATATCAATCATAGCTAACACAAAAAGGTAACCCTTTTGGAAGTACTTACAGCCACCCCCTCTGGTCATATCTAATAAGTAAAAACAACCCTCTTGGTATTACACTCATCCTATCCTCTTTGGTTCAGTCATACGAATTCATAAAGTCTCTCTGAGGAAGCACTCACAGTCAATTCCCCTTATAGTCTAAGGTAGTAAAGGACTCTCTGAGGAAGCACATAAGGTAAATTCCTTTAATATCCCCATGTTCAAGTGACTCTCTAAGGAATCTCACTTAGTCAATTCCTCTTATAGCCTAGGTCATTCACATACTCTCTGATGAAGCTCACCCGGTCAATTCCCTTTATAGCCTGGAGTGGTTTAAGGTAATTCAAAGTAAAACAAAGACTCTCTAAGGAATATCACTTGGACTACCCCCTTATTGTCTATAATTCTCAAAGACTCTATGAGGAAACTCACTCGGTCTATCCCCTCATAGTAAATAATGCATAAAGACTATCTGAGGAAGCTCACTTGGTCTATCCCCTCATAGTCTATAATGCTCAAAGACTCTCTGAGGTAGCTCACTCGGTCTATCCCCTCATAGTCTATAATGCTCAAAGACTCTTTGAGGAAGCTCAATCAGTCAATACCCTCAGAGTATATAATTCTCAAAGAATCTCTGAAGAAGCTCACTCGGTCTCTCCCCTTATAGTATACTACACCAGGTTCTCACAGTCCCATGTAAGTCAACGCATAGTAATGCCATATGGGCAAAGTAATCCTACAGAACTACTTGGATAACTAGTCTGCAACATATCAACCATTTCAAAAAAACAACACTCCATCCTACAACAATAGGCATGGAAAACTGGTAAGGCAGCCAAATAGGCTAAATAGGACCCAAAGGTCGTAAACAGAACATGCAAGGGAAAAAGCTTAAGGAATAGACAAATCAACCCTATTTATATCCAATCAACCTCTACATAATCAAACAATAATGGAAGGAAAACAACAGGGGTAAAATGGTAAATGCGCAATACCCCGTTTACGGGTATTGGGCGATTTTTCACATAATATTCAAATACATCCTATGAAAAGGATCAAACCACATATCTTGGCGTCATAGGATTGCTATATGTGATCCAATAGGCTTGAATCAAATTGAAACGCCGATGATTGTTGTGTTTCCAACGCAATCGACAACGGTTGATTCATATAACGGACAGAGGCTCGGGGGTTCGGAGAAGTTTCAGCGCCGTATGATTTATCTTGGTCAAATGAGACCTAGAAGAAGATACTTCTGGTGATCTGACGTGACCTGGTTCTGTTTAATGAAATAAAACAAAATACACAGCATCTACTTTTTAAGTACACAGTGTGTACTCTTCTTTTCCTACTCTTCTTTAAGCGGCCTCCATGTCACCCCCACACAGCCGTGTGTGTGGCCATGACACGGCCAGCACATGGCCTCCTACGACAAAGCAGTACCCTACATGTACTCATAAAGTACATGACGTGCACATAAAAAATTTCAAGAATTTACTATTTTTCTCAAGAACGACCAGAAAAGAAAAAACATACCTGAAAAGAAGATCAAAGTTCTTACAAACATACCCCCTTAAAGAAATTCGTCCTTGAATTTCCCTAGCAAGTCGTAGGAGAATAAACCTCAAATAGATCTGGACACTGTGCTCATACATCGACCTCCCTCACCCAAGTCTCATCCTATACTCCCCCGTGCTACCATAGCACCCATACCAGTCGACCAAATTGGCCATAGATAACTTTTGTACTGCGATCCAAAATCCAGATAGGATGCTCCTCAAATGATGCATCCGATTCGAGCTCAACCTCCTTAGGTTGAATGGTATGAGACGGGTCTGAAAAGTAATGTCGGAGCTGAGAAATGGAGAAGACGTCATTCATAACCCGATACCTATGAGGTAACAATAACCGATAGGCAACTGTCCCAACTCTCACTAATATCTCAAACGGCCCAATGTATCTCAGTGAAAGATTAACCTATATCCTAATCCTTCTATTTCATAACCTCAGTGCGACACACAGAAAAACCTAATCCCTGACCTCAAACTCCAGAGGTTGTCTCCTCTGATCAGCATAAGACTTCTGACGAGACTTAGTCATCCTCTTCCGAATCAACTCTAATTGCTCTGTGGTCTCATGGACAAGACGAGGTCCCATCATAGCTGCCTCTCCTACCTCCAACCAACATAACGGTGATCAGCATGACCTACCATATAATTCCTCATAATGTTCCATATGAATTGTTTCTTGAAAACAATTTTTGTAGGAAAACTCTACTAGAGGTATATGCTTCTCTCGAGAACCTCCAAATTCCCGAATGATTGCTCGGAGAATGTCCTCAAGCACTTGAATTGTACGCTTGGACTGGACATCTGTCTGGGGATGGTATGCTGTACTAAAAAGTACATGTGTACCCAAAGCCTTCTGAATCCCCTTCCAGACCTGAGAAGTAAAACTTCCATCCCTATCCGAAACAATGGAGTGCATAAATCCATGTAGACGTACAATCTCTCGGATGTACAAACGTCCCAACTCATCAACACTAAAGGTCTCCTTGATCGGAAATAAGTGAGAAACCTTCGTGAGTCTGTCAATGGCAACCCATACCGCATCATTACCTCGAGGCGACCTCGGAAAACGGGTCACAAAATCCATCACAACGTCATTCCACATCCACTCTGGAATGGGTAACTGCTGCAACATCTCTTCTGGTCACTGATGTTTCGCATTCACCTGCTGACAGGTGGAACACCTCATGAAAAAACAAAAAACATCCCTCTTCATACCTGCCCACCAATAATGGTGGTGTAGATCACAATACATCTTGGTGACACCAAGATGAACTGCCCAAACTGAGGAATGAAAATCCCGCATCAGCTCTTTGCGTATATCTACCGGTACCCATACGCACCCCTAGAAATGAAAGATATCATCCCCAACTATGATCCATCTAGGAAATGTGTCCCTTCCTGACACACTTTTCTAAAGGACTAGGCCTTATGAGTCTGATAGCTTCCTCATTTGAACTCGATCAAGAAGAGTATAGGTAATAGCTACAGAAGAAAGAAATGTCTTCCCCTGTCTGTCGTGCACCTCCAAATGCATCTCAGAGAACAGATCCATAAGCTTCCACTCACTACTGACCTCTTAGACTGCATGTATCTGATTCCTCATGCTCAGTGCATCAGCCAATGCATTTCCTTTCCCTGATGTGTATGTAAGCTCAAATTCAAAGGACTATAGGTACTCAACCCACCTATGTTGTCTCAAATTCAAATCATGCTTAGTGAATATGTACTTGAGACTATTGTGGTTGGAGAAAACCAAAAAATTCTCTCCAAATAAATAATGTCTCCAAGGATTTAAGTCATGAAGAACAGCAACCAACTCCAGATCATGCGTCAGGTAGTTACTCACATGTGGACTCAACTGCCGAGACCCGTATGCAATGACTCCATGTCCCTGCATAAGAAAATCTCCCAGCCTCATACCTGAAGCATCATAGTAAACAATATATCTCTTTCTTGGCTTTAGAAGAACTAGTATCAGTGCTGATTTCAACCTCCCTTTCAGCTCCTGAAAGACTGACTCACAATAATCGGACCACAAGAACTTCACACCCTTCTTAGTCAGACCCATCAACAGTGCTGCTAAGTGTGAAAAGTCCTGTATAAAGTGTATGTAGTATCCATCCAGCCCTAGAAAACTCCAAACCTCAAATAATTTCTCCGGATGCTTCTAGGAAACTACTGCCCTCACTTTCTCTGGGTCTATTGATACTCCTGTCTCTGAGATAACATGACATAAGAAGTGATTTTGATCTATCCAAAACTGTTATTTAGAGAGCTTATCAAATAACTGCAGCTCTCTTAGTGTACTTAGAATGATATCAATATGTGTTTCATGGTCGTGTCGAGTGTGAGAGTTCACCATGTTTTCATCCACAAAATGCACCACGAAGAAATCCAAGTACGGATGTAACACTTGGTTCATCAGTGCCATGAAAACTCCAGGTGCGTTCATGAGACCAAATGGCATAACTGTATACTCTAATAGACCATACCTGCTCTGGAAGGCTGTAAGAGGTATATATGATGTTCTAACGTGCAACTGATGATTATCAGACCACAAGTAAATCTTTGAGAACATCTGGGCTCCTCTAACCTGATCAAAGAGATCACCAATCCTCGATAAGGGATATTGTTTCTTAACCATCAACTGGTTCAACTTCTGATAATCCATCCAAAGCCTGAGAGTAACGTCTTCCTGCTTTTCAAAAAGGAAAGGCGAACCGCAAGGAGAAGTAATGGGTTAGATGAAACCCCTTTCTTACAAATCCTCCAACTACTTCTTAAGATCTTGCAACTCAGGTGTGGCCATCCTATAAGGAGGAATAGACACTGGTGCCACTCCTGGCATGAGCTCAATAGAATAGTCTACCTCACGATCTAGAGGAAAACCTAAAAAGTTATCTAGAAAGACATCCCTAAAACGACCCACCACTGGAGGAAAGTATAACTATGAAGTCCTCTATTAATCTAGATATATACTAGAAGTCTGGGCTGATACTCCTAACCCATGATGCTTTGGAGATGCTTTTCTATCCTGGACATCCCACTCACCACACTGAAGAAAAGATCCACCCTTTGGTGATATGAAACTCACCATCTAGAGATAACAGTAGAGAACTACCTGGAAGGGAACTAAATATTCCATTCAGAGAATGAAATCATAGCCATCCATCTCTAGTACATAGACGTCCCAAAGAATGTGACACCCACCAACCTCTTGGGGGAACTCCTTGAACTGATGTACACTATATTTTCTCGTCCCCAACGGAGAGTCTAGTGTCATGATATCAGATGAAAAAAATATGCAGAGACCAAGAATCTCCACAACAGAGAAAAATATAAAGCTATGGGAATCCCTTGTATCGAAAAGAGTTGAAGATAAAACTGATGCTATTAAGATCGTACCTCAAACTGTAGAAGGTCCTGGATCCTTCTCTTGATGGGTCTGCTCTACTGTAAAGGCCTGGCCTGCTCCATGTCCCGATGAACCTTCCAGACCACTATGAGCTAATCCCCCTTCTATCGATGATAGGATGGTGACTGAACATCATGGTCGTGACCTCTACCTTGGCCTGAATGGCCAGAAGAACTCTAGTTCCAAGACTGGTGGGAAACTGTCGATACTACTCCTGAACGTGGGGTCATAGAAGAACCCCTGTAACCAGCTACTGGTGAAAAGATCTGACAGAAACACTGAATATGGCCCATCTTGCCGCAAGATCTTCACTCCGTTGGGTCTCTCTATCACTGAGGCTTAGTATGCCCGATCCTCCCGCACTAGTAGAACACTACCTAGCTACCAGAAGATGCATCACGTCTACTATGATCTCATATTTCAGAATCTCTACAGTGCTTCCTGCTATTAGTAGGAAGAATACTGGTGTTGGATGTCGAACCACTCTGGCTCACTACTACAGAATCCCTCAGATTGTGCAAAGTAATCAACTCCTGGTTGACGATAGAGGATATAATAGTAAACCTGAAGATGTTCACCTGCGATCAGATGTCATGCCTCAAACAATCCTCAAACTTCCATGAAAGGAAAAAATCATCAACTCCTGGAATAGGTGTGAAATTCTTTAGCTCTATGAAGTGAGAGTAATACTCCATAACTGAAAGAGTATCCTACTCCAGACTCATGAAATCCAAGGCGTGTTCGGACCTCAAGGTATCTGGGTAAAAGTAATCATAAAAGATTCACCTAAACCCATCCCAAGACATACTTTGCTGGCTCCCTGACTGTGAGATCACCTCCCACCACCTCTTGGTGGAGTCTCGGAGCATGTAGGTCACTAGGTTCACCCTCTTCTTTAGAGGTCTCTCGAGATGCTCAAAAATTGTCAGATTGGATTCTCTCCATGACTCTACAGCCTAGGGTCCTCCATCCCCTAAGAAAGTAGTAGTATGCTACTATTGAAAAACCCGCATCAATTCGACGATCGTCAGGGCAGGAGACGACGCTCCCTGAAAAGACTGCATCATCCATAGAAATCCTTCCCTGAACTGTGCATCATCACCTATGTCAGGTATAACGGTTGGTGCCAAGGCTAGCACAATGGGAGATTCTTCTAGAAGTCCCTGATCATCTATATCCGGTGTCTGATGACCGTCTAGGAACTAGCGTACAACAGTAGGACGTCTCAGTGGCATGACTCCACAAGGTCAAGCACATACCTTAGATAAATATTTTCATGGGCTGAAAACATAGGAATAAACAAAGGGAACCAGATAAGGAAAACATTCAAGTTCTGAAAAAAATGACTATATGGTGTGTATTCCCCCTACACGGTGTGTTCCTTTAAGACATTCACATGGGCGTGTACTCCCGCCAGAACTGGTCATGTAACACCCCAACCACACGGAATGTTGTCCCTACACACAACATGTACTTGAACTATATTCCCTTTCCCGAGTCTCCTTACACGGATAACCCACACTGTCCTATTAATCCTATACTACACGACGTGTTAATGAAATATATGGAATGTAATAGACAAGTTTCGATAACCCGTGTTGTTAGTTACATGACCGACTACACTGCTCAATCAACACAACTTGCTTCAGGTGGACACGACGCGTACTTGAAGGATTTCCCCAACCCATGTTGTTCGTGACACGGCTGGGTACATAGATCAGAATACATGACATGTTCAAAGTCCACACAACATGTATAGGCTTATGGTTCATTCTTCCGTGTTGTTCGTTACACGGGCGCAAACAGGGTTATCCCTACACAGCGTGCTAAAACTGGTACACAACATGTTTCCATAAGGAATTTCCTATCCTGTGTCTCTACCCACACGGTCTAAGACACAGTTGGAGACAATAGGGCATGTATATATGGTGCACGACATGTACATAAGAAAACAGTTCCTTCCTGAATAGAAGGAGACACGGGCTGTGTTGCAACATTACACGCCGTGTATTCTGAGTTTTTCCAGACAGTAATCCTCAGAAACTACTCCAAAACCTAGAAAACACTAAAAACAAACATTTAAGTGTCAAATTCCAATTCGTGAGGGCCCATACTCCTTGAGAATATATATTTTAAATCTTATACATGTTATAAACAAGCAAATACAAGTTATTGAACCACCAAATTCCGATTGATGAGGGCCCATAACACCTCAAGAACCGAAAATTGGAGTTCATCCAAAAAAAGCATTACACAAAGCAATATTTCATCAAACAAAAAGTATTCTAGCAAGGAATCTATCACAACATCATGCATATTCTACACAATATCTATCACAACAACATGCAATTACTAATGCACCCTAGATGGCATGGAAAGAATGCATGACATGTGATTTCTAGCAAGTTCCTATATTATGCATGAGATGGCATACCCTCATCTCATAGAGTTGCGATAGAAATGGAAAGTCAATAATATAAACATTAACAACTCAAATCATGTGAGTCACCCAAGAGTGAAAATCAATCAACTGTAAAATTTCAAAATCAGAAAATTGCATTAACGAGGTAAATTGACTTTCCCCTATACATGTGTTAGCTACTCCTGGGAAAAACTTATTACCATGTACATATTCCGTCCTATCCCTGACTATAGGGTCCAAAATGTTAGTCAAGATTAAATAATTCCTCTGACACCACCTTGTAAAATCCCAGTTCCGGAAGCCACCCAGAGGCGCCCCGTACCCGGTTGGTCACATGCCCTCAAGCGCATTTCCCCTAACTCCAGAGGTCGTCGACTAGCAGCCAGGGCATTGTGTGTGATAGTGGGGAAACTATGCCCTCATTGGCAGAGTACACAATGGAAGAAAACAAAATCAATAGCAGAAACAGTAATAGTTCATACAAAAGTAAACAACAGAAGACTGAATGTGAGAAACAACTGGAGCACATACATATATAAATGATGCATGGTACATATGTCTAGGAAAACAGCAAAACACAACACGATGCTGGAATACAACAGTACCAAACCAAAGTACAAGGAAAAAAGATAAACAGATCCTCAGCATAGCAAGCCTATGATTGGTCCCATGCTCTCCATCTCCATAGCATGTCATGTAATAGAAGTATAAGGGAGATTTCCCTTATCTATACCTGCAATAATGTAATCTGTTTGGGCCCAAAAGCATGACCCAAACAGGTTTTGGGAATAATTCCTAGTAGAAAACCACCCGAAGTCCTGTGCCTAATAGTCAGTGAATATATGGTAGGTAAAAGTAAAGAAAATAGTAAATAGGAAGGTACTCTGCAGTAAAAAATCCATAGTTCAATATCAAGCACAACTAACAGAAAAAGGTAACCCTCTGGGAAGTACTCACATCCATACCCTCTGGCCCTACCTAACAAGTACAAACAACCCTTTGGGTAGTACACTCAGGCTAGCCCCTCTGGTTCCGTCATACAAATTCGTAAAGACTCTCTAAGGAAGCAGTCACAGTCAATTCCCCTTATAGTGTAAGGTAGTTAAGGACTATATGAAGAAGCACACAAGGTCAATTCCCCTTATATACCCATGGTCAAGAGACTCTCTAATGAAGATCACTCGATCAATTCCTCTTATAGCCCGGGTCATTCATAGAATCTATAAGGAATCTTACCCTGTCAATTCCCCTTATAGCCTGGAGTGGTTCAAGGTAATTTAAAGTTAAAGAAAGACTCTCTGAGGAAGCTCACTCAGTCTACCCCTTATAGTCTATAATGATAAAAAAATCTCTGAGTAATCTCACTCAGTCTATCCCCTCATAGTTTGTAATTCTCAAATACTCTTTCAGGATGCTCACTCAATCTATCCCCACATAGTATATAATGCTCAAAGAATCTCTAAGGAAGCTCACTCGGTCTATCCCCTCATAGTCTCTAATGCTCAAAGACTCTCTGAGGAAGCTCACTTAGTCTATCCCCTTATAGTCTACTACACTAGTTTCTCACGGCCCCGTATAAGTCAATCCATAATAATGCTATATGGACAAAGTAAACCTATAGAACTACTTGTCTAACTAGTCTACAACATATCAAGCAAGTCAGAAAAACAACACTCCATCCCACAAAAATAGGCTTGGAAAATAGGTAAGGTGGCCAAACAGGCTAAACAGGACCTAAAGGTCATAAATAGAACATGCAAGGGACAAACATGAAGGGATAGAAAAATAAACCCTATTCATATCCAATCAAGGCTTGACTCACAGTGTGCAAAAATTTTGTATATTGTTTTCTAGAACTATATGGTTTTTCAAAAAAAAATATCTTCTTTTCTTTATTTTTTTCATTCCATTAAAATATATATCAATTTCTTCACTCTTCCCTTGTGAAAATTTTATTTTATGAAAAAATAGTATTAACTCATAGAGTTTAAAAAACATCACTAATTTTCCATTGAGGGAATAATCTTTACATTTTCCAATTCAGGTATAACTATTGTTATTACATTTTACATTCACAAAAGGGGTGTTTTTATTTGAAATATATGACATAATATGAAACAATATTTTCAAATGATAATATTAAAAAAATATCTCGAAACCCATATTTTTGATAATCATAAAGGGAGATAGTTTAGTTGAAACTATACTTTGTATATAATCTGGGGATACAACATGTTTTTATTCTTATTTTTATTCATTACGTTAGATTCTCTAATTAAAGTTTGTGAACCATTTTATGTGTTGTAAACATCAATGTTTCATAGATTTTTATCTTCAAAAAGAGAGATATTATTGGGTTATCATATAGGTATCATCATTATCTATCCTCTAGATTGGTGGGTTTTAATGATTAAAAGACACTAATTATTTTTATAGTTTTTATATATTTTAATTTTTCATGCGTCATGATCATTAAAAAGTGGGGGATTCTAAGGAATTCCTCAAGATTCTAAAATTATAATCCTATGGAATGGTAGGTTTTAATGATCATCATACACTCATATTTTTATTTAATAAATACCCATAATAATTTTTGAATAAGAAATAATAAAAAAAGATATTTGGTGCCTAAAATAATGAAAACCATAATAAATAATCCTACTAGTTGATAGAGGATCAAATAAATATAACACTAGAAGTGGACATAAAATGATGTTTTTATAAATTTTATCTAATGGAAAAGGAAAAAAATAAAACACCACATAATAAATATGTATAACTGTAACACCCCGAGATTTTATGATAAATATTCTTTTCAATTTCATTAATGTGTTGTATTGTATGCTACACCAAAAGGAGATTTCACAACACACAACCCTAACTTGGCTTGCATTACACGAAATAAATACCTTCCTTGATAGCGTGTGTAGTACACAATACCGAGTTTCACTAAACGAGATATTATTATAATATTATTATGAACTAGCCATTATGAATAGTAATACCCACTTTTTGAAATTTTATAAATTTTATCTTTCAAAATGGACTTCATTTTTGGATTCGGAATATCGAAATTATCTTAGGGTGAAATTTTGGTACTTTTCAGATAACTTTCATATTCTGATGAATAGTGAAAATTACTAAATTTTAATTAAAAAAACATTTTTAATCCAAATAATTAATAGTGATAAATTATTAATTTGATTGGTTTTAAAGTATATTTAGAATATATTTTTACCATTTAATACAATGTTGGTCATTGGATGTAATTTCCCATTTAAACCAGACATAAACAAGTGTCAATCTTTTGATATTTATTATCTCTTAAAAACACGCTATTTGTTTTGATTACGAGAATTAATTTTTTAAATTAATTAATGCCACTGATATGTTTTGAATTTGGTAAAATAAAAATCATTTTTTAATTCATAATATCAAATATAGCTTAGGCCTAATTTTTGGTATTTTTCTAGAAACTTTCATTTTTTGATGAATAGTGAAACCACTAAGTGGTAGTTAAAAAACTGAATTTTTCAGAAAACATAATTTTACCACTTCTGTGAGTGAAATTTCGAAAATCCGAGAGACACGGTTCATATCAAGGACTAAAATGTGGTTCAATGAGATGAAAATATTTTTTGGTAAATAGTAACTTTTTACCTTTATTTACCACGGTTAAAAGTAAATAGGGTAATTAAAGGTAAAAATAATATTATTATTGACGCAAAACATGTCCGAATTCTATTGGACAAGTGTAATTCGACCAAAAACAACCTTAGTAATAACATATGACTATTTAGGCCCACATGGATTAGATTAGGACATTTAATATTAATTTATTTAAAGAAGGGTTAAAATAGTTAAAATCAAAGTTTAATAAGTAAATCATTTTTAATATAGGGTTATACATAAGATAAATTCATCTATAAATATTAATTAGAAAGGTAAAAATATTTCCTACATAATTGAATATTATTTATAATTTTTAGAAATTAAATAATGTAATTTATTTATAACACAAAGATGATGCAATAATTATCTTATTAATGAAATATTTACATAATTGATGTTATAAATACCCAAATAAATGTAATTTGAGGCTTTTTATGAATTCCACTAATTTTATAGGTTAATATGACATGTTATTATTGATTTAATTAACTTTTTTAGAATTAATAATTCTGTTATGATTTTCAAAAAAATCAATTACCAAATAGTGTCGAAATTGACCTAAAATAGTGTTTAAAAAAATATTATATTATTAATTGTTATTTTTTTCCGAAAAATCTAAGGTTCGTCCAAATGACTTAGATAAGGTTATATATATTAATAATAAACAACTTGGGGTTCTTTTGGCTTGTTATAGTAAGTTTATTAACCTTATAGTGTAAAAAAACAAGAAGACACAGTAAAAGTAAAATTATTTATCTTAAGGATAAATCTAAATGGTAAGGTTAAAATAGCAACCTAAACTTCTCTAAATTCTATTTAATGAGAGTATTTCGACCCATACCCACATTATCTTCTAAAAAAATCAATTTGGAGCTATTAAAAACCGAATATGACTTTATAATAAAATAATATTTTTAGTTTTTCCGAAGGTGCCCCTCTCCTCCCTTATAAAAGGGAACCTCCTCCCTCCCTTCCTCACACCACATTGAGCCTTCATGCTCGGCCAACCCCTGCCATATTCTCTTATCCACTTCCATAGAAACATCCTATAGGTTCTGTTCTTCTTAAAAGACGAATTTTAGTTCCCTAAGAGGAGGTCTCAAAGAGGCGCTTCAAAGAAGAGGTAATGTCCATTTCCGATTCTTTCAACTTTATTTCTTCTTACACTTATTCTTCTTTAGTTGTTTCATTATGAAGTAATAACATCAGTATAAGTCATATACTGATATGTTATTATAAGTTTAAAACAACCCTATTTCTCTATCTATCCATCCTACGGAAAACGAAATCACCACGCGTGCGTACGTACGGAATACCGTCTCCACGCCGTGGTGAAATCTGTTTTTCCACCAACACATTAAATGGATGGGTATAATGGTGTAAACAATAACTATATATGGTTAATATGCCATCATACTGATTCTGATATATTATAAAATCCACTCCAATTCTATTCAAAAATTATGGGAACGATATCATTGCTCGTACGTACGTACGGACTACCGTCTCCACGACGCGATGAGATTCATTCTCCATGTTAACCATACATGAATGATCATAAAGTTTATATAATAAATAATAATTAAATATATGAATTCTACTAGATTTATGTATATATATATATATGTATGTCATCTATTTAGTTTCATTCAATTCAATAAGGAAACAAAAACAACGTCATGCGTACGTACGACCTACCGTCTCCATGAACGGTGTATTTCATTCCTTTTATCGATCTATAATATATATATATATGTATATGATGAATATATATTACATATAAATAATGTTTTACATTCTGGAATTATGTAAATCAGGATATAAGTATTAATATCAAGAACGAAAAGTCGAAACACATACGATAAATGAAATGATTTTACCCAAAACACTGCTTTAACATGGAATTTACAAAAGAAAGGGTAATATAAAGTCATAAGTGAAACATATATGATATAATAACAATGAATATGATTCTGTAATAATTCATTGAAATTATTTAAATCATTATACAGGAGGTTCGGATACGTACGAAGCATATCAGACCTAAGGTAAGGGATAATTTTGCAATCTCATTTTTATCCAAGATTGCTTATTCGTAAGTATTTACTAGGGTTATTGTTATCAGCCATGTCCATGTTTTATAAAAGTGTTTTCATCTATGTTTAATGTCCTTTTTACCCATTTTTTACTTTTACTACACGGTATGTAAGGAATCATTATTTTGTTTACGTTACGAGGTATTTTTTTTTGACTTTTTCAGCAAAAGTACGAGAAGAATATTTTTTTTAACTTATACGACATGAAAGGATTTTTACAGTTTTATAAAGCCTTATTTTCATGAAGCTTCCTCCAAAATATTTCATGAATTTTTTCAAAAAAATATCTTTCTTTTAAAATTGCATGACATTTTGTGAAAAGAAATTGATTTTGAAGAAGAATGGATATTTTCCTCAAGAATTCATTTCAAGTGTATTATCAAAACCATTTTTTAATCTAAGATGACATTATTTCATATGTGTATGTTTCAAGTATGATGTCTCTATGATTTACATGGTTTCACTGTTCTTATGATGAAATGATATCCATTTGTTTTATATGGATTATGTTATGATGTGATGATGTTTATGATACCCAATTTATTCTTTGGGATTTTATAAATGATGTATGTTTATTTTGTGGCACAAGTAAGAATGATTTCATTATAAGATGGGTGGGACCTATATCTACCTCCAATGAATTGGGTAAAGATTTATATCTCATGAGATAGACATGGCTGGAACGACAAGTTAAACCGGTTCAGTAATACAGGACTGGAATGAGGAATGAACTCGATTCAGAAAGGGACTTTGTCCACTAAAATGGTCTTGGCAGCAATGCCTTGGCTACTATGGAAATAATATCATGTGCATAATGGTTTCCACAATTACATGTTTTATTCCCATGATATTTTATCATGATTGATTTTCCATTATGATATTTGCCTTACGTACTTCCAAGATTCATGTCTTTGCTCATGATTTTGATGTTTAGATTTTATGTTCATGTTTTTGCATTCAAATGTTTATGGATTGTTTTATGTTCTCTATGTTTACCCTTTCTGGGAATTTGAGCTCACCCCTTTTATGATTTCTTTTCCCCAGGATATAAAGAAAGGTTTTAGTTAAGAAAAAAAGGGGAATATCTTTATTGGGAGATGTTGAAGATCTTTCACCACGATTAAAAGATTTTATTCATAGTTTCCAAAGACACTAAACTATTACGATCCTTGTGTGACTGTTTTTGTTATGTATTAAGTATTCCGAAAAAGTAATGTAATGTCCATGTACATAATGATTCAGGTATCTACAGTTTGTATCAGAGGAAAATGAGGTAGGTATGTATCCGATCCTTGGGAACTCTCACATGTGAGCGTTGGACGAAGCATGGCTCTCCGCCGAAGGGCTTCATGAGGAAATGCCTTCCACTGGGGATGGTGGTGTGTCCCACCCAGGGGGTGTATCCACCCATGGAGTGCCCTAATAGGTATCAATTGTAGTCCACTGGAAGTAATTCCAGACCGTTACAGTTGGTATCAGAGGAAAGGTTTAGTCAACCTTTGGAAACTAGGATGCGAGAACTTTAGTGAGATCCCTAGAAAAATTTATAAGGTACGTCTAGGGATGTCCCTAAGGTTAAGTATAAGTATAGTTTATATTCCTAGAATTATGGTAACGATATTAGATTAAACCTAAGATGTTAGATATTGAAGTTACTCCCCCTTTATTATGATTTTTGCCTCTCACACTATTCTTTTTGGGTTTTAGAAAATGGCTGGAAACAAGATGATTCACGATAATAGATGATATGATGGAAAATGGAATGATATTATTTATGAGAAACCAGATGAAATGGTATTTGGAAGTCCAAACATAATTATTATGCCGAATCAGCAATCTCACAATATGATCAATAACGTCAAATTTGGTATGTTTCCCGACTCGGCTAATAAGAGAAAGATGGAGTTTCATGATGATCATAGAGGAAAGAAAGTTCAATTTCCCCTATGTAATTCATGTGGGAAGAGGAATCAAGGAGAATGTTTCAAAGGATATGGAAGATGCTTTGGGTGTGGAAAAGTACATAAATCCAGTAAGTGCAAAGGAAAAGGTTTAGTTAACACCATGGATGAGGATAGTGGTATTGCTACGACATCAACAATGGTTAAATGTTTTAAATGTGGAATGTACGGGTATTATGAAAACCAATTCCCTAAGGGAATGTCTCATAAAGAGAATCAGTATAGTTGTATGGGTAATATTTATGTTGATGATGATGAAGAGACTACAAATGATATGTGAGATGAAAGAATTGTTGAAGCTCGGTCAATGGTTTAAGAAAGTAGTGGAATGATTACATGTTTATCAAGTGTAATGTTGTATAAGTAATCTCATGGTACTATGGAATAAAGAGACATCTAAGGATTGTTACACTGTTGTCTTTCCTTAAGTATTGAAATTGTGTGATGAATGGTACCAGTATTTTTGGAAAGTAGATGATATGCACATAATGAATGGATAAGGAGAAAATTAAATGTTTGATATTATTCATGAGCTCATGACTGATATAAGGAGAAGGTTATATCATGGTTTGAGTATATAGAATATTTGGATTTTGTTATGTGGAAAGAGTTAAATTTTGACGGAATTCATGTTTTCACTATGGTTTAATGGGTATTCATTTTTCAAGAGAATACATGATTAAGTTATTCACATGACTGGAATGTGACCAACAAGATAATGGGGGATAAATGATGGTTGGTTGATGACATTTCAAGTAATCATTTTCTTTATACTATGAGCTTGGACCGAAGTATTTTAGATAAATATTGGACTGGATTATGTTGGACATAAGATAGTATTGTTTAAGGATAGAATTTTTTTTGATATTATTGATGGGATGTTATAGTAATGTAGTTTTAGAAAAAGGACAACCTGCAGGACGAGTGACAGCCCATCGCGTCGGACAAGGCTGTGGGAATCGAACCCACAACTAAAGTGCGACTGGCCTTTATCTCCTACCACTGGCCTACAGGAAGTCCCTGTTTAGTAGAAACTAGTTTTATTATATTAAGCAGTATGATATATGAAGTATAAGTCCATTTTAAGAACCATATATGATTAATCTCACTATAGATCGACTTATGTATATTTAATAACTTTTGCTAACCTTTTGTTTGAGAAAGATGGAATGACCCATAATTCTATCACATGATCTGCTAACACTTCATGAATAACAAATTAAACTTCATTTATTTATGATATGAAGTGGAAATTGTTCAAGGCACAAACAACAGTGAGATTGTACCAAAATAAAGTAAGTATTTATTCTAATTCAAATTCTTCAACTTTAGGGAAGTGATCTTGAAAACCAAAAATGTTGTCCTAGTGCCCTTATATCCGATGAATCAGATGGTACCCTAGATCATCACAAATTTATGGATTTGTGATTGTTGGATTTTTAATAGCTATGTTCTCTACCACTCTCCATCAGAAATTGATGGTTAGATTTTTCTTCCATATCCATATTTTCACCTATGTTCTCCTACGTGAAAACCCAGTGATGAGTTAATTTGGGTAACCGTTATGTTTCATAATTTAGTTTTTAAATCCATGTTTTGGTATTCCTTTTTACGATGTGGGTTCTTATTAATGAATCTTTTGAGTAGTAAACCATTTATATCCCCGACGAATTTCGAGGGTGAAATTCATTTTATGGGGGGTAGAATGTAACACCCTGAGATTTTATGAAAAATATTCTTTTTAATTTCATTAATGTCTTGTGTTGTACGCTACACCAAAAGGAGCTTGAAAAACACGCATCCCTGACTTGGATTGCATTACACATAATAAAGACCTTCCTCGATAGCGTGTGTAGTACGCAATACCGAGTATCACTAAACGAGATATTATTATAATATTATTATGAACTAGCCTTTATGAATAGTAATACCCACTTTTTGAAATTTAATAAATTTTATCTTTCAAAATGGACTTAATTTTTGGATTCGTAATATCGAATTTAGCTTAGGGTGAAATTTTGGTACTTTTCGGATAACTTTCATATTCTGATGAATAGTGAAAATTACTAAATTTTAATTAAAAACAACTTTTTTAATCGAAATAATTAATAATGATAAATTATTAATATTTGTGGTTTTAAATTATATTTAGAATATATTTTTACCATTTAATACAATTTTTGTCATTGGATGTAATTTCACATTTAAACCAAACATAAACAAGTGTCAATCTTTTGATAGTTATTATCTATTAAAAACACACTATTTGTTTTGATGACGACAATTGATTTTTTAAATTAATTAATGCAACTAATATGTTTTGAATTTGGTAAAATAGACATCATTTTTGAATTCGTAATATCAAATATAGCTTAGGCCTAATTTTTGGTATTTTTCTGGAAACATTCATTTTTTGATGAATAGTGAAACCACTAAGTGGTAGTTAAAAAACTGAATTATTCATACAACTTAATTTTACCACTTCTGTGAGTGGAATTTCGAAAATCCGAGAGACACGGTTAATATCAAGGACTAAAATGTGGTTCAATGAGATGAAAATATTTTTTTGGTGAATAGTAACTTTTTACCTTTATTTACCACGGTTAAAAGTAAATAGGGTAATTAAGGGTAAAAATGATATTATTATTACCCTAACACATGTCTTAATTCTATTGGACAAGTGTAATTCGACCAAAAACAACCTTAAGAATAAAATATGACCATTTAGGCCCACTTGGATTAGATTAGGACATTTAATATTTATTTATTTATAGAAGGGTTAAAATAGTTAAAATCAAAGTTTAATAAGTAAATCATTTTTAATATAGGGTTATACATAAGATAAATTCAACTATAAATATTCATTAGAAATATTAAAAGATTTTCTAAATAATTGTATTTTATTTATAATTTTAAGACATTCAATAATTTAATTTATTTATGACACAAAGATGATGCATTAATTATCTTATTAAAGAAATATTGACATAATTGATGTTATAAATACCCAAATAAATGTAATTTGAGGTTTTTTATGAATTCCAATAATTTTCTAGGTAAATATGACATGTTATTATTTATTTAATTAAAATTTTTCGAATTAATAATTCTTTTATGAGTTTCAAAAAAATCAATTACCAAATAGTGTCAAAATTGACATAAAATAGTTTTTAAAACAAATATTATATTATTAATTTTTATTTTATTCCTAAAAATCTAAGGTTCGGAAAAATGACTTATATAAGGTTATATATATTAATAATAAACAACTTGGGGTTTGTTTGGCTTGTTATAGTATGTTTATTAACCATATAGTGTAAGCAAACAAGAAGACACAGTAAAAGTAAATTTATTTAACTTTAGGTTAAATCTAAATGATAAGGTTAAAATAGAAACCTAAACTTGTCTAAATTATATTGTATGAGAGGATTTCAAACCATACCTACATTACCTTCGAAATAAATCAATTTGTAGCTATTAAAAACCGAATATGACTTTATAATAAAATAATATTTTTAGTTTTTCCAAAGGTGCCCCTCTCATCCCTTATAAAAGGGCACCTCCTACCTCTCTTCCTCACACCACTTTGAGCCTTCATGCTCGGCCAAACCCTGCAAAATTCTTTTTTCCACTTCAATAGAAACATCCTAGAGGTTCTGGTCTTCATCAAAGACCAATTTTACTTCCATAAGAGGAGGTCTCAAAGAGGTGCTTCAAAGAAGAGGTAATGTCTGTTACCGATTCTTTCAACTTTATTTCTTATTCAAAATCTTCTTGTTTAGTTATTTCATTATGAAGTTATAACATCAGTATAACTCATATACTGATATGTTATTATAATTATGAAACAACCCTATTTCACCATCTATCCATCCTACGGAAAACGAAATCACCACGCGTGCGTACGTACAAAATATCGTCTCCACGCCGTGGTGAAATCTGTTTTTCCACCAACACCTTAAATGGATGGGTATAATGGTGTAACAAATAACTGTATATGGTTATTATAACATCATACTGATTCTGATATATTATACAATCCACTCCAATTCTATTCAATAATTATGGGAACGTTATCATCTCTCGTTCGTACGTACGAACTACCGTCTCCACGACACGATGAGATTCATTCTCCATGTTAACCATACATGAATGATCATAAAGTTTATATAATGAATAATAATGAAATATATTAATGATACTGGATTTATGTATATATATATGTATGTCATCTATTTAGATTCATTCAATTTAATAAGGAATAGAAAACAGCGTTCATGCATACGTACGGCCTACCATCTCCATGAACGGTGTATTTCATTTATTTTATCGATCTATAATATATATATGTATATGATGAATATATATTATATATAAATCATGTTTTACATTCTGGAATTATGTAAATCAGGATATAGGTATTAATATCAAGAATGACAAGTCGAAACACATACGATAAACGAAATGATTTTACCTAAAACGCTGCTTTAACATGGAATTTACAAAAGAACGGGTAATATAAAGTCATAATTGAAACATATATGATATCATAACAATGAATATGATTCTTTAATAAGTCAATGACATTATTTAAATCATTATAGAGAAGGTTCAGATACGTATGAAGCATATCAGACCAAAGGTAAGGGATAATTTTGCAATCTCATTTTTATCCGAGATTGCTTATTCGTAGGTATTTACTGGGATTATTGTTATCTTCCATGTCCACGTTTTATAAAAGGGTTTTCATGTATGTTTAATGTCCTTTTTAACTATTTTTGACTTTTACTACATGGTATTTAAGGAATCTTTCTTTTTTTTACGTTACGAGGTACTTTTTTGATTTTTTCGGCAAAAGTACGAGAAGAATGGTTTTTTTAACTTATACGGCATGAAAGGATTTTTACAGTTTTATAAAGCCTTATTTTCATGAAGATTCCTCCAAAATATTTAATGACTATTTTCAAAAAAATCTATTTCCTTTAAAATTGCATGAAGTTTTGTGAAAAGAAATTGATTTTGAAGAAGAAAGGATATTTTCCTCAAGAATTCATTTCAAGTGTTTTATCAAAACCATTTTTCCATCTAAGATGACATTATTTCATATGTGTATGTTTCAAGTATAATGTCTCTATGATTTACATGGTTTCACTGTTTTTATGATGAAATGATATCCATTTGTTTTATATGGATTATGTTATGATGGAATGATGTTTATGATACCCATTTTATTATTTGGGTTTTTATGAATGATGTGTGTTTTTTTGTGGCACAAGTAAGAATGATTTCATTATGAGATGAGTGGGACATATATCTCCCTCCAATGCATTGGGAAAAGATTTATATCTCATGAGATAGACATCTCTGGAAAAACAAGTTAAACCTATTCAGTAATACAGGACTGGAACGAGGAATGAACTCGATTCAGAAAGGGACTTTGTCTACTAAGATGGTCTTGGAAGCAATGCATTGGATACTATGGAAATCATATCATGGGATTAATGGTTGCCATAATTACATGTTTTATTCCCTTGCTATTTTATCATGATTTATGTTCCCTTATGATATATTCCATACGTACTTCAATGATTCATGTCTTTGCTGAAGATTTTGATGTTTAGATTTTATGTTCAAGTTTTTTCATTCAAATGTTTATGGATTGTATTATGTTCTCTATGTTTACCCTTTCTGGGCATTTGAGCTCACCCCTTTTATGTTTTCTTTTCCCCAGGATATAAAGAAAGGTTTTAGTTAGAAAAAAGGGGATGATCTTTATTGGGAGATGTTGAAGATATTTCACCACGATTAGAAGATTTTATTCCGAGTTTCCAAAGACACTAAACTATTATGATCCTTGTGTGTCTGTTTTTGTTATGTATTAAGTATTCCACAAAATTAATGTAATTCCCATGTACGTCAAGATTCGGGTCTCTACAATAACATTGTAGTGTATCATAAAATAAACCGGTTTATAACTAAATGGAAGAAGAATAAGAAATGTAATTGACTTCTCAGTATCAACATTTTAAATCCAAAAACATGTTAAAAATATAGATGCTACACAAAAAATATAATGTAAAATCTAGAAAAATACTTTTACAAAATCACCCACTTCATCCAGACTTCAGATACTAATGTAACATCAATATAAATAACTTAATCAATTTAGAAATGTAGTAGATATAGGGGGTGTTTTTTGGAATTTAAATGAATAATTTGATCACACATTTTGAAACTAAAATCCAAGGTCCAATCTAAATGAGATTATATAAGATAATATAAGAAAATTATAAAGTCCAATAGAGACTTCTATCCAACACTACATGCCTTTTAGTCCTTGATAACACGAAGATTAATTAATGACCATGAAAATTGATATCTTAATGATTATCATTGATGGCCTGACTTGGAATTACTATCACTATATTTCATCCATCATATAATCACCCTTTCAACAACCATATTTTATATGTTGATAAGTAAATAAAATAATATTCATTCAAGATCATTATAAATGGATTTAAAAAATCCATTAATATAATTCCATGTCAGTTACAATTGATATGATAGATGAAAAATCAATGAAGAAGTTTCATATGATTTACTTGTTAAATGAGTGACGGTTATTTTTAAATCCAGTTCAAGCATTAATGGATATATTTATCAATGATCAGGTCCCAAATATGTATAAAGTCAGTAGTAAATATCATTTGGAAAATATATAAAAATTTATTTTATAGATTAAAGAGAGTGGTAGATACAAATGGATATTTTTTTGAGGAGTTCATTCACTAATATACGTCCCTATGATCTTATTCATTATATTTTGAAGAGAATTTCAATTTTATTTAGGTTATATTGTCATGTTCTCCACCAACACAACCTTCAATCAATATATTAATATTCTATTATATATTTAAATGTTTTTTAAGGAAACCATATATTTTATCAATTTTATCCATCCTCTGATTGATTTATCAACAAATTCCTAGGGATAAGTATTTTTTTCTATCTATCTATACTCAAAGATGTTTTTTGGATATTAATTTTTTTTCACTTGATCTTAGATCAAATAATTATTAGGGATAATAAAATATTTGTATTATTAGAAATATGGAATTTATTATACTCAATATTTCCCATATTTGGATATATGATCGTCATTTCTCATTAGGTTAAATGAGAATAAATTTTTTAGGATATATGAATATACTTAATATAAAATTGGGAATGTTGGGATTTCATAACCTCAAATTCTTTAACATTTAAATGGTTCTATCTAGTCATATGTTTAACTATATTTTTATTAAGTAATTTACTTTTTTCATCTCCCCCTATTTACTTTAAATTTATTATATTTAATTGAACACGACAAATTATAGAGTGTGGTATTTAATAATTCACTCACCATACTATAGAGTTTCTTTTATGATCCATATGCATTACTGATTTATCATTTTTGAGATATCCCATTTATAAGGGATCATTTAGAATCAAAAGAAACAAATTTAATTAACTATAAATTAACTTCTCAAACAATCATTTTTCTATATATTCCTATGTTATTATCCATCCATTTTAATTTTCATGATTTTATTTTTTCCACTATATAATCGACTATTTTAACATTAATCCATTGATTTATGTGTGTTTTTTTAATATGGTTTTTATACCTTATTTGTTCAATTCACCCCCACTTGATGTCTGCCATCGGATTTAATATCTTACATATTCTATGGAATAATACTGACAATTATATCCCCTCCCCCATGATATATGATTATAAGACATTCTGTCATCCAAATGTGAGAATCCTAAAATAATTTGAAATAGATATAGGGGATATTCCCCCAACTTTTCTTCTAAATCATAGATGGAATTCATGGATTCAATGTCTCTTACTTCTCATGGGTCATTTCATAAATTTTGATGACTCCCTCTCGTATGTAATACCCCTACATCTCATTCAATATATAGTGATGAATATACTACATTAAGAAAATTCAGAACTGTTTCCTGGTAGCTCTACCATGATAGTATTGTAAATGTAAAGAATTATCACATGATTGTTCCAGGATATGACCCTTGGATACTTTTTTTTAAATTTTCCCTCACTAATTTGTGGAATGTTTGAATGTGTTGTTAATCTATAGTAATCAGGATTTATATTTTACAAGAAAAAATATTTATTTAATGGGTAGTTTAGTATAATTAATGAATATTCATGATTACCACCTCAATTATCAACAGGTAAATGATTCACATCATGTTCAATATTTTTTATTTTGATGGTCTTTTAACAATTTTTTTGATCCTATAGAGATTGAGAGGATGATACATTGAATCATATCATAATGTTTTAGGTTATATAGTTCAGACTCTCATATATTTAAGATATATTAAAGAAATATTTTGTGGTTCCATTCTTGTAGACTTCCGTTAATTACATCATTGAACATTATAAAGGGGTGATACCTTTGGTCATATAACCAAGAATTATAGTTGCGATGAATGTAACTTCGTACCACACTCAATGAAGAATTTATCTTATGCACATCATACTAAAAGGGGTAGTTTACTCTATATTTTAAATCCATATAATAAAGAACTTTGGAGTTTAAATTCTTCTAGGAAGATGAAGAGGGTCACATAGTGGTTCAAATTTATATATTAAGTTAGTAAGTTTGTATCATAATTAAAATCTATATGGTAATGAATCCTGATTATATTACTATTTAAATCCACACATAAAGGCATGGGGAGTATATCATAATCTAAAGTTGTATGGGAAGGAATGAGGTTCACAACATAGTTTAAATCCATATTGTAAAGAATGAGGTTTATAACATAGTTTAAATCGTTGATGCAAGACATTCTATTTATGTTATAGTTTAAATCTATATGGGGAGGCTTTAAGTTTGATAGAAAAAAATATTTTAGGTGATTTTAGATTGTTTTTGGGGGAAATAACTAATGGAAAACTTCTAAAAGAATAAATTTATAATTTATAGTTTATAATATTAACTTCAATGAAACTTGGAAATGTTTGAAGGTATTTTGGGTGAATAACCAAAACCTTGTGGTGGTGAGGCCATATATATATCATGGTTTTTACAATGTTTTAGAAAAAGGAATGGAGTGATGGTTATGGTTTTTTTAGATGTAATTTGTATTTATATGGACAATAATATTGTCAATCCATGTGACAATATTACTATTGGTTAAAATAAATATCTAAAAAACATGGAACTGAAGGAAAACATTCCATAGTTGTAATTATCGATAAATTTTAGCATTCTATAAATCTTGACTAGAATGGAATATAATAGAATAATTGGTATTCTTGGGGAAGATTTCCAAAAAATGGTGACAATTATTAAATGGATTTTGATATTAATGGTCTTGAATGAAATTTATTTATATCCCCACACACCAAAAGGAATAAGAAAATAGACAAGGTTATTTTCATGATTCAAGTAAAAATGGTTAATTGTTCATGTTCATAGAAATTTTATCTAAGGATTATATCTATACAAAATTTTATAAAAAAACATTTCATAGTTTTCTGAACATAATTTCATGGAATATTATAGACATGAGAATTCATTATAATGAAAGAAATATATTTTTTGGAGATAAAATATATGTCCACTATGATTTTCAAATTTAATTGTTTTTCTAGAAAAACACATCATGGTTCTATTGTTCACATTCTATTGTGGTGATGTACTATACAATTTATAGATTTGAAGATAGATAATATATTTTTAAAGCTTTTATTAAGAGATATTGTATTTTTTTGATGTAAAAAATGAATGGGTTTTCAATGATTAAATATGGTAATGAAGTTATAACTCAAGGGAATGTTTTTGAATCTCTATAAAATTAGAGACAGAAGAGTGAATGTAATGAATGGAGGAGAAAAGGGAGGTTGGATGAGAAAAAAATTGATAAAGGGAGTTTTAGAGAGATATTACAATAAGAACTAAAAAAATTTATCCTCTAGTGAAACCTAAAGGAAAATTCAAAAAATGGAAGAATAAATCATTAATATTGATGAAGACATAGTGTATTTATACATGAACATAGGTGTAACTTTTATATTTTGATTTCTATAAGATAAAAAGTATATGCATAAGGGTTATTGATTATTTATTGGGGGAAAAGTAGTTATCTTTTTATATTTTTGAGTTAATTTAAACGAATAGCGATAATGAGTCTACTATAAACATTATGCAAGCTATATTCTTAATATATTTTTGAACATTCAAACATTTTTTTATAAAATCCTTAAATTTAGCTTAGTGAGGGTGAACCAATAAAATTTATCGTGTCTTATTATTTATTTATTTTATATTTGGTATGAAGTATATAGTGTGTCCCAATTAACATTGGACAAATACCAACATAAGAAGATATTTTTTAATCGGAAAACCCTAATTCACCCTCCCCCCCTTAGGGTATCATAATCATATAGTACCAAAAAGTGGTATCAGATTATGAGGTTTAATTTGAGTAGTGATTTAATATCTTATAGAATAGTTATTTTTTTATAACGTTAGGGGTTATCTAAGTGATTTTTAATCATAAAGGAATTTAAAGCTATGATGGAAATAATTTCCAACTATGGAAAATTTGGGTAAATAATAACTTTATATCACTCAGTATAGATGTGTATACTACCATATTGAATTAAATTGTTGTTAATAAAAAAATTATTGACTTGTTGGAAACATGTTACAGGGAATTAGATATCAATATCAAAGGAATCAGTTATTTATGAGTATATCATTTAAAAACACAATATACACAGAGTTAATGTCATATAAATACTCAAATTATTTAATTTTTTGATAAATATTATGAACCTAACTGAAAGGTAGGAGTACTTAAGTTTCTAGGTATTTATAATAACTGTGAGGAATTTATAATTTACCAAAATAAATTTATTGATTCATTGTTTGATTAGGTAAATGAGTTTATGAAATACATAAAAGGACTTTGTGAAACTCTCATTGAGGAGAACATCATGAAATGAATCTTGAAATGAAATTTATTTAAATTAAATCCAAAGGCTTTATTAATTGAGTAAAAGGATCCAAATATCATCTTGTAATTTAATTTATATAGTATTTATAACACCCATGTGTTACTATAATGATTATTTTGTATCATTTTATATGATTATGAGTTCCTTTATTTTTAGGAATTTTCAATGGTTAAATTTGAATTGTTTGAACTTTTTTGGGTATCAGATGGTTAGAATGCATGGTTAGAAGTAATAGTGTGAATGAAATAATCATGTAATAGTTGATCATTACACTGTCTATTCATTATTTTCTAGTAGAGTGGAACATCCCAAGAGACCATGTGTCTGTGTTTTGGGTTTCAGGGTTGTCTTCTCCATTACTCCTAATCATGTGACCAAACCATTCACCATGCTATGTTTTTACCCTCAGAACTCTTATTCAACTAAAAATATATTATTGCAAACATATATGTTCATAAAACATATACCACTCCTATAAAAAATAATTTCTCTTGTATTATGACAATTTTTTACTAGGTTTATAAAGGAATTCCCTTTAATAAATTCTCTATTAAAAAGTTTCCCATTATATCTTAATTTTGATCTCTCTTACGAACCCTAAAATTCTTGTTGGCCTATTTAGGGTTTGGGAGTGAACCTAATGATAGTGATTTTTGTTGTTAGGTCCTATAGATATCATCCACATCCTTTTTTAGTGTATACCATCAAATGTGAAACATTTCATCTTGTTGTGGTCTGAATCCTACTTCTTTGAGGCAGATGTATCTTTGATTTACCTTTATTACAAAGTTAATGTGACTCTTAAAAATTATGAACCTCTTTTTATTGAATATATTAATATATTTGGTTGTATGTTGTCTTTTAAAAATTTTATATGAAAATTTTTCCTTGGAATAAAGGGGTTATCCTATGAATTTCTTGTTTTAATTTTAGAATTACAAAGATTTCATATACCAATCATTTGTGAAATGCCTATAAGGCTCTTTGAAATAGTATTAATAGGTTGTGTTTGATTTAATATTTGTTTTCATTTTCAAAGGGTGAAATATTTGTTTTAAAGAGGTATTTGTTTCTTAATATGGACTTGACCTTTAAATGGTTTATGGAGTTTTAAAATGTTATTGGTTTATTTGATTTTGGAGGCCTAACTGGATCTTTTCAATGGATTGGTTTTTTCTTATTAGGACTTATTATTTTTACCTTATACTTTTTCACCTATTATATGGTTTTTTGATAAAATAATGATCATATGATTCAGAAATGTAATTTCTTATGAAATGGTATTAGAGGTGATTGATATTTATTATGTGTGCCTTATTTGTTTATCTTCTCTCTTATTGTGTTATCAAATCTACTTTTTTTGTCCATGGGAATGCAAGTACAAAGTAGGATGTACATCTATGATACACTAGTTGGTTCATAAAATTCTAGTGTCCCCTATATAATAAAGTAAGTGTATGTGGTATGTTCCATACCATTGAAGATAGTTCATCCTATGAGGGTGACTTGTGTGGTTGGATATAACATAGAGCTACCATTAGTCTAACTTTTGTTCTGTAAATTTTAGATTTTTATAAACTATTAGGACCTATGGTAGAGCCGGTGAAATGTACACTTGATCACTAGTTTATATATGGGATACTTATCTTATGATTGGTTATATTCTTTTTTGTTGTATTCCTTACAGCAGCTTGTCCTTGTTTGTTTGTATTATTTATCTCTTGATTTATGGTTACTATATTGTGGTGTGTTTTATCCATTGTATGTATTTTTATATTTTCAGATGAAACTCATTGATGTTTGGGGAAAGGTATTTTTAATTAATTTTTCTCATTTTGGGTTTGAAAAGTTAATTTAAAATGATTGTTTTGGTTAAATTAACTTAGGTCGAGGAAAACACTTTAAAAGTGTTTTTTATTTAAAGAAAAAAGAAGAAATAATTTTTATAAAAATAGATATACTTTAACATTGGTTTCTATGTGATTATTTATAGAAAACCTATTTTATATTTTTATTTTAAAACTTGCATATATTAATTTCTTTTTGAATGAAATTACATAAAAACAAAAATTTATGATCTACTGGGACGTATAGATCACAACTATTTATTTTATGTTTTAGGTTTTTACTTTTTCTTGGTCTTCTCTTTATTGGAATTTTTTAGGTGGGTGGGGATGTGGTGGGAAACCTAAGGTTTAATAGAGGAGGTTCAATTAGTTCAGTTATTTTATTTTGTCTTTGTATGAGATATTGTATCAATTTACTTATACTTGTGTGTGTTTATATTCTTAATTTTTCATTTTATTTAGGTGATTTAATTCAATTTATTTTTGAAATAGTTTTGTTTTTTTCTCATATGGTTTATGTATTTATCTACTACTATGAATTTTATGTTCCATGTAAATACAACTTATAGAAGAACCATTTCATTATATCTGTAATTGATTTTCTGAATTTAACTATTATTTTAGGGTGAAGTAATTCCCAATAGTAGTATCCTTGATACCTAAGAACTATTTATCATCCCATGAGGATCTAGAACACCGTTAGAGCCTAGGGGTTAGATATTTTGGGTTCTAGATTAGGTGGTATCTCAAAATGATTCATTATAAATGATATCAGAGACTAGTTTATCAAAGAGGGCCCAGGTTATTGAATAATACTGTTATTATTTTGGTTGTGTTATGATAAAAATTTTGTTTGGCTTATCAAGACACGAGAGGTAATGTTAGTGGAGTCTATCTAGAACTTTCTCGTCTCGTGCATCATGTTTCTTGGTGTATTTAGGTTTTGATTTATGGAATTGGGTTTATTTTTAGTTTTTGTGATTAACATTAATCTTTGATGAAGATATTTTGATCCCCTGTGAGCATGCTAGTGAATTTGGGAGTCTTAGTTTAGTCTTGGGGTGAAAATAGAGGATAACATGAGTTTCAAAGGTAGATAACAAGACTTATACACCCATGATGCAATCATGTGCTTTGGGATATCACCATCACAGAGCCTATTGTATAGCTAGTGTATGGTTTCCTAACCCATGATTCTAATTTCTAAACAATATTGTTTCTACCCATGTTGAGTGGTTTCAGATTATTTTAATTTCATTTTATTCCGAAAGTGGTTTCCAATTAATAGATATGGAATAAAGGGAGTCTTTGATGATGTTTTTAAATAGTTAAAATGGATTTTGTTTGACGGTTTCTATGGTTATTTTTTTGTTTAGGCATTAAATGATTTATTTGGGTAAAAAGTATAGTTTTATAAAAGGTTTGATTTAAAATTGGTTATAATGGGCTATCTAAAAAGGATTATTATTTTACTGAAATGTTTTATTATGTGATATATTTCATTATTGTGTTTGGAAAACGTTTTTAAAGGGGAAATAAGGATTTTGTGTAAGAACATGGAAATTGATCTAATTAATATAGAAATTAATTTAAATGATAATTAAAATATGGAAATGTTTTATCGAGTTTTCAAAAGAAGTGGGTTGGTTTATTAATGTGGTTTTTCTCTAAGAGTGGTTCAATTGATTTCAAGAGAATGCCTTGGTGGTGTCTTATTCCAAAATTACTTGTTGGTAGTTGGATATTTTGAAATAAAATGTTTATATTCATGGTATGAAATTGGTGTGATTTGTGATGGGGATTTATGCTTCGGGATTTGTTATCTAGTGATTTTGGAATTTTTTTATTTATGTTTTGAGGCATGAATTTATTTTTTTCATGTCTTATGTCATTTATAGTATGCCTACTGGATTTATAAAAAGATAAATTAAATTTTTTTCACTGATAATGATCAACTTTGTGAATATTCTTGTCACTTTAATGGAGTTTCTTCAGTTTTGGAATCTACCTAGACTCTAAATAGAGTGGTGAACTTAGAATCTTTATTACTCTTAATATCATCTTGGACCTCTTGAATCAGTATCCAACTATATTTTTAAATATTCAAGGTTCATCAAAAGTTATAGGGTGGTTGGAAAGGACTTTGGGAATAATTTATTATCTTGGAATACATGAAGCTTCATGGGTTAGAGATGTGTTGAGATTTCTTATCATACCAAGCCATGTTGTAGTGGGAGTTTATGGTGCCTTATCAACTGTGTGAGGGTATCTCTTGGGATTTCCTCAAGATGATGTTTATCCATTGGTTCTATAATGAGGACGTGAAATTGGAGAGATCAATTGAGTTTTTGATCCTTCATCAAAGTGAGTAGTTAGTTTAGGACAACATAGATCACTTCTTATAGTTGTTCAACTTCTATCTTGAGTAGGTTTCCAATGATTCTGAAAAATACCATTTCTTCCAAGGTGGTATTTGTCTAGATCATGATTCAGATGTGCTTGGGTATAACCTGATATCATTTAAGGAGATTTTTGTGGAGTTCATTTGGGTAAAAGCTAACTAGTCTAGGAAAATAGTTCTAAGTGATTACGTGGTTCTATATGGTGGGAATCAAGGTATCCTGAAAGGTGTAGAGAAGAAGAGAGTTCATCAAAAATTAGAATTACATGACCCTCATAGGAAGAAGATACATTTGGTGTGCTTCCAGTGTGAGGATCTAGGATACTATAAGACTTCTTATCTTAAACCTCTATGGACTTTCCTCCATTATAACCATTTAGGTTATCATCATTAGATTTTTGAGATGGGTCATTAGAAGAAGTGTAAGGTGTGATCTTTATATGGATGGCGGAATGGATTAATTTTTTAGGGGATAGAGGGAATGATTGAGATATTAGGTTTTTTGACTATATATTTTGGGTATAATACCCAAATATAATGTTGGTTTTAATATTTATTTGTTTATTGGGTGTCTCTCCTTTAATACTTATGGGTTTGTGATGGGTGATATTATTTAACATATGATATTATTACTAGTTTGGAATGAGGAAAGTCCATGGGTGCATATTTTGATAATTAGGGAGGGTGAACCCATAGTTGTGATTACACATTGAATGGTGTTTGTCTTGGAATTTTTGGATTCACCATGAGGTGGTAATCAAATTTTCACCCAATGTTATCCTTCTGCATTTGAGGATGAGGTTAGTACCCATGTCATTCTATAAGGAAATTACTGTGTTTTTATTATTCTTTTTGGATGAAATTGTTTATGGATTTTGGAAGGTTTGATTTTATCATTGTTTGGACTTTCAAGGTTGTTTCATTATGTGGTTTCCTTTAATTCCACCATTTTATAAGAATTATAAAAGGAGGGGAGAATAGATTTGGTATCACCCTTTCCTTAAGATTTACATATTAAAATTTGTGTTTTGATTTTTCATGGTGATGACATAACAGTTTTTGATGATCAGTTAAATCATATTTGAATTTTATATGTTAGTTTTGAGGATGGTTTGTGTTTATTGGTTCTCCTTAGTTTGGTCTTTTCCAAACTGTTTTTTTTTTTTTTGCTTCTATTTTTAGTCGAGGAATTTCATCTGGAAGAAAGTGTTATGAAGTGGAGAATTGTAACACCCACTTGTAATTATAGTTATTATTTTTTATTTTTTTAATATTTTTAGTTCCTTGAGTTTTTGGAATTTTTGGTCTTTAATTTTTGTTGGGAACTTTTCTATGTTTTGTACGATTATCCCACATAGTTAGGATTAACATTGCATCAACCATGCAAATGAAACTGTCATGTGAAAATGTATTTTTTAACGATCTCTACATGTATTTTATAACCATGAAGAGATTACATGGATACTATGAAAATCATTTTGGCATTTCACGGTAGAACACATGGTTGGCGTATGGTTATTCCTTGTCGTGCATCCAAACCATGAATCGTTCCTAGCTTTTAATTTTTTTGCAAATTACCTCTTTACCCACTGCAGTTTTAACCCTTGGAAACCCTCTTATAATCCAACTCAATTCATCCTATACTAAATGTAATTCTCTATTTTTCATCTCTTGTCCTATGTAATCCCTTATGAAAGACAATCACGTTTGAGCTAGTTTTCTCAAGGAAATTCCCTCTAATCTCTTGTCATTCCACCCCTTCCTATTTTCTCTTGATTTTGATTTATCTTGGGAACCCTGGAGGAATCGTTGGCCAATTTACAGTTTAGTGGTGGACCTAATGATAGGTATGTTTGTTTTTAGGGCCTATATACACTATCATAATCCATTTTTAAGTGATTTTAATCAAATATGACTTTCACTACCACAAAATAGGGAAAGGGAATCACTTCCCTTTATCAGCACTAAACATAAAGTGCTGATGAAGGTTACATTTATCAGTGCAATTATTAGCACTAATAAGTCTTTTTATTATAAATTTATATAAATTTATTATATTTATATTCAAAAATAAATTTTATTTGTATACATTAAATAAAAAAATTGTTTATATTTAATGTATATTTTTTATTAATTCAATTATATATATAATATTGTTTTAATTGAAAAAAGTATTTCTAGGATTATAATTAAACGTATATATATATATATAAATAATTATATGATTATAATAAATTGCATTAAATAATAAATATATTTATTAGATTTGTAAGATTTATTAGAGATTTATTAGATTAATTTATGAATTTGTTCAATGAATATATATATGCATATATATGTATGCATGAATGTTCATTTGTATATTACATGATCTGGTATATATTGATTAATTCATAATGTTACCCATATGAACTATATATGTTTAAACAATGTACATATAAAATTAAATTGATAATATTTAAATAATAAATATATTTTATTATATTTTTAATGATATATATAAATAATTTTCAAATAAATTTTTAATTATATTTTTATTAATATATATTAAAAAATATATACCAATATTTATAAATATATAATATTTGTAGTTATAATTATTAATACAAAAATATATATTTATCCTATATATCATTTTAAATAAATATTTAGAATATAAATAAATTATTAAAATTATACATTTTTAATTATAATTTTTTTAATATATATTAACAATAATACACAAATATTTATAAATATATACTATTTATAGTTATAATTAGTAATAAATAAATATATATTTATCCTATATATCATTTTAAATAAATATATAAGAATATAAATAAATTATTAAAATTATACCATTATAAAAGAAGTATTTATCAGTTCTATAATTTTAGCGCTGATAAAGATATGTTTAATCAATGATTTTATTTTAGTGCTGATAAAAAATACCATTATCAACTATTGTAACTAGCACTGATTAAGGTTCCATGGGTTTTTATAAAAGAACCCTAACGGGTCTCTCCTCCCTTGAATTTGTTCAAGCCATCACGGAAGCTGAATCTTGCGCTTGCTACACCTCTTCCATCGCGACCCCACCTTCATCCTCCTCCTCCTCCTCCTCCCCTGTTGTCGCTGCCTCCGCCGCAATCCCTCCTCTTCTATGATCTCTAATCTTCCACAATCACTCCTACTTGGTAACCCTTATAAATATGAATTTTTAGTCCATTATGATCTATATATGGTCGTTCATCAGTAGTAGCACACGATTCTATGCAAAATATGGGAAACCTGGGTAAAACAATTTGGAATCATTTGTGCATATGGGTCATGACTAAATTCTTGTGTATTTTTACAGAAACCATGCAATAATCATATGAGTTAAAACTATAATTTTATAGTGCCATATTCCAGAACTGGATGATAGAATAATGCTTATTTATAGGAGGATTTTAAGCCTTAATATGAAATAGGTTAAATACCAATTTTATTGACAAATTCCCAAGTGGCCTTTAAAGCATGAAAATATTTTAAAATTTTAAATTCAGTACTATATAAAAGTTTTTAAATGGGCGTTTTACACCTATTGATTTTCAAATAATTTGTTTGGGGTGTGTAATGTTCTTGATGTGTCCTAAAGTGGTTGTTATATTTTACAGGGTTGTGCTAACACATATGAGTTATATTGTAAATATTGTGATAGACATTCACTATTAAAAATGTTATGATTTTGGATTTTTGGATCCCATGAGGTTTTATAAAATTATATTCATAATATTGGTCTTACGAGTTTTTTTGTTCATTTGGGACATTATGAGAAATGGGTTTTTATAAAATCCTTATGATCAAATTATTCCCAATTTTTTTGTTCTAACTAAAGTGTGGTTCTCTATACATGTGGTGTTATTGTGATAGAGAAATGTGATGTTTCGTTATAGGGAAATTGAGATTGGGTGATCATTTATTTATAAATGTATTCAATATGGATGATTGTTGATGCATTGAATTTATTGATTTCTAACCACATTGTTTGATGTCTCAGGACTCTTAGGAGACTAGTTATTGATCTGTATATGTGTAATACATTGTATAGGATGTCTATAATATTTGGAGGGTTTCCCACTAGACCGAGTGAGATAATATATTAGAGAGTGATCATTAGATCATAGAAGGTAAAGAGATATAATCTTATGTCCCATGGTATTTTTGTTCTCTTATGATATTTATCCCTTGACCATTTGAGAAGATTTTTAGGGACATGGAACATTAATTAGTTATGAACTTTTTTATCTATATTTAATTATATTATGTGGGTCATATGGTGAATAAAAAGATGCTAGGATCCTATTTTGAATCATTTTAGGGGATTAATCTTTACCTTCACTATATCTTGAGTTTATGATGTGACTTCACGAATCATTTATTTGTGTATTCATTTGACTTCCCTTTACTCAAATGGTTTTCACTTCTGATTGATATCCCATTTTATGTGTTTTTTGGTGATTCATTCTAACAGTATTTTGAAAATGGTTTTGAAGGTAAAATTCCTTATAAGTTAATTGGTATTTTTTTAATACAAGTTTATGGGTTTGAAAACATTTTTTAGTCCATCAGGTTATGTTTTACTTGAAAACAAGGGTTTAAAGAATGTTTTGAGAAACATAGTTTGATACTGAGACACTTATTGTGGTAGTACTTTATATTGTGATTGGGGGGATGCATTGGCAGGTACTAGTGATGGAATAACCAGTGGGTAGGTTGTTGTGTGACATATATCAAGGATTATTTTTAATTTTATATCATGTTGAGTACATGGTTTGTATTGATTATCACACAAAAAATATTTATCATGGCTAAATTAAATTGTGACATCTCCCTTAGAACCCTTATAAGTACAGTACATGGATAGGGAATGATTATGATGTTAGTGGAAATGATAATGTGGATTCCTTATGACCTTAAGTGTATGGAAATCCACACATGGGGTGGTGTAGGTTGGTATCTAAATATGAATAAAGAGATTTTCTATTGATATATTGTTACTTATAGGTCTTGGGATCATCATGATAAATTTTTTAAATATAGGATATGATAATGAATGATACATTTAGTGAGTCTTCTTAGGACGTGTCATGTTTGAGCTTATAATGTAATAGCCTCTTGCTCGATGCTAGGTATCAATCATTGTCTAGCTAAATTATGGGGTATATGTGGTTTTCCACAAGAAATAAATTATTTTAGTGGTTTGGATTGTGTTGAAGGTTAGATTGGTTATTCCTCTTTAGGTTCTCCTTTGTGTATGTGAGTTTTTCCATGGGACCCGCCATATGTTAATGGTTTGGATCATGTGGGAGGTTAGCTATGTTATAACCTTTGTATTGTTTGGGGGGGGGGGGTGGATGTTATTCCATGAAGCATATAATCACATCACAATTCATTTCCAAGATTTAATAGATCTTCCTAGGGGATGTGTGTTGTAGTGTATACCTTGTGGTAATTTAACAATGTGACATCAAAGGGTGCACTATGCAATAGACCCTTAGCTACACCATAATGTACCCTATTATTCAAATGAAAAAGAGATTTTATTAGTCTTTTTAAAGAGGTTCCCCTACTCCTTATTAGCCACTTGACCCCATCACCCAAACCCCTTTTCCCCATAATTTTCCACTCTCATAATTCACTCTTTAGGATCCCTAATGGTCATTTCATAGTGGACAACCCCACCTGGGCATCCCACACCCCCTCCCCCACACCCCTACATCTCCCACCCACCCTACCTGGGCAGCCCACCCCCCCTCCTTGGACACCCCACACCCCCACACCCCATCAGCCCCCCCATAAATCCTACCCCCTTCCCCTTTATCCTTTTATGTTTTACATTATTTTCCCCTTTTCTCATCCAGAACCCCTCCACGCTATGTCACCCTCCCCTTATTATCCTATTGGGTGGTTCTGACTCACCCTATGTATGATTCATATTTCATCACTTGTAATGGAGAGATTAGGATAATTTTTACCTCTCTTAATCCTTCTATATATTAGTGTCTGATCCCCATCCCCCAAATCCTATATTTAAATGGACATGGTTCAATTAAAATTGTAAATGTAATGATAAGACCTAGGATGGTATCCTAACCGAAAACAGACCTAACTTTCCACTAACCTAAGAGGCGTTCTTGATCCCTATGGGATAATAATGATCCAATGGGAAAAAGTTAGAATTAATGGGGAATATTTTACCACTAAATTAGAGTAAATTTCAAATGATCTTTCTCCTGAAATGCAGACATGTACCATTCATAAGTTGAACATCTTGGAAAATCATAGATACACAAAAAATAAATAAACAGGAAGTAGATATCAAAGATGGAAAATAAAATCCCACTATTGAACAATAATTTTTTTAAGTAGATATGTACCATTGGTAAATCTCATTGAAAATATTTTGGATAGGTATAACATATGTGTTATCATTTTATGTTATCTTTTCAGTTGGAAATATCTTCTATCGCACGCCTCTCCTCTACCACGAACGCACCACTACCGCATGTTTAACGACACATTCACGTTTAGTTTTCTCCTCTTACTCATTATTTTCCTCTTGTTTGAATGTTATTATTGTTTGATATGTTTATAATGTGAAATTTATAGGCTAAACGCCCCGCTGGAAATTGTGGTCATTGGTGGACCTTGTTTGCGCACTAAATGAATTTCATGTTGGTTGGTTCCTATTTAATATTTGAATATAAAAATTGAAAATTTATGTATACTGGACTAATTAATGAATTCCACAGGATGATAAAACTTCTATGATAATCCCGGAATTAACAAATGGAATTGAATAAGGGATTCTTTGTAAATTCTGAATTTGTGAATGTTTGGTTTTTATGGTGTTGCGATTGTGTGCAAGATTGTGTGTTTGTATGGTGTTTCAGTTGTTGGCATGATTGGTATGCCATTTTTTCCATAATGTAGTTCTTCCAACATTGAATATCAATCCAAAAATTACCCATTTAAATATAACCACAACTTTTTTACTAGTTAAATTCCACTTAATCTTAGAAAACCACTTCACTAGAGGACAATATGAGACACCTTTTGGACACCCTAGTCAAATAACCATAACAACACATGTAATAAATCATTACACACGCAAGAACTCTATTCAAAATCACCCCATATGTTATTTTATTACCATAATTATTGACTAGAGACATTATGTTTCTTAAGAAACACTAAAAAACCGGTTTACAACAATGCATATAGATCACATGTGGGAAAATAAAACATTCTAGTAGAAGGGATTATCATAACTTGTTGAAAATATTTTGTGTAATTAATTTGTTTCATATTAATATTACAATATCAAATAGGATCAATATGAATAAAGAATCGATGAATTCCAATCATTTAACAAAAGAGTATGAAGATAGCCTGAAAGGGATTATCAAGTTTGAAAAAGTTCATGCATGTGACCCTTCTCAAATACTTTTTCCATGTTTACGCTGTTGTTATTGAAGAAACATTAGTCCAGAGGAGTTAGAAGAACAACTGATCTGTCACGGAATAGATCGAAGTTATACATGTTAGAATAAACATGGGGAAAAAATTAATGTATCTAGTGACTGGGATAACAGAGTGTTTTATGGATTATCTAATATGATTAAAAGCGTGAAAAACTAATACAATCGTATGGAGGAGGTGATTATAGATGTGAATTACGATGATGATCATTTTGAGGAAACGAAAAGGACTGTTGAAAATGAACTTCGTGATTTCCTAGAATTGTCTGAGAAGTTAAAGAGTTGTGAAAAACACCATTGTATGCTGGTTGCAGTAAATATACAGGGTTATAAGACATACTAAATCTGTATAATTCAAAATAAGGCAATGGGTGGAGTGATTCCAGTTTTATGAAACTACTTCCTCTACTGAATTCTATGCTCCTAGAATTTAATGAGCACCCGAACCGAACATATGATTCCAAACGAATGATGCATTCGATGGGTATGATATCTAAAATAATACACACTTCCTCTAATGACAGTATATTTTTTTCTCAAGGATCACCAATAACTTAAATAATTCCCAATGTGTGGTGCTTCCCAATACAAGAAAATTGAATCCAGACCTAAATAATTTGTATGGTACTTTCCAATCATTCCAAGGATTAGGTTCTTATATTGAAGTGAGGAGAATTCTTAACAATTGATATGGAATGCGGATATAGGAATTAAAGGTGGGAAACTACGTCACCTGGAAGACTCTACTAAGTGGAAGAGAATGGATCATGAGTATCCTGAATTTGGAAACGAGTCGAGAAACGTTTGTCTTGCATTATCTACCAATGGGGTGAATCCTTTTGGTTTTGAAAGTAGTTGTCATAATACATGGTGGATTATATTTGTAAATAATAACCTACCACTATGTTTATTCATGAAACTAAAATTAATCATGTCATCTATGCTTATATCAGGACCAAAACATCAGGGTAATGATATAGATGTTTATTTGTCTCTATTGATCATGGATTTGAAATTATTGTCGTATTCAGGTGTTATGTTGTATGATGCATACAAAAATGAAGATTTCACTTTGAGAGACATGAAGTATGGAATGATAAATTAATTTCTTGCTTATGGAAATTTGTCAAGATATATAATTAAAGGATCTCAAGGGTGTCCCGTTTGCAAACAAAGTATATAGTCAATTAGTTTGAAACATTCATTGAAAACTGTGTTTCTAGGACATCATAGATTTCTACCCCTACGACAAAAGATATGATATTGAATGATATCATTCGAAAGAAATTTATAAGAATGTATAACACCGTCTCCACTAACAATTCATCAATTTTTGGAGAATTTAAAATATGTGGAGACTACTTTTGGTAAACCGTTTTTGAAAGACCTTACAAAAACCAGTTGACAAAATAGATCAGTTTTTTTGAATTACCATACTGGAAATGTCTGTATGTCAGAACTTTTCATGATGTTATGCATGCTGAAAAAAATTTTATGTTATAGTGTCATCGACACATTTCTAAATGCTCCTGAAAAAACAAAGGATAGAATTAAGGCTAGATTTTACATGGTTGAGATGGGAATATGAGAAAGTTGGCACCAATGAAGGGTGAAAAATGAACATTTCTTCCTCCTGCTGCTCACACTCTTTCCATGCATGAGAGATATTATTTTTTCAACTTATTGAATGATGTAAAGGTTCCAGAGGGGTTTTCACCAAATATTAAGAAAATCGCATCAATGGGATATTTAATGTTAAAGGGTTTGAAATCACATGAATTCCTTATTTTGATGCAATATATAATTCCTATATCTATAAATTTCATTTTTACCAAGAATGTTCTCCATAAATTAATGAATCTCTATTTATTCTTCATAACTATATGAAGAAAAGTTATAGACCTGATGAAATTTCCATCTATAGAAAGAGAAATTTTGGTTATGTTATGTGAATTGGAAATGTTCATCCCACTAACATTATTTGATATGATGGATCATTTGATGGTTCATTTGGTGAGAGAGATTCGACTATGTGGTCTTGTACATTATAGATGGTTGTACCCCGTTGAACGGTATATGAATTTTTTGAAAGGGTATGTCAAAAATCAAAGTTGGCAAGAGGGTTGTATTGCATAGAAATATATTGTTGAGGAAGCCATTGAATTATATACCGAATAATTTTCTGGTGTGGAAAAAATTGTCAAAATATCCTCACACTGGTCATCTTGAGGGTGAAATAATTTCTGGAATAGATATTTTCACAATCAATATTACAGATGGGGAGAAGTCCCACCTTTATGTTTTGCATAACAGTTTCGATGTTGACCCGTATGTTCAAAACCACAAAAAAATTATTAGGCATTTGAACCCATATAGGGCTGAGAGATGGATATCAAGTACACATAATCAATAGTTTATAGGATGGTTTTGGGACCATATTTTTATGAAGTTAGATCAAAATCCGAACTCAATTTCAGAACAACTTATACGGCTAGCTGGAGGAGCAAGTGTGTATGTATTATCATATAATGATTTTGTAGTTAATGGTTATACATTATATACTAATAAACATGATGAAGACAGTACCATGACAAATATTGGTGTTACATGTGTGGTTGAAGTGATGCATGTTTCTAGTGCTAAATACAAAAATCCAATTTATGAGAATATGTCATACTTTGGAATCATCAAACAAATATTGGAGTTGGATTATACAAAATTAAAACTTCCAATTTTTCATTGAAAGTGGTTATATAATTGATGTTCTATTAAAATAGATGAATTGGGAATCTTGAATGTTGATTTTATTAAGGAAGGAGAGAACGAAGAACCATTTATAATGGCATCACAGGCAGTACAAGTATTTTATGTTCCAGATCCCGTAAACTGAAATTGGTCAATTTTTCTATTATCAACCAAAACAACTGGAGGGTTAGATGAAAGTTCAACGGAGTATGACCCTTTCATTGGGACTTTGCAATAATTTCGTAGTATTCCCAATGTAGATGGTGTTTTGTATGTCAGAGGAGACCACAATGAAGGGATTTACATAGATGATAGAGGGGTCAAATATCTTCAGTCTTTAAAAAAGAGATTTTAAAAATCAGGTTATTTGTTTATTGTAATATACATTGTGTAACGTTATGTTATTATCTGTTCACTGCTGCTTTTATGTAATCTAAATAAAATGAATAACCACTTATGCAGATAATGATTTCTATAGAAGCTGATGCGCACAATCATGAGGAACAACAGGTCTCTCAACTTGTTGTTGCTGGTCCCAGGGCAGATCAATAATAGGTTTCTCGATCTATTGTTGTTGGTCCTAGTGATGTGGTACAACATGTGTCTTAACTTGTTGCTTCAGGTCCTAGTGCTGCTTCTAGTGCTTTGAAGGAACATAATGATGATTCTTCTGAGGAAACGGTTTGAAATGAAACCCTGGCGGCACAAAATAAATAAGAGCGTCGTAGTATGCCAATGTTTGTAAAAATCCTCATGGAAAAAGTAAAAGGCATAAAATTTAAGGTGGGATGGAATAAAATATGCCAACATGTTAACCCCAACAAATCCATCTTTAGTATGTACATTGGAAACGTCACTCGGCAACGCATGCCGATTGATGTACAGTCGTGACACCATATTGTCATTGGGCTTAAGACACTAATGTGGGAAGAGATTAGTGTATCATTATGATATCATTTCATTAATTTATTAAAATAAAATAAAATACTAAAACATTTACTTACTCTTCATCATCCATTATAGAGTTCATTTATTGTATATGCCTCGCACAAGGAATATGTATTAAGAGTTGCATGAAGGATTCACAAAGGCATCCTCACAATTTTTACGAAATATCATTGTAAAGATGCTGAAGGGAAAATAAAGCCTCACCCACCTCCTCTTTATGCACACTTGATATCCCAAGGAGTGTGGGATGCATTTAGCAACCGTCGTGTGGGGCAGACTTTATAGGTATTTTTGGTCTGGTAATACATTGTTTGAAATTTCTTGTATTAATCACTTTGATTGGATGTTTTTTGTTTATGAAACAACAAATAAGATCTGAAAATAAAGAACGGGAAACAAAACTAGTGTACCCCTACCTTAAAGAAAGGATGGGGTATGCTTCACTTGAGAAAAAATTGGTACCTCTTTTAAATATACCATAATACTTTTATGTGACATAAAACAACACCATAACCATGTTTCTAGGTTTATATGAAGATTGTTGAATCGAAATCGAAATCGAAATCCATCCCATTCCAAGTTTTATTGAAGGAGGATCGTGTGAATAAAGAGGGGATAATGATAGATGAAAACACATAAAACATTTGGGAAACATGTGTAAGTATGACATAATATAAATTTTATTTGCTTTAAATCACGATTACATTACAATGACTACTTATTTTCCTATATTTTATGCCTGACATAGTCACATGAATCAAAAATACCCGTACTAGATGCCGACATACTTTCAGCAGCCTTGAAGAAGCCAGAACTGTATGGCCACGTCAGAGGTGAAGGTTTTGGGGTGACACCCTGAACATATTTTCAGAAGAAAAAGGGGAGGATAAAACCGGGGAAATAAAAAAGATGAAAGAAAATTTAGCTATTTTTAAGAATAATTACAATACCATAGAGAGATGATATAAATTTTGATGGGGGATGGAAAAGAGAAGAAATAACTAAAAAACAACCCATTCATGAAGATCTCTCCCCACCCCCACCATCTTTGAGGTGAGCCATTCGCCTCAAAAACCAAACTTTTCTGAGGTGATCAATGTTATAATAATTGATTCTGTGAAATGTGAATCCCATAGACAATGATACCTTTCCTATACAAATATTATACAGGGTGAAAATTAATGTGATCTATATCTATCAACTCCCACTTATCACCTTGTACCAAGGGCTACAATGTTTAATATACATAATGCCATGATACATAACATACAACTTCCAACAAATCATATCAGAGTGTCAATTAACATATCTAATGAGCAGAGTGACGAGCTACCGAATCCAAATGATGATGATTACATTCATACAGTTGAACAAGATATTGGAACATTCATTGCATGGATGCAAATTATTTTAAAAAAACATGTCGACAAGGTGGTACCCATTTTTAGTTTAGTTTTCAATATGAAACTTTAATATTTAATGGAAAAGGTCTGAACATATCAATGTTATTATAGAATGACAAAGAGAAGGGGGTGAAATGAAATATCAACTCGAAACCATCTCAACGATCAACCAACTGATTGAAATGATCTACTGAGATAACCTTCACTCCACTCGTTCTATATCCACATTTAATATCATTGAAGGCTCATGTGGATACGAAGTTTATAGACGACAATGCTCACACAATTGATTTTGAAAAAAATATGTACGAAGAGGAAAAATCAGAATTCATTAGTTCTGAAAATTTAAATGAAATACTCAAGTATGAATGGATATGCACCTTAGTTGTAAATGTATACATGAGGTATGTTTTCATGATTTGATTTTACAAAAGATGATACACTGTGATAATTATGACTAAATACAGTTCATATTTTTAACAGGCGTATATATGAAAAACAATTGAATGGATTTCCCCATGATTAAAATTTGGACTCATTAGTCCTCACATCACTTATTGAAAAGAAGAATTAAATTCTGCTAAAGTGGATGGAATAATTTCATCCCAACTCAAATCATTTGAAAACAAAATTACAGATGATATAATCTTTTTAATACCAATGATATAGGGCTAAACTCTTAAATTTAATCATATCTACTATATTTTCTATTCTTTTATTACTTATTCCTTTTTTTATTTTTAGCTAGTATTGGATGCATGTTGCAATAAATTTGAATACTCCGACGATTTATTTTTTGGATTCAATGCATGGATACACAACAAACCGAACACACAAGATGGCATTTGTAAATAGGACAGTTCAACAAAATCATCTATTTCACGGAGTGAATCTAGAGACTATGGACTGGAATTCCCACAAGATCTACAATTAGAAAAGTATTCTGGTATATATAATAATATTGCACTATCCAAACACATATAAAAACAAATTACTTATTTTTATCAATGTTTCTATAGTTTCCCAAACAAACAAATGGAAATAACTGTTGTTATTATGTTTGTAAATTTATGAAATATATCGTATTTCATCAACAAAATAGAATCCCTGAAGAGGTATTTCATAAAATAATTATGAGTTAGTTTGAAATATTTATAAATCATTCGTGTATTTATATTTTTTTCAGTACAACCATGCTTGTCGAAAAAACTAATATTCAAAAGATGATATAGATGTGTTTAGAAACGAATGGGAAACAAACTTGATGGAAGATTGTACACAAATAGGATAAAGGTGAATTCCTACTACTTATGTTATCCTTATATGATCATTGATATCTCCCTTATTTACCCTTATTGAGTATATATGATCACCATTTATTATGTTTTATATCATTAGGTTATTAATAATGGTTTATAAATGATTTGTCTTTCTAGTAAAGAATAACTTAATGAGAGACTCTTATGAACTATTTCTTTATGTTTCTATGATTCTGAAAGAACTATAAATAAAATATTATGGAAGGGATCATTTATATTCTGTATTTTGGTCATTTATGAAGTTGTTTATACTGATGTAGTGTGTTGAAATAATATTGGATGTCTAACACACACAAATTTTATTAAAAAACATAGGATTCTTCACTATTGTTGGTTAAATACCACTGAGCATAGCATCTGATCTAAACTTCTGATCCAGTGTCCTTGTGATGCCCTCATCAGACACCATCTCCCTGAAATCATCATTCAGCATTACCTATTCCTTCTCGTTATGCACACATTTACTCGGTAAATAGGTGCAGTAAGATAAGGAAAAGTGAATGTTGAATGATGATATCATATAGATGGTGTCGAATGAGAGCATCATGGGGAATCCAGATCGGAAGTTCAGATCAGATGCTATGGTAAGCAGTAGTTAACCAACATTAGTAAAGTGCACAAAGAATCGTTTGTTTTATTATTAGCTTATATCTGGACCAAAGAAACCATTTTTAAAGATGTAAAGGTAATGTTATGTTATAATACGTCTATTTTAATGAAAAATTATACAATGAAATGTTGGTTTGATTTTCATTATTCCTTACAGGGTTCGTTTATTTTAAAAGATTTATGTCCATGAGACATGCCTTTGTAGGAAGAGCTAGGACGTTGTGTCTGCTCAATGAGAGAGGTAATCTTGATGTTTTCATAGTAAAATCATTTTCTATAGATTTTTCATATCAACAATTTCTTAAATAAACCCACATCATATATACATATGCAAGACCACAAAATATGGGTGCTACGCACCTCATATAGAACCTATATCACATCAATGCCCAGATTCATACACACCTCACATAAAAATTCCAAAGGAAGATAAAAGAACTTTGTTATAAGTAAGTGAATACCATGTTGATTCCCTTGGGATTTTATTTTTCATTTAGTGTTCTAAGATACTCTTGGTATTCCATGAAATTTCTTATAGGTAGGAGATTAAGGGGAAATCTATTTCACTAATGACTCAATATTTAATAGCTCTATAAGAACTCTTAGGTTTTTTATCTTCTTTATATAAGAATCTTCTTGTGATCGTGTCACATAAGATCCTTTGTATGAATTCTTCATGTGAAATAATCGTGTGATCTAATCACATGGAAAAATCACATAAAAAATCACATAATCAATTAAGGTAATTCATTTGAACCATGATTCATTTATTATGGTCTTATTTACCTGATCACATAATGATTCAAGGGTCATGTAATCATATAAATCTCCCAGGTTCATTTGATCACATGATCCTATTATGGTAATGTGATCACATGACTTCGAACAATTTATGCACTTAATATGATATTTTTAATTAGTAATGGGCCCCTTTCTTACTCAAGTCCATTTTTGAACCCCAAATACTTCATATTCATAATTAATCAAAATTTTCACTTTATTATGATACAAATTAATTCAAGAATTTAAGATGAAGAGGCTATTGTTCATTGGAATACAGTGGTCGATAGTGTGGGATTCAACAAATGCATAGTTCTTCAGTCCACTCACGAGCATCTTAAAAGCCTGATGGGATCCAATATCATGGATTTTTAATTTTTTTAATTAGTATCCCTTATATGTGGGTGGGGTTTCCAAGAGGGAGGGGGTGTCCAGGAGTGGGGGAGTGTCCATGAGGTGGGGGAGGTGTCCAAGAGGATGGGTGTCCAGTAGGGAGGGGGTGACTAGGTTGGGGGGGTGTGGGGTTGTCCAGGAAGGAGGGGGTGTCCAGGAGGGATGGGGTGTCGAGAGGGTGTCCAGGAGTAGGTGTGTTTCCAAAAGGGAGGGGGGTATCTAGGGGGTGTCTATGAGTTGGTGGGGGGTATCTAGGAGGGGAGGGAGGGGGTGTCCAAATTGGAGGGTGGGTGGGGGTGTTCAGGAAGGAGGGGGGTGTCCTAGAGGGATGTGGTGTCCAAGGAATGGGAGGGGGTGGGAGGGGGAGTCCATGGAAAGGGAGGGGGGATGGAGGGGGGGGGGTGGGGGTGGGGGTGTCCTGGGAAAGGGAGGGGGTTTCAGTGGGAGGGGGTTGTCTAGGGGGAGGGAGGGGGGATGTAGGTGGACTGGGGGGCTGTTAAAGGGGTGGGGGTGTCTAGGGGGCTGTCTCGCAGAGGGGAGGGGGGGTCTGGAAAATCACAATAAAGAACTAGGAGGGAGGGGGTGTCCATAAGGGAGGGGGTATACTGGTTGGATGGTGGGTGGGGTGTCCAGGAAGGAGGAGGTGTCAAGGTTGGAGGGGGTGTACAGGTGGGAGTGTTTGTATGGGGTTTCCAGGAATGAGGGGGTTTCCAGGAGGGAGGGGGTGTCTAGGGAAAGGGAGGGGGTTTCCAAGGAAATTGGGGGGGGGGGAGTAGGGAAGTGGTGGGGGTGTCCTGGGAAAGGGATGGGGCTATAGGGGGAGGGAGGGGGATATAGTTGGAGTGTGGGGGGGGGGGGGTTGTCCAGGGGTAGGGAGTGTGATTTTTAGGGGGGATGTCTCAGGGAATAGAGGGAGTGGGTCTGGCTAATCACACTAAAGAACTAGTAGGGAGGGAGTGTCTAATAGGGAGGGGGTGTCCATGTGGGAGGGTCGGTGGGGGTGTCTAGGAATGAGGGGGTGTCTTGGAGGGAGGGGTGTCTAGCAGTGGGGGGGGGGTGTCCAGGAGGGGGCTGTCCAAGAGTGGGGGGGGGGTCCAAGAGGGGGTGTCCAGGGGGTGTCCAGAAGTGGGGGGGGTGTCCAGGAAGGGAGGGGGGCTGTCCAGGGGGTTGGAAAAGGGCTGTCCAGGGGGGCTATGTAGGTGGGGGGTTGTCTGGGGAGTGAGAGAGGTGGGTTGTATAGGGAATGGTAGAGGGATTCAGGGGGAGTGGGGGGAGGATATCCAGGGGGAGGGTGTGGGATGCCCAGAAAGAGGGAGGAGGGTTGCAGGGGGAGTGGTGGGGGGGCTATCTAGGGGTAGGTAGGGGGATATCTCGGAGAGGGGAGGGAGTGGGGTCTAGAAAATAACACTAAAGAACTATGATATCAAGAAAAAAGGGAACCAATATGATCATGGACTATCTTATTATGTTTTTTCTCATCAGGACCTCTCTAAAACCGAGAAATACATTCCTTCCATGCATTCAACAAGACCTTAGATATTGTATGGGGTCCTTGGAGAGGCATAAGTGGTCAGGGACCAAGAAGTTTTAGACACGATGTCTGAGGAGGATGTGTTATCAATCATTCCCTTTGACCTGGCATGGGAGAGTACACTCTTAGAGGCTCCTGATATATGTAACTATTAGGTTTACAACCTATATAGGATGGTGGTATCACTAGGAAAGTGCAAGAATATTTTCTAAAATTGAATACTCCTATGAAATTGAATACTCCATTCAAGGTTAAGAATAGTTAATATTGATAGAAGGGACTTTATATGTTACTCGAGGTCATTTTTTTTAGAAATATTTTATTATCACCAATCAATTCAACGTTGAGGTGATGGAAGTGGCTAATAATGTGGCCGATAAAGGTATTTTCTCAATTATTATCCTGAATTTTGATTGTCTGATGGAATTATTTTTATATTGACTAATAAATTTTATATCATTTATCAGAGTAACTTTACCTTAGAGCACAAAAGTCCCAAACCATTACACTTTTTATCTCTCCCCACTATAATAACTAGGGCACACATCTTTCCTTTTTCAAGCACAAAATCGGATGTGAGTATGAGTAACTCACTTAGAAACATGGTCCTGGAGTATATTCCTATTTTTGGACTAGTCCGGAGTTGAGTTTCAGAACACGCAACATTTCATCAATAGTTTCAGTGACAAGTGTGGGGGATATTTTGAATATAATCATGGATGGATCCTTTAAAGAGCTAAAATACTAGTTTGGACACCTCCAGTACATGTTCACAACCCTTGAATATAATGAGTTATATTCTCAAGAACTCCATGCTAGTGTGAAGGAGGTGGTCACCATGAGGGAGAAAAATAGGTTCATCGAGGTGAGAGTATCGATGGTGGAGGCATAAAATTGAGACATTCAGCATCACAATGACGACTTTAATAAAGCATCCATGTGTACAATATAGGAAGAATCTCATAAAAATTTCATAACTGATGAGAGGTATGGGATAGAAAAATTCTAACATGAATTTTATCACCTATAATAAATGATCAATGTGGTAGAGAAAATAGTGATAGAGCAGTATAATCTTATCAATGTGGAAGAAAAGTCTAGATTTGATGCTGCTAGCTGGGAAGAGGCACTAAAAAAGGGTGTAGAAGTGGAAAAAAACCTACTTTCTCATTCTTGATAATCCATAGCCTACTATAGAGCATTGTCTATCAGGGATCAATAGGGTATTCTAAGCGAATACTATTTTGAGAATTCTAACTTTATTTTACCCCTTTATTTGGGGAGTTATGGGAGAGACTCTAGACTACGGAGATTCCTCCCTTTTTGTATTGTCAATAAATGATACCTTTTGGATTCCATATTGTTTTGACATTTCTTCCTCTTCTTTTCTCATCTATGTAATCTAAAAAAATAAATCTTTATAAGTAAATGAATCATATTGAGCCTCTTCCTAAATATTAATTCAATCCATGCAAATATGGACGTGTAAAGGTTGTAAGAAGTAAAAAATGGCATTTTATTAATGTTTTCTTTCATATTAATATTTAATTTATTTTATTATTTTATTACTAACATAATATTTGTTTTTATATATAGGTGTAATTTTTTTCTTGAGTTCGGATGCTTTGTTCAGAAACTAATACCTTGGACGACAATTTTTGAAAGGGGATCAAAGATGAAAAAAGGATGAAACATTAATGTTTTCAACTATTTATTGGATTATTGTAATTATAACCATATAAAACATTATTTGAAAGGTATATAGAAGTGTGTTTTTTGTATTCATTATTCGAAGTAAATGTATATATCATTGTTTGTGAAACACTTGTGCATGTTGTTTTGTTCTTATATGTTGTTTTGTTCTTCTATGATTTGTTTGTGTGTAGTTTTGTGCTATGTGTAAGTGATGGTGATGTGTGCAGGTGCTGGTGGATGTGCTTGTTTTGTGTAGGTGTTGTTTCAGGTGTTTAGGTACTATGAAGGTGCTAGGTTTTCCCAAGAAATCTATCCTTTATCAGTGCTAATTAAGAGCTGACAAATTGGCCCTATAACAGTGCTAAAAATAGCTCTAATTAAGTCCCCATTTATCAGTGTTATTTTGAGCGCTTATATATGAAACATTTATCAGCTCTCAAAATAGAGCTGATAAAGGGGACCCCCTTTATCTTCTCCATGATTACAAATGCCTTTCTAGAGCTGTTTAAGGCAGTTTTTATCTCTTTTAAAAGCCATGTTTATAGTAGTGTTGTTTCAGCTTGGTGTGGCTCGATTCTCACTTATTTGGAGTTGGATTTTATTTGATTCACCTTTATTATGAAATTAATGTAATCCTTGAGCTTTATACGACTATTTTAATCAAAAGGATGTATATATGTGATATCCATGACGTGTTTTCAAATGGATTCTACGAAATTTACTCTTGTATTAAAGGGACTATCTTTTGAATTTAATGGTTCCTTTATAGAAATAGAATGTTTTTACGTGCGATGAAATTGTGAAATTCTTATGAGTCTCTAGGAAATATTTTCAATTGACTGTGTTCGATTTTGATCCAAATTTGGTTTTCAAATGGGAAAAAATAATTTTTAAATAGGGAATTATTTTACAATGAGGTATTGAAAATTAAATTTTGTAATATGGGGTTCTAAAATTTGATCGGTGTGTGTGATTTTAGAGGCATGGTTGGAACTTTAAAATAGATTTATTATTGATTGTGTGGACTTCTTGTTTCCCCATTATACCTTTTTCACCAGTTAAGGATTTTATTCTATATTATGATGAATGAATGATGTATAAACGAGATTTTATATATGAGGTTTCATGTCCCGAAGCATCTCTAATACTACAGCGGGTTAGATTTAAGAATTTATGTTTTTCTTGAAACTAACATTAACTACTAACATGTTGAATATAGGAAGTGTGGGGTAAATCCCACAAGGAATATGGAATCCAAGAGATAATCTATGGACCAGTTGTTAGGAATCTGTAATTTTGTAACAAAATTATGACTAAAAATAAATTATTTAGCTAAAATAATTAGTCTTAAATTAAAATGAACAAAAATTATATTAGGCTTAAACCAAGTTATTAAGGATGAATATAAAGGGACTCATATCAGGGGACAGTTTCAATTTAATAATAATAGTCAACATTACTTATAAAATTGATTTAATTTAAATTTCTTTGATGTATTGAATTAATTATCTGTATCTATCAGTGAAAAATAATAATAACTAGGCCAGAAAACCCTCTCTCAAGATAATATATAAATATCCAAGGTGAATTGAATCCTATCTCAAAGAAAGAGCGAGTTTTTAGTCGACTCTTACTCCCACACTCCCCTCTATCACATCATTTTTCATCCCCAAATCTACATTTCCATGACTAGGTGACTAATGGATATGATAATAATTAATTAGAGAGTAATAAAATTTAATTAAAATATTTCACAAGGAAGAAAATTGAATACATGAACTACACATCTCCTTCAAAAAATTCCACACTATTATAAAAATTTAACCACTCATGATTGATGGTTTTTAGATGATGAAAAAATATACATCATAGATTACAGAATATAATTTTTTTTGAATATTGGTGTTTCACTAATAAAATAATTCTTAATTGAATTTATGTTCACAACTTACATAGGAATCCAGAAATTACATAATAAAAAAAAGAAAAAAACATAACCAAGAAACTTTGTCGATGGTCAAATCCATTCTTACAATTTAAATTTCAATGTAGCTAATATATTATATCTTAATTTATTCATTGATCCTTTAAATTTTATTATAATTATTCTTTATAATACTCCTATATCTTATAGTGGAAATGTAATCAAAAAATTAACCAAATTCAAGTCATGAATCCCCCTAAATAATAAATCCTAAACGATAAGATTTTATGAAATTTCATTAGGATATTTTGAATTATATAGAATGGTCAGTAACATTATAGTTAAATTGTATTCGATATACAAATCTAAAATTCATTTTTACTACCATTGTGAGTACTCATATGATGTAAGTAGGTCCCCTTATTGAAACCTCTAGCTTAGAACATATATAAAAATTCCTCTATATTAAATTCACTAAAATTACACAACAACTCATTTTCCTCCCTATAAATATATGCCTCGACATAGATTCCCATTATTTTCTACGAACCAGGTAACAATGATGCATAAATAAACTTTGATGTAGGATATTGTAACCAGTAAACTCTTTCCATTATGCATTAAAGAAACTACACAACATATAAAATACCTATGATGCATCATTCCTTCCACATGAAAACCCTTCTGACCCTTCATTGTGACCTATAAACTTCACCGCAAGACTCTAAAATAATCTAAACCTGAGATCCTACTATATTAAAGACTCCTATTCAATAGTTAATTATCATTCTATAGTATCATCTACATGAAAAATTATTCTTTATTCTTTCACACATCTTTTAAATACAACACACTCCAAATATATAGATAATTCATTCCATGGTGCAACTTGAAACTTTTTGGAATGACGTATCTCCTCCAGTGGCCTAGTTTTTACCTTCCCTCAACATATAAAGTGGTCATATGGATAAATTTGGATGGTTTTGATGAAACCAGATCATCCTAGAGTGGTCATAGAGGTTCCTAGTGATTATAACAATGGTGATGAGCAAACAGAGAGTTTTGGATAATGATGATCTGTCTTTGATGGGGGGGGGGCGTGATCTATGAGCTGAAATGGTGTAATATTAGAAAAAATAAGCAATTACCAAAAAAAATATTGTCCCACATCCATTTTAACATCATATGAGCACTTATTAAAATAAAATCCACTCTTCAATCCAGATTTTGAAGTTCGCTGTGTGTGGGGGCTCACTCATAACCTCGTTTTCCGCTTAGCATGTGAGAGGATAAGAAACACTTTCTTAGGTACTCGTCCTTCTGTGTACTTCATAAGTGACTCGTACCCCCTTTTTCACACTATCACAGCCTCACACCCCTATTTTAACCCACACAGGGGCTCTGCCATGCTAGGATAACAATATCAGGGTGGTCTGGCAAGGTGATAAACTACGTTTTGGACTTTATTCTCCTCTAGTGTTTTCAAAATTCCAAAACTCTTTATTTTAAATTGTTTTCCTCATAAATCATCATTTTTTCTAAAAAGAATCAATAAAATAAAAAAATCAGTTAACCTTATTTTAATAGCATAGAAAACTAAAATAATTAAAATTAGACAATAATTCACATTTAAATTAATAATTGTAATGAGGAATATATAAATATATATATTAATAAATTAGGGTCATCAAACACCCCCATACTTAAATCATTTCTTTTCCCAGTGGAAAACTCCACCTCAACTCACATAAGGGCCAATCTTAGGAAAGGGAAATTTTTGTTGATCATGCTCATAAAAAAATTTATAATTGAATAAATTTTAAAACCACAAAACTGAAACCAAATCAAGTTTAAAAAACATGCTTCCCCTAAATTTTAAAATCAAATCCCATTTCCCCTTCTACTTAAATCATTCAATCATTGATTAAATATCCATAAAAATTATGATATACCACACAATAATGAAAATAAATAATCCCTCAAGAACATTTTAAATGATGTCATGTGAAATATAAATTATTTTAGATTTATACAATTACTTGAATAATTTCCTAATATCTACTATGAAATAATAAAATAAAAACCTTGAGGTTTTTCATTATGGTTCTGATGTTTCTAAGGCACAAGGTGGTTAGATAATGATGTAAAAAAACTAAAATTTAGAGTCTGAAAAAGGAGGCTAAAAATCATAATATATAATGAAAAATAATCAAGTACAGCTCAATAAAATGACTTCTCCCTTCCAAAATGACATCATCCCACACCCTAGAATCTTTTTAAGGCTCGTGAAACCATGAATATAATTAATTATCCCCCTTTTTTATTTTGGTTATTATTTTCTATTTATTTATATTTATAAATTCATGCTTGGGAAAAGTTACACATCCATCACCTAAACCCATGTGATCTTCTCATGAAACTAATTATAATCATTATAATAAGATCTTTGATCATGTAATGGTGATTTTTTACCCTCCCAAGACACAACCAAAATATTTCTTTTTTTTATTATTTTCAATTATTTTCCTTTTATTTTTCATGATTTTTATAGATGATGAAATAAATAACAAGGGATAATATAATGAACCTTTTATACAAGAAATCAATAGAACCAAACCATGCTTTTTATTTCAGTATAATAATTTCAAAAACCCCATAAAATTACTCAAACACCCTTAAAATTTACAAATTAATAAAAGATATAATGTAGGAAGGATAGTTTGGATTTTCATGTGGCTTCCTATCAAGGAAATCTAAGGATTCTATTATTTTAAAAAGGAACAAACCGAGGGTAGTAATTATGTTAAAATCGGATGAAATATGATCAATTAAAGGCCGTAATAATTTTAATTAAGTTTAAAAATAACATCATTAGATATAAAAAAACAATTACAGTAGAGACAGACAGGTCTAGTTATCTCAAGAAAAGGGTATAAGAAATAATATTTCAAAAATAGTTTCAAACCATCCCATAAAAGGGAATTAAAAATTTTGGATAGTTATTTCATGTCTTGGACATTAAAAAGTGCTATAATAAATAAAAATTTGTAAGAATCAAATTTATTAATTAAAATCATATCACTAATCATTTTTTAGACAACTAAACATTAGAATAAGGATGTGACATTAATAAATTTACACCTATATCTTCATAATTTATGTAATTGATAAATATTTCATTTTCTAATATAATGTTATATCCTATGTGATGATGTATCCTAGGTTAATTAATAGAGGGTAAATTAAAAATTCAAGGTATCTAAGGATTAGTTCCCCATAATTGAACTGAAAAATGTCCCCAATGATTGACCAAGGTGAGTGGGGTGAGTTTTGAAATTATTTCATCATAAGAAGGGATCAAAAGAAATAATAAATAAATATATTATGTTAAAATAGATTCATTTCCATAATCCTTGTATGAGATTAAAGCAATTGAATCCCTTTGAATTTTTTTCTTCATTTTTCATGGATTTTTCATCGGTGGACCTGAAACAATATATTAATACATATAAGTGTTTATATAAAATCATTGGGATTCTAAAAAATAAGAGGATTGACCTCAAACACCAAGAGAAATATTGAAATAAAATTAATATTAAAATCAAAACTAGGTGATAAAATGATATAAAAAAATGGGTGGAATCCCAGAAGCTCTTTATTTTTGGTATTTAGGATATAACATTACCTCAAGTGTCACATAATTAGATTATCAAAAAATGTTACCCATTTTGTATTTAAGAATAAATTTAACTTATAATTATCTAGTGTATATTATCCCACATTCCTCAATTAATACTTCATGAAACCCTCATGGGAGGTCTATGAAGATGTGGAAAACCCCAATGAATGAAAAAGTAACTTTGGGTCAAAATAACCCTTATAGTACTCTCCATGTACCTCTTATTCCAACTACACATTATTTATTTCCATGGCATATATTTTCAGTTCAACAGATTCACCTTTCTCAATACCAAATTCTGGTGGATCGTTTTTAAAAACTCAACAACTTCCTGAGGAATCCTCCTATCACACTTTTTCCTTCTACTACTATTTAATTTATATTGTGAACATATAGATTTCAGTAACATCATTTATTTATTTTTCAGATGTTGGAGGGTCTTATTTTGTGAAGATTCAAATAAAAATCCCAATTGTCTTCCTCCACTACTAAAACATTATTTTTATATCCCATGAAGGTTGTGATCAACTTAGGAATTCCAGAGAATATTTAATAATGTTTTAAATGTTATAGGTTCTTCTTCTATGATAATTTTTGTAGTATCATCATTCCTACTTCCTTTGATCCCTAATTATATCTTTCCTTTTTAATTTTCTGTATTAGATCTTGGAATATGATCATTCTTTACTTATGGTTTATGGGTTGTATTGTATTTCTATTTACACTATTTTTTATTCTCATTAAGCTCCTTAATCTAACTCACTTATTTTATTAGAAATTTCTTAAATAGGGTTTGTCCTTTGGGTTCAGCCTATAGATTCCTCTTTCTAATCAAGACATGGATGAGATATACCAAGGTATAATTCAATTCTTCTTGTAAGAATATGAGAGAGTCACATTTTTATCATCTTCTGAAATTTCTATGAGTGGAAGAAATATTTTCTCATCATCCTCCTTATTTCCCACTACAACCATGTGCACATCCTCTTAATGGGATAGAGGAGGTACTTACTTAATCTTATAGTGATAAACCCCCTTAAACACTTCCTACTACACTTCTTTGAGTTTGATGTGGGTTTGTTCAAAAAAATTATGATATTTATCTTATTTAAATATTTTAGAAATTTCAAAGAATTATTCCTCTTCAATTATGAAACAATCCATTGATTGGGACTTATCCATTCTCTCATTTAGTATTTTTTCAATAATATCCACCATGGCCTACTCCTCCTATTAATAAAAGTTCTATAATGTTGATTTTTAATCATCCTATTATTTTTCATATCTTCTTCAACAATATATACTTCATCCAAATTTTTTTCTTGTTTATTATTTATTGTAAGAGGTATAAATAAGTTAGTCATTAGGGAGTTTAACAAATTTACATTTTTTACAATTTATTGGCCAAATATTTTTGTTCTCTAAGAATATTTTCATGTTCCTCAACCTTTAACTTTTGATATTTTATTTCCTTATCAATGTTTTAGTGAATTTTATATGTTTTTCCCATAAATAGTTTTGTGATATCTTTGCTTTAGTTTCATTTAATTTACGATATCCTTTATAGTTCTACTACATCCATAGTTTTCCTTGGTTGGGCTAAAAATTTTATTCTTCCACATATGATTTGAAGTCAGCGGCACTCCAATGTGGGTTATTGAATTCATCATACCCTATTTAGTATGAATCCTTCCATCCTTCTCCTTTATGAGACAATTATGTGGAATTTTTTGTTATCCATGCAGTGCACTCCTCTTAACACCCAGTGTACTACATGGTTGATGTAGCATGGTAATCATTTATAATGTAATCCACCCTTCAAAACACTACTAAAAACAAATTAAATAAATTTAAAAAAAACGAAAACACAAAATAAGAGAAAAGTACTAAAAAAATAAAAAAATATAAATGAGGAAAGAAAAGACTTGAATTAATGAAAAATCTATTCATTTGTCACTTATTTCTATAGTGTTCCCTGACAATGAAACCAAAAAATTTGTGTTCCCCAAATCGCAATTAATTCTAAAAGGGGATTTAGAGTTTTAAATATAGGTTTTTCCTGAAGCCAAAATTAATTAATAATACATAGTATAGAGGAACTGATGGGTTGATTTCTTGAGGAAGATTAAATTATAGTGATAATCTCTAAACTAGTTTTTAGGTTTCTATAATATTATTGAAAAATTATGATTTAAAATATATAAATTAACTAAATTAATTAAACTTAAACCAATATTAACATAACCTAAAATAGGATTAAACTATGTTACGAAGGAAAAATTGAAGATAACTGGTATCAATGGACAATATATCACTAATAAAAATAGTCAACTTTACTTAAGAAATTCATTAAATTAAAATTTTTTAGACTTACTAAATTAAAAATAACTTCTTCTTGGTGTAAAATAATCATATCTTGTCTGGATGACCCCTCTATCGAGGTAATATATAACTAACCTAGGTGCAATAAATTCTATCACAATGTGGGAGGAAACGTTGAGTCAAGTCTCATTCCCATACTCCCCTCTATTTTACAGGGGTTTCCCCCTAATAATAATTATTTCTACTAGGTGATTAGGGGGTAAGATAAGAATTAATCAAAAAAAAAATTAATTAGAAATTTTCACAAGAAAGAAAGGTGAAAACAAGAATTATGTATCCCCTTTAACCCATTCCACCATCATCTTTGAATTAAGCTTCTCATGGTCAATAATTAATCAACCTTGAACAAACTAGATACCATATATGAGGGAAAACAAAAATAAATTATAAATAAGGGTTGTATACTATGAAATAAGAATTTATGTCATTTATGTTCACATCCCACATAAGAATCCATTTATTTCAAAATGAAAATTAGGAAAAAACCATATCTAAGAAGTTTCATCGATCATCTGATCCTCTCTCACTGATTCAATATTTATATAGTGGATTTTTTTACATTAATGTTCTTCCTTTTAATCTTCCTATATTTGAGGGGGATATTATTCCCAAAAGTCCCCAAATTAAAGTCAATAATCCACCCAAAAATTAACTCTTAAATGATATAAGATAGTAAAATATAATTTTTTTATTTTGATTTCTGAAACATATAAAGAATATCTATAGTAGATATCAAAAAACAATGTTTTTTTTGTGATTACGGAACTATGTATGAGGTGGTGATGTGGTTCAAAAATAAAAAAAACAACATATTTGTAAAAATTAATAGTTCCTTATTTAAATCTATTTCCACATTGATGTGGATTATGTCAAGTTCTTCATAAAATAAACCTCTCTAGAAGCCACATGTTTATGTCTATAAAGTATAAGTACTTTTTCTAAGACACTTGTGATACACTGTATGTGAGTGGTTCTTACATGTCCGTCGGCATTCTCATACTATGACTTGAATAGTTTTAGATGCTTCCTTTGTATTTCTATTTAATAAAAAATTTAAATAATTATAATTAAAAAAATTTGGTATTTAAATTAATAATATTAATGAGAAATAAATATATATATATATATATATATTATGGACATCATAGGGGTACTTGAGGTAAGGGAGAGTTATGTGTGACCTCTTTGTTGATCTTAGCTTGATTGTGTGCGCATGTACACCATTTTTTTAGCTGAGAGTGACATCATGTTTAGGCTGATTCAAGCTATGTGGATTGATTTTGTGGGTTGATATAACGTAGGTTGGTAGTTATTACAACTTTAGTTTATTATGTTTTATATGTGTCTCACATTAAGACTTAGGGTAGATCCCATGCTATATACTTTTGATCAGTGGTTTACATAGGGGTACATATCTTGTGGTTGATTGTATTCTACATTTTTTCATTGCTTGTAAAACGTTATCCTTATTTATTTCCATTATTTATATCTTATGTTTTGGTGCCTACATTATTATATGTTTTATCCTTTGTGTGTATTGTTCTATTTTTGAATGGAATTCAAATATGTTTTCCTTGTTTTTTGGACTTATCTCGATTTTATACTCAACTACACTTTTTCATTGTTCATAATAACCCATGTATTATGTGATAGATTAATATTTATTCCACACAAGTTAGTTCTCACACCTTTATTGTCCACTATTGCATGAGATAAGGTTAGGTGGGTAGTGTCATCATGTTGATGCTAATGCGAGCAATGTGGGTGGACTGTGTGGGTTAATATAACATATATTAGAAGTTAGTAAATCTCTGTATAATTAAATTTTAGATATGTCTCATGTTAGCACATAGGGTAGAGACCACAACATGTTATTTTTAATAGTTTTTTACAAATAGGATATTTATCTTGTGATTAATTGTATTCTATTTTTCTTGTATTTATCACGACAACGTATCCTTGTTTATTTCCATTCTTTATCCCTTAGGTTATGGTGCCTTCTTTATAGTTTGTTTTATCATTTTTGTGTATTTTTCTTTTTATGAATACAATTAAAATATGTTTGAGGAAAATCGTATTGAATTAAAAGTTCTTATTTTGGGTTTTCAAAGTGTTTTTAAAATGGGAATTTTGGTAAAAACAAATCCAGTCATGAAAAATAATTTTAAATTGATTCATGCCTTTTATGGAATAAAAAAATAAATTTTAAAATAATGGCTATGTTTTGACCTTGGTTTCCATGTAATTATATCTGGAAACCCAATTTTCTCCATTTATTTTCAAACAAGCATTTATGAATTACCTTGTGAAGGAAATTACAAAGACATTACTATTGGTAATATACTAGGTTGTGTAGATATTTCCTAAATATTCTGGGCTCCTATATTTTCCATTGGATTGGTCATATATTTCTTGGTTGCTAATGGGTGAGTGGAGATATGATGGGAAACGTTATGTTGTACGGAGGAGACCAAGTTTTGTTGGTTCTTTTATTTTTTTTGGCTTTGGGATGCCGTATCAGCCAACTTTTCAACGTATATGTTTTTATTATTCCTCTATTGTATTTTATTAATATGATCTAGTTGTTTTATTTTGGATGGATGTTAATTTTTTATACTCATCTCATTTATTTATTTATCATAATCTTCTAATTATATGTTTCATGTACAACCAAGGAATGAAGAATCCGCTATTTAAGGAAAAATCATTCCCAAATATAATATCCTTGATGTCCATGCACTAGTTTCCATCCCATGTGGACTAGGAATTCCCTTTGGGCCTAGTGAAGACTTGGTTCAGGTGGTCTCTAAGCCAGTTCAATACTATTTTCTTATTTTACATAAGATGATAATATGAAAATATGATCCATTAGAAAAAGAAATATCTATGGAAGTAGAATTCAATATAATAAAAAATATCATTGTTAAATATTATCATTCTAAAAAATAGGTAGAGTAAGTAATGGCATCCCATTACTAATATCTAAAATGGGGAAAATGAATCTAATTGGGATGCTTCATATTTATTTATTTTATAGTGGAATGGTTGGTAATCTTACTTATATGTGTCCCAAAAAGTTTCAAGATAGTTAAGAAGATATTCCACCAACGAATAATTTTCTTAGTGATGTGAATGGTAAGAAACACATCCAAATAAAATTCTTCATGAAGAAAAACAAACATTAATAAGAATGAAATGAATTAAAGGAAAAATAATAATAGGGAATTAAGGATTAAAAAACCATAGTAAAGAAGTTTTTATGTATATAATTTATAGACTGCACAGTAGATAGAAAATAGAAGGTGAGGAAGATGATTTTGAAAATTAAAATTTTCATTAGAGGTTTCAATTGAAGAATATATGTTTGGAGTGATAATATAAAGAATGAAATTTTTTTTATTCCAATATTAACTCTAAATACAGAATTTATAAGATGAGAATGATATGATGAAGGATAAAATTTAAATTTTAGAGTTTGGAAAACCGAGAGAAGATCATTATTCTCAAGATCAAGGTAAATGACAAGGATTGAATTATAGATAGTATGACTAATATGGTAAAATAAAAATTCCAATGGAATAATGTTATTGAAGGAGTTTTTATTAAAATTAGATGAATGTTGGAAATATATGCAAAATCCATGAATCTAACAACATATTTAGGAAAAAAAATTTATGTGATCTAATAATAAGTTGAAGGAGATATATCTAGATTCCTCAAATATACTTTATGTTTTCCTATAACAGTAATGACTTAATCATGATGAAAAATGGTATGTGGATTGATTTGAAAAAAATATATTAATTTTGATAAACCCAAAAAGGAACTTGTTCCTAAGAAGGGGGTTGATTTGGGGGTGACCATAGAAGCCAATAAATAACCAATGAATACACACAAGAATACATATCAAATTAGTTGTTATTATTATAGAAAAAAGGGGCATACAAGAAACATGAATTCCATAGAATATAGAAAATTAAATAAATAAGATAAAAAATTCCAAGTGAGTAAAATTCAACAAAATCCACATGTTTTTTATGAACAATACTTTTTTCAACAGTTTATAAACATAAATCTATGTATTACTCATCATGGATGAAAATGAGTGTGAAATGAGTGTCTCAAAGGGGTATGAAACAGTACCTCAATGAGTCACCAATCATGAAAAAATATGAAAATATTGTTGTAAATTTGAAATATTAGTATAATATATCATATCTAGAATAATATATTTTATATAAACCATAAAAAATGTGAATAAATATGTTATTAACAAGAATATGGGTTCTAAAAAGGATATAGTAGTGGATATTTATTTATAATAAATAGATCATGTAAGATTTTATATTCATAATAGAAAATGTAATTCCTATATAAATGAAAATATGAAACCTATGATATTAATCAAATACAAAATTGAATTATCTCTAATTATCGTAAGAATTAATGATAAAAAATTATTATCTTGAGAAAATAAAAAATCATAAGAAAAAACATGAGGAAGATGGATGTCGTGGTTATTAAATATTTTATTCACAATTTTCTTTATGTTAGTCAATTGTGTTATTTGATAAATTCTATAAGATTCATCAAGAATTATTGTACACTAAAAGAAAAATATGAGAAAATAATGATGTAAGGTAATCACATAAAAAAATATTTACCTCATTAAAAGAGAAAAAGTTATGCAATTTATTTTAAAGGGGGATGATAACACCTTGTGGAATATCTAGCTTACAAAAAATCAATAGATTATTTGGTGGAACATGATGGTGCATGAGACTTTCCTAGGATTCCATTATATTTTACTCAAATATGTGATGTTTTCTAGAAGACAGTGATTATTTGGAAGATGTATAATTTAAAGGATAATAAGTATGAGTTTTTATGAGAATTTTTTATATTGATATTTCCAGGATAATATCATTAAGAGCTATATAATGAATAAGGAAGTACATAAATTTCATTTATGAATATAATAGGATGACATGGTTGATAGGGATCACTAATATATCCAAAGTTATTTATTATATTTCATGCTATTGGAGATTGTTGGAGTAAAATATTGGAAGTAATACCATAATATTTTTTACCAAGAATGGTACAAAATTTATAAATAACCATGTAATGGGATTCCATAATAATCAAGGTATATGGAATCAAGTTTGAATGATGAGAAACACAAAAAATGGAGTGATTGAGGGGATAAATTGGATAATCAATAACAAGTTCTAAATGATTCTTTTTAATAAATACATATTAAAGAAATTTTAGATGAAAACAATGTTGACATTAGTCTATATTACTAATAAGGCCCAGATGTATTTGGGAAAAGATAAATCCCTATATAATATATGTCATGGTAAGAAGATGGAATTGAAATATTTTTATATTTTGAGAAGTAAATATTTTATCTTCAATAAGGAGAAGATAGACCAAAATATTGAATCTAAAGGGGATGAATAAACCTTTCATATCTAATCTTTAAGGAGAAATTAATACAAATTATTAAATAAATTGATGAAAATAATTATCGAAATTCAAGAGGTCATTATTAATGAGAATACATTATTTTTTATAACAAAGTTGTGATGAAATTATAAAGGAAGTGAGAGTAGTTTTGGCAATATATGTAGAGAAAGAATAATTTTTATAATTAAAATTAGAGTATATACAATAAGGATACTAGTTTATACATTTTAATAATAAGGGAATAAAAAATAGAGGAAAAATTTTAGGAATAAACTATTGTTAGGGACAAGACAACCTAAATGAAAACAAGGAGGATGATGTCTCTATAGAAAAAAATGATCTTATCTAAAACCTAAATGTTTTCATGAGGTAGATAAAAATGAAATCTAGACCAATGAAATAAATGAAGATCTAGATAAAATTTAGAACAATAAAACATGAGATAATTTTTTTCAGTGTAGAAAATATGAATCTTATTGTAAAAAAATGATTTTTTAATTGAATTAAAAAAATAAGACATGGTGATTAAAGAAACAAAAACTTTTGTAAAAATGATTCTCCAAAATTAAAGGAATTGACATTAATTTGAAATTTTCTCCTACAAAATAAATTAATATAATAATAATATTATTGGACACAGAGGTATAAATAATTTAATGATATTATAGATGGATTTTTTAATAATTCCTCAATAGAGTCTTTAAAGAAGATGTTTACATTGAAAAAACAGATAATTTTTTAATCCAAAAAGATGATAAAAAAGTGTTCCATCTGAATAAGAGACTCTATGAGATGAAGTATGCACTAAGACCTTATTATTATATGTTTTAATAATTTTTGAAAATTATTGGATTTTAACATAGAGGATTTAATGATAAAATCCATGTCAAGAATAAATATTATCAAAGGAAAACTGTAATGAAAAAACCTATAATACTTTATGAACCAACATTCAAACAGATTTCCACTAGCCAAAATTGCATTCATGATCCACATGGGTTACTGAATAGTTTTTGGGAATCAAGAATCATCCTTTGGGTATGATTTCTCGCAGTAAAGAAAAATAAATAAATCAGATAATATAATGAAATATTACAATATAACCATAATAAATAAGTCATCAAGATACACACAATAAAAAAATACAAAAAACCCAGTGATATAGATGAAAATTGACCACAATCACACATTACCCAGTGGTCATCGACCACACACTATATCCTCTGTCACCCTCCCTCTCTAAAAAATAATGAAACCACAAAAGAAATGAAGAGAACATAATAACCTGCTATAGTAATAAGAAGTCTATAAAAACCAAATGGTACAATTCGGGTGTCAGATAATGGATCCTAGTAGAATACCACCAAGGATCCTGTAATTTTTCTACAAATAAATTCAAATATTCAATTTTCCAAAATAAAAATAAGAAAACATGGGTTTTTCAGAAATAAAAAATGAGAAAACATGTTTAAAAAGGGAGACATATTAATAAAATACAATCATGAGGAAAATTATATCAAATAAATATTTTTTCCACATCAAAATCCATTTAGGATCTCGATGATAAAACCAATTCCAAATCTGTTTTTAATAAAACAAACGATTTTCATAAAAAAACTCTTTTTAATAATGATTTGAGAACAATTTTATAAGACTGGATAAAAAATATGTAAGGAATCTATTAATAAGTACCATATTTTATAAAGGAATAAAACATACTAAGGAAATATATATATAAATAAAGAACCACATATAAATCATTTAGATATAATAAAGGAAGTCAAAAATGTAAAATCTATTTTCGAGTAACGATCGAGTTATCATAATCATTTATCAGGTATCATTGTTAAGTGTCAAGGTCACATGTCATGGGAAATTTTTTTACACATTAGTGATTCTATGAAAGAAAATAAAACAAACCATAATTTACCATATACAATTGTAAAATATGTCAATGTAGACAATCTGACTTAATCGGTGCACACCATCATCCTCTAACCATGTCCGAATCCTGAATCCACATTCTCCTATGAGACATTAGTTGGGGTGTGAGTATGAAATATAATTTCATAAATCTAGGTTCTATAATTGAGAAACCCATGTTCCTAATGATATTTTAATATGATGAGTGAGATTAAAAGAAAAAAGGATCACAATAAGGATCCTCAATAGAATCAAAATCTAAAATCAAAATTCTATCAAAAATATAGTTCACATCTCACCCTCACCCCCAACATCCATCAAAGGGTAAAACTATATTTCAAAACTAACACTATGTTTTTAAAGCACCATTCATCAAGGAATATCATACATAAGGGGTAAATGAATAATTTTCTAGATAAGAGTATTTACTTATAAAATTTACAAAAAATCCATTCAGATAAACTAAATCATTATCAATTTAATAAAACATCACATTGAGGCCTTCATTTGAAAAGGGCCATTCATGCTTACATCCTTCAGAATCCTTTTTAATTAAACAACCATTCCATTAAATAAAGATAAATTAAAATCAAATAAATCAACTCAACGTTTTGAAACATCGAAACCATAAACCTTTAAGAAAAGAAAACTTGAGTAATTCATTAAATCATTTTAAAACAGTGTTTCAAGAAACACCCACACATTATATTTTTTAATAATATTTTTAAATGAACAAATTATCTTCATTAAATTCAATATTTTAATGTTGAAAACTAAAACCACCAAGATTCAAAATCAATCTAATTTATTTTTAAAAAATGATTAATTAACAATAAGTGACAAACTATGAACTGTATTATCTTCATCAAAATATTCATTTATGGTTCAAAATGATTAAAATATGTTAAAACATTCAAATGGGACAAAATTTAATTAATAAAACTCATGAATCAAAAGGATAACAGATGAAATTTGAACACACACTTGGAATATAGAGAATTAAACCACAATGAATCTGAGAAGAATCACTTCCGATGGAGAACACCAGATAAAGTAAGAGGGAATTAGAGAGTAGAGATAAGTGAAATATATACCATAAGATGATCTTTAAAAACAAAAAAAACTTTGATCCACTAAGAGATGAGGATAGGAGATCCAAAATCACCCAAGAGGCTCCCAAGGTCCAAGTGGGTCAATAAAAGTTTTAGGGGGAAGTTAAAATAGATAAAATAGAGATTATGGGGTGAAATTACCATGCCACCCTTATAAAAATTTACATCTAATTACACCACTAGCCAACTAGTGGCTACATAAAAAAAGATGTTTCCATAGGTTGGACCACTAGCTAGCTGGTGTCCCTCACCGAGAAGATGGAAGACCACCTTCATCTTTTAAAACGATAGGTTTAGGTCTAAAACTTCTTCAACTATTTGAGTCATCTTATAACCCCTCAAGACACTTGAAAAAAACAAAATTAGTGGTACTTTAATAAGAAAAATATTGAGATGTTACAATTTTCCCTTCCATATCATGTTATTTCCCTAGATATCTTCTTTTCCAATCGATAGAAAATTATGAGACAAAAAATAACTTTCATACCCAACTTTTGAGGTGGATGATTCATGAAATAGAGGAAGACTTTCCCAGAAGAGAACAACCATGAACAACTCCAAATGAATGGAAAACCAAAATTCTAAATAACCATTAAAGAAGATCATCTAATATCATCTCACATCTCCAAATGAAACATTAACATCACTGGTAATAGAGATTGAAGATTTATAATGATCATAGAACTATCATTGGTCTTTCCACCATTTAAATATTTTCCAAAATAGTGGAGCATGAGAAGAAAACATACCAATATAACATATCATCAATTTAGAAAATATACCTACATCATTCTCTAGTAATGAAAAAGTATCTTCTAAGGAATAGAATTCTCAAACATCCCATACATTCCTAAAGAACCAAAATTTCCAAGACCCAACAATTATCCCAATATCAAAAAAAGGAAAAAATCTAGAAAAAATTTCTACCATGGGTAAGAACTTGATGACAACCTAGGATTACTATTATAGATCCTCACCACTCAACAAGCACATAAAAACATACACTAGGACTATCAAGTACTTATTCAATTAAGATACCACAAGATCCTTGTTACTTGAGTAAAACCCCATGGTTTATCTGTGTATAACATGAGAGAGTTCAAAAAAAATGGTCAACATAAAAATAGGACACAATAAATAATCAAAATAGGAGATCTTCCAATAAATCAAAACTGAAATATAAAAAAATAATGAATGAGAGGATGCCAAGGAAAACCCCCCAAGCAAAATGGTATCCAACACGCACCATAGGAAGGATACTAGGGAAGGAAACATAAGGGGAATTGAAATACGAAGACCAAAAACAAAAGATGTTCCCAACACAAGATTACATTCCATTGATAATATTAGAACATAACCCAAGGGTTTAAAAACCATTTTTAAAATAATGGATAACTATTCAAGTGAACACATCCATAAATAGCAATAAAATTAGTTAATAGGAAATATGAACACATCAAGATAATAAATCTAAAAAAACACCATCTATGATATATAATAGAGAAACAATAAAGGTAGAAAAATAAGATACCTGATATCTCTTAGAATAAGAGGGTCACCAAAAATTTACAAAATGAAAGAAGTAAATCTCAAATAGTCACAACTTCAACATCAGGATTAACAAGATAGATTCAAATAAACACCCACTGCTAGCTTTTCGACATCATGAAAATGATTTATTATAAGGGCTATTGTTAGAGACCTATTTTCTTAAAGAATATATAATGTTGTAGTTAAGAGATGATAATTATTAACTAAAACTTCCCCTTTATGTAACCAAACATACAAAACCTATGAAGTTGAAAAAATTTCAAACCAAGTAAAAACTCTTGGATATTTCACAAAGAACCTCTTTGAATGGCTAGGTTCCCCACACCAGAAACACATGCGATTCCTATTCTTTTCACAATATGCCTTTCCCTTATAAAAGAACCCTTGTGACCAAATGAGAGATATTTACTTAATAAAACCATTAATAGAGAATTGATTATTTTCTATCACTTTGTTATATCTAATTCAACTGAAATTTATTTTAAGAACCTTTATATATAAAATCAAATAGACCACTGATACAAAAATTCCATGGTATGGGTGAAGAATAACTTTGACATAGTGTGACTTAATTGAGTCATAACCAATAAGATCTAGTGGGTAACACACAAAAATCAAGAATTTTTTAACATTCTCATCAGCATAACGCTCACCTTTTCCAGGACCCATGTGATTAGAAACTTTATCCTCCATCAATTTCTCATGATATTTCCATTGAACGAAGTCTAATTTTAATAATTCCAGATAAATTATTTTATGTCGATGTGCAGGAACCATGGATTCCCGCCACTCTCAGATAGGACCTTCATTCAGGAAAGAGAAAAACCTAACCATTAGAGTATTAGGAGTCTTTAGAGAATAAAAGATACCTTAAAATTATTCAATCCACCTCATTTTTTCATGATAAATCTACTCACCTACAGAAAAAGGTGGATGATGATCAAAAAAAACATATACAAGATCTAAAAGCTGGAAAGACCCTAAGTCCGTTAACCAATTACGAGTCCGTGTACAATATTCAACATGAAACACTAATTCAAGAATACATGAAGGGATTCTATGAAGACCGAGCTGGTGAAAATACTTTTTATGTTTCCTAGAAAAATTTCAGGGATGCATTTCTAGGCATCATAAAAACAAGTTCATCAATAGAAGCATAAGTCAAAACCTAAGACAAAACACACATAAACAAAAATATTTAAAATGAAGCCACAATAAACATTGATACAGACAACATTATTTCAAAAAACATCAAATTTTACCATTTATAAACCCTTAAACCTTCCTTTAAAAATGTTATATGTTGATATAAATCCATCAAAATATTAATAATATTTTCTCAGATCTTAAGAATTATGAAATGGTTTCAATTCCTTTATCATGAATTCCAGTTTTGAAACCAATTGGGTTTTAAATCTATTAAAAAACACAATTCCTTATTCAAAAATCCCATTAACACATCACAAATAATTATTTGAAAATATGATTTTTGAACAAAAAAAATCATAAAACACACTCTTTTTTAAATTGAATTCATTTTCCAAAACTACTACAAACTGGACATTAAAAACACTCATATTTATCATCACTAAAGAAAAGCACTAATAAAATTTACCATTTGTCAGCGTTTTTTATGCTGATAAAGGGAGCCTTTTATCAGAATTTTGATTGTATCACAGATAAAGGTTATCCTTTATCAGTGATTTATTTGTAGTACTGATAAAGGGTAACATTTATCTGCAGTTTATTTTTTGTGCTGATAAAGGGTACCCCCTATCAGCCATTTTTTATCACTGATAAATATTTATTTCATTAATGATTTTTTAGCATTGATAAAGGTCCAAATAAATAAAATGAAATAATTAGATAAATAAAAAATGAAAAATTATTTTATTATGAAAATGTTAAATTTTTATTAATTAAACAATTAATGATAAAAATGAATAAATTTATTATACATTATTAAATATTAAACAACTTATTAATTAGATAAGTATGATAATTAAAGTTATTAAATTTTATATATTAAATATATACATCTATATTAATGTATATAAATATGTGTTATGTATTACAAAATATTTATGAATTCTACATTAAATAGTTATATATTTATTGAATAATGGTTTATAGTTAAAAATTATTATGAATTAAAAATGTAGACTAATTGCGCCGTACTCAACATATAATTGAAGGTTGTTTGGTTTTTCAATTTAACATAGGTCAAATCTATGTTACATTGATTTCACATATACATTATTAAAGAATTTTTATAAACAATTCTCAGACATAAAACCTATACATTTTTTCAATATTGTTAAAGTGCACTTATTCTTAATTTATTCAATTTCACTCATTTTTAACATATATGCATGTAATTAAAATTTGATATTCATTAATAATGTAATTTATTTTGTAAAAAATTATTTATAAATAAATATATTTAAAAATGTACATTTACTATATTTATACAATTATATATTTATAATTATAAATAAGTAAATATTTTTTTAATATATATTCTAAAATTATAAATAGATGACTATATATATTAAAATAATTATTAAATTAATATAAATTTAATTAAATACTTAATATATTTATTATATTTATATTTATTTATATTTATTAAATATATATATATATATATATGTATAATTATAAAAACATATATAATGATATAAATATTATTTTATAAAAATATTTCTATAAGTGTAAATAAATAAATCTATATAAATAATTATAAAATTATATTAAATATATTTAAAGAAGAATATATTTACTATATATATATATATTATCTTTGTATAAATATTTTCATTTTTTATTTATAATTATAATTATAAATCATTTAATAGTGCTTAAGTAAGAGGCATTGATAAAAGAATCTTTATAAGCGCTTTTTTCATGCGGATAAAAATGAGACTTTATCAACACTAAAAAAAGTGCTGATAAAAAGAAAATTTTTCTATGCTATAAGTTCATAACTGATAAAAGTGTCCTAATATAATTAAAAAATGCCTAACCATTTGAAAACCCATCAGGATATCAGATGCTTTCCATGGAAGCAACCTACTGTCAGCGACCCTCCTCGGTGAATTAAATCATGAATCGCACCACTCGATTCAGTCCAATTTCTCAAACATCTCATCCAACATCTTTTGTTCAATTGAAATTCTAGTTTCTAAAGAGGGTATCATATTTTCTTTATCCTAGTAAGGTAGTCCTTCAAATTTTCTTTGTGTATTTTTTGGTTTATTTTTTTTATTTCTTCTTCGACAATGTTTTTATTTGTAGTCTAGTGATTGTATACTAGAGGGGTAGTCCTCATTTTCTTCGTTTTCAATTTTTATTCAACTATTTATTACTCATGGATAGTTAACGATTTATGGACATGATGGTGAAACATGGAGTCACATGGAGTTTAGTTGGTCATTTTATTTTGTTTATGTTTCCCAAATTGATATCCCAAAGTTATCATACATATTTTTCATTCATTATTTTATCAATGTATTACATAAATGTGCAATTATAGAAATTAAAACTGGGGCTTTTGTGTGTGAGGGAGTTTAAGGTAGGTTATAGGATTCCCGTTATATTATACTGCTTCATATCTTCTTTTTTTATACTTATCTGGGTTGGTGTGATAATCCAATGTATAGATGCATCATGACAGTTTTAATTTAAATTTTATTTAAATTATTTTTATTTATTTCTTAGGGCAAATTATTCCCACTATTTCCAGCCCTAGGAGAATCTATAATGTCCCTTCGACACTATGATGATAAATATTGACATTTTACCCACAAAATTTGAAATTTTTATTCAATTATCAATGGGTGTCAACATGGGGTTTCAATCTTCCTTGTTAAATCTATAAAACTATACCCTCACAGGCATGGATTGGGAAATAAATATCCAATTAGTTTGCTATGTCATTTGTTCCAATACATTTTTATATATTCTAGTTGATTGAATGAGATTTTATTATTCTTGTTTATCATATTTGAGTTTTGTATAACTATTTAGTTTCCTATATTATATTTTCATCTGTTTAGGGTATTTAAGAATGATTTTATGTGGAGTATTTATTTACTTAAATCCAATTGACCATTTTCTTCAATATAATGAAATTGTTTGAAACAATCAAAAGTTCATTTTCCATTATTAGAATTTTCTATAACATTCAATTTTGATAATGATTATCTTATGTGTATTTTTTTATATGTGTTATAAAAAAAATATTATATGAACCCAATAGTATGGATATGAACCTAAAATGGATGCATGATAATCATTTGATAAATAAATATGAATATGGAGTTAAAGAGTACCTCAAGATTTTAAGAGAGCATACAAAATCCCCTTTTAAAATCCTCTATTTGTGTTTTTGCTATTTTTATTCAAGACAAATTAGTCTAGAAGAGTTGGAAGAATATTGATGTATATTTGGATCCATTTATAAATGGATCCAAAACATGGATTTTCTATGCATAACTCACAAATATAACAATAAAACTATGGATTTATGTGCACTTCACTACTATTAGATAACTACCACTTAGCATAGAATATGACCCAAACTTCTTGATCGACATCCCTGTGATGCTCTCATCCCACACCCAGAAAGAATCCAAATAATAATATCCAATAACATAGAGAGAAATATATATAAAATAATATAATCCATTGGGTAAAGGTTTTGTAAAAAAACACATAAGAATGAAGAAGTAACATGAGAATCATAAAATGAAGTGAAGGAAAAATATTCCCACTTTTTTAAATAATGAATAGAAATATGAGGAAGAGAAGGAAAAGTGAATGATGTGTGGTGATATGATAGATATGGTGGAAAGCATGTGTGGTATGAGATCATCAGAGGGACATCAGAAAGGAAGTTCATGTCAGATGCTATTCTTAGCAATTGTTAACCAATAATGGTGAAGTACACAAAGAATCTATAGTTTTGTTATTAACATTGTGAGTGATGTGAAACCAATCCTACTTTTGTCTCCATTTATCAATGGAATAAAAAAGATATTGATATCATTAATTGAATTGTGTTTTCCAACCATCCTTATAGTCTTCTAAATCATAATTAAGTGTACCTATAATCCTTAGTTCTATTATTAGCTTATATTTCGACCGAATAAACCCTTTGGAAAGATATAAAGGTAATATTACAATATACTTTCTCTATTTTACTGAAAAATTATATAATGAAACATTAATTTAATTTTAATTATTCCTTACAGAGATCATTTATTTTAAAATATTTCTATACTTATGTCACGCCTTTGCAGATAGTGCTATGATGATATCTCTACTCAGTTACAAAGGTAATCATGTTGTTTTCACTATAAATATTTTTCCATATAGTTATTGTATTGTTTCATATTTATATTAAACTTATTTTTTTATTATTACTCATATAATAATATTTTCTTATAAATATGGGTTATTTTGTTTGATTTGGGGTGATCTATCCAACTTTCATGCTTCTTCTCCCTTAAAACCTTTCACCCTATAGTGGTGCATTTATCAGTTTATTTGGAATTACCTCTACTTCATTTGCAGGAAGAGAAAATGGCTCAACCTCTATCAAATCATAGAGGTAATATTTATGTTTTTAAAATAAAATCATTGCCCATATATTTAATGTATTGCTTCATATTTATATTTTATTTATTTTTAGTATTACTTGAATAATAATTGTTTTTTTACATAGGTGGACTCTTTTGTTTGATTTGGGCAGATCTATCAAACTTTCATGCCTCTTCTCCCTTTAAACCTTTTCACCCCTATAGTGGTTCATTTTTCACATTCTTTCAAATTACCTCCACTACCTTTGGAGTAAGAGAAACGATTCCACCTCTTCTCAATCACAAATGTACTCTTGATGTTTTCACAATAAAATCATTTTCCATAGAATTAATTTATTATTACATATTTATGTTTAATTTATTTATTTTTAGTATTACTAACATAATAATTTTTTTCGTATATATGTATTTTGTTCGAGTTGGGGTGATCTATCCAATTTCCATGCTTCTTATCCCTTAAATACTATTCACCCCTGCAGTGGTTCATTTATCACATCCTTTCAAATTACCTCCACTACCTTTAAAGGAAAGGCAATGACACTGCCTTTACTAAATTTCAGATGTAATCTTGATGTTTTCAAAGTAAAATCTTTTTTTCATAGAAATAATTTATTGTTTTATATTTTTATTAAATTTATTTCTTTTTATTATTACTCACATAATAATTGTTTTCTTATAAATGTGGATTCTTTTGTCTGAGTTTGGGTTCTATATCCATTATTCATCACTTTCTGAACTAAATCATCCACAGACTTCTTCCCCTTAAAAATGTTTCACCCATGCAGTGTTAACATTTATCACTTTCCTTCAAGTTACCTCCACTGCTCAACAACATAGGTAGTCTTGATATTTGCACATAAAAATCATTTTCCAAATAATTAATGTATTATTTCATATTTATGTTTAATTTATTTATTTTTAGTATTACTCATAATAATTTTTTTCCTATACAGGTGGACTCTTTTTTGTTGAGTTGATGTGGTTTGTTTGAAGATGCTCATGAATTCTTGGTATTTTGATAAAGAAAGTCAATGGAAATCATGAAAACATTGACAGTTAGGGTTTATTGAGACTCTGGGACTTATAGGAATCTTCCGCACCTCAATTTGACACCCGATGTGACTGTTATGACCCCAAGTACATATTTCTATTACAAATTGACATTAATTTTAGTAAAAAATACAATGGGGTCAATGTGTCTGTTATCAGTTTAAAATCGAAATTTGACTTTAAAAAGTTTCAGTCAATAAATACTGAGAAAACACACTTGTATTTTGTTGATAATTTAGGGAATTGATTCATAAATAATTTTTTCCATGTAGGAATAAGTCTCATTTCAAAAGAATATATTATGTAATCTGTATGAGTCAAAGGCTGTGTTTCATGTTTAAAATGAAATTTTAGTAAAAAAGAAAAGTGATGTACTCAAAAATGACCAAACAGATTCTGATTGTTTTGATAATTGAGGACAACTATCCATAATTGATTTTTAATATTTATGAATCATCCTCACCTCAATCTAATGAACAGTGTGACCAATATGACTCTAAGTGCATCTTTATTTAATATTGACATCGATTTTAGAAAAAACAGTCACCTAATCAAAATATAACAAACACATTTAGATTGTTTTGATACTTTAGGAAAATAATCCTAAAGTTATTTGAGATGTTCATGAACCATTTGCAACTAAATCTGATTCATGGTGTGGATGATATAACTCCATGTGCATGTTTTTATTTAAAATTGACATCAATTCCAGTTAAAAAGGGAAACTGACCTACTCAAAACCAAGAAAATCCATTAAACTTGTTTAAATAGTTTAGTACAACGATCTATAAGTCATTTTTTATGTGTAGTAATCATTAATACCTCAATATGATACACAATGTGATCATTATGAGTCAAAGTATATATTTCAAATTTAAAATTTAATTTTAGTAAAGAAGACAAGTGACCTACTCAAATATGAGCAACAATAATCAGATTGTTTTGATACTTTAAGAACATGATCCATAATTTATTTCAGACTTCTAAGAATCATCCACACCTCAATCTGACACACTGTCTGATTCGTAAGACTCAAAGTGTGTATTTTAATTTAAAATTTTCATCAATTTTAGTAAAATGGACACTTGTACCACTCAAAACTGAGCAAACACATTCTGATTATTTTTATACTTTTTGAAAATGATCCATATGTAATTTATGATCTGTTGGAATCATCTTCACCTCAATCAAATACACAATGTGCTCATTTCGACTCAAAGTGTCCATTATCAGTTTAAAATTGACATTTTAGTTCAAAAAGTGTCACTCAACAAAAACCAATAAAATGCGCTCGAATATTATAGATTAATTTTTATAATGAATCATAAGTTATTTGTGATGTGTAGGAATCCATTTCACATAATACCAATTAATATTTGTTCAAAATGAGTTAAATGTTTGTGTTTCCAGTTTAAAATGACATTTTAGTAAAAAAGAAAAAATACATACTCAAAACAAAGAAAAAATATTCATATTATTTTGATACATTTGAATTATGTTGGACAAGTCATTTGAGATGCGTTGGAATTAGTATCACCTCAATCTAATGCATGATGTGACCGATATGACTCTATGTTCATCTTTTTAATTAAAATTGACTAAAAGTTTAGTAAAATATACACATTCTATTAATTTTATTCTCTATATTAATACTAACATGAGAATCTTTTTTATTATATAGGTAGATTATTTTCCTTGAGTAGTGGTGGTTTTTTCCGCAATAGCATGAGTTAGTTCAAGAATAAAAGATAAAGGAACAATAATGTTTTTGAATGTATGAAATAATTTTTATTTATGTAACTGTATAAACCAATGATTGAAATGTATATAACATAGTGTTTTTTTCATTCATTTATGTTGTAAATTTCATATCATTTATGTCCTATATAGGGACTTGTTGTTTTTGATATCTAGTGTGTTTTTGGAGCTACGACGTGCTATAACAGTACACTATAGAGGTGATGTAGGGTGTTGTCGTAGCACACTGCAGTGTGGACATTTATTTACACCTTTAAAATCACTGATAGAGGCCAAATTTATTACTGGTTTTAAAATCGTTGATAATGGTCCATTTTATTAGTGATCAAAAAATGATGATAAATTGTTACTTTAGTGGCACTAAATTAATGTGCTGAAAAATGGTCCCTTTAGATACACTTTCAAAAGCACTAATGAAGGTCCAATTTATGTGTCCCATCTTTAGCACTAATAAAGGATCCCTTTTTTAGTTTTTTTCAGCGCTGATAAAAGACCAATTATTTTAAAATATCTTATATAATCAGTGATTTATAGCGCTGATAATGTCCATTTCTAGTGCTGTTAAAGGTAGACTTTGTAGTTGTGTAATAACTCAAAAAAACCTGGTTTGAGAAAAAAAATTATTTGTCAATTTATCTAAAATCATAACTAATGAATTTAACTAGAACCCTCAAACAAGAGCATGAAAATAGCCACACCCCTTATTGTCCATCCAAAACATGAAACCTCCAAAATAAACTAATGTAAATGAATTTATTTGGGAAGAAAATGGGAAAGGCACCAAGATCGGGGTTAATGTATAACTACGTATAGTTTGGAAACTGAGGTTGGTAAACCGCACAAAATTCTCATGATACCTCCAAAACTGACATCTAAATGACCCACACTAATTCTTCAATGTTTACTAAAATGTGAAGGAACTATGAATATATTTTCATCTTTCTATACTGACCCAAAACTTATAAGAGAATCCAAAAGTCAAATATAGTCTCATTAGGATTCTAAATCTCATCATCATAAAAAACTCAAAATAAAGACTCAATCCCCCACTTTCTCTCGTAAATCAAGTCTCATCACAAAGGGTTGTGATTAATCATCCATTCATGAACTATGTCATAAGTCTCGACATGACCTTGATCTGTTTTACACCATGAATCACCCAAAAAAACATAAAACATCTCAAATAAGGACTCCTTTAGGAAAAATCTTATTATGATACCAATTGTATTGAAATTACCTAGAAGACCATCTAAATAGACATCCGAATAGATTTTTACTAGATTGAAGGGAAATCATGATCCCCACAAGATGGAAACTTGGAATGAAAATCAATAAATATCCTATAAGAACATTTTATCACTATAATTATGGAAATAATTAAAGAATACAAAAAAATATACAACTGTAACAACTAAATCAACAAGGTACAACTAAAAAAATACACAAACAACCCCACCATATACAATAAAACCAAACACATGCACTCATATTCGACTGGTCCTTGACCACCAACCATATCCTAAGTCACCCTACCTTTTTCAACTAACCAAGAACCCAAAAGTAAGATAAATAGAAAATGGGAACATTCACTACAAACAAGAAGGACACACACACCGATCAATACAAGTAGGGTGTGATCCAAAAAATCCTAGTAAAACACCACTAAGAAGGCTATAAAATTTATTTACCATGAAATTTAGATATTCTAGTTTAAAAGAATAAGAAAATAAGGTTTTACATTATAAAGAAATAGGTTAAAACATTCCTATTTTTAGAAATAGAGACAAAGAAAAAATATTTATTCATGGGAAAAACGATTTCAAAAAAAATATTTTAACCACATCAAAATCCATTTAGGATCCTCAATAGGAAAACAATTCAAAATCCCATTTTAAAAAACTAAACCCTTTTATTAAAATGAAACTCCTTTTAATAAATATTTGAAAAAAGTTTCCCAATGCAAGGATAACAATAAATAATAAAGCTATGAACTAGTACCATGTTTCACAAAACAATTCAACATACTAATGAAATATATGGATAAAGAAATCACCTCATGTATATACGACATATACAATAAAGGAAGTAAAATATTCAAACTCTAATGTTGAGTAACGATCAAGTGATTATAAGCATTTATCAAAAATCAATGTCAAGTGTTGAGCTCATATTCCATGGTAAAGTCCAATATATGATAGTTAGTCCACCAAATATAAGAAAATAAACAATGAACAAATTTATGAAAATGTTGAATCTATCAAGTAAACAAGATTACCAATTTAGTGCACATCTGCCTCCTCATAGTACATTCCTTGTATAAATCAAAATAACATAGGTAGACACTTTTTAGGGTGTGAGTAAAAAAAATCATAACATAAATCTAGAGTCTCTCATCCAGCTACCTAGGTTTCCCATAACTAATCAAATAGGCGACACTACAAAAAATGTGACATAAAAAACAGAAATTTAACGACAGAAAAGATATCTATTTTAAAAATGAGCATTTCCAATAGATATTATGTTTTTATATTATTAATTTGATATACTAAAAAATATATTTACCAATAGATATATATGTTAATAATAATTATCTAATACCAATAGTTTATCTACTAATAATTATATATATTACATTATCTATATCAATTACAACATGTTTTTTATTAACACAATAATCAATTAATAAAAATAATTATTACCCATATATATTTTAACATCATAAAAATATGTTTCCATAAACTATTTAATTAAAAAATATTTTATAATTAACCAATTTAGAAACTTAATCTTTTTATATTATCATTTTAAGACCAATGTTAATATTAAATTTGTAATTTTTGGTGTTTTTTTGAAATAACCTAATTTATATAGTAAGAAATTATTTAAATTTAAATTATTAGATCATAAATAAAAAATAAACATAATGAAAAAAATTATTAATATAACTTTAATAAATAATTAAATATAAAAAACAATTAAGTATCATTATTTTATTAATAATTAAATTTATATATTCAAATTTGATTTTGAATAATATTGAAAACTAAAAATTTTTATAAAAATTTATACAATTGATAATTATATTGGAAATTATTTTAATAATTTTATATATTTATGGTTATTTTTATTTAATTAATTTGACAATTCTAGAATAAATAGTTAATATATAATTTATTTAATATTTCAAATTCAATTAATATATTTTAATATTTAGCCTATTTCCCTCTGATTTTCTCCCATCAAGGTCTTTCAATCCACTTCTAATTTTCCATGAACCCTTCAATTTCCATTCACACTGAATCCATTACCATATCTGGATTTGCAGCATGCTCTCAAATGTTGAAATCTTTTACAATATTCATATAGGATTAATCTTATAGTAACTGTATTAATCTTCATTCATTACTCTAGATATTCTTCTATGATCATTCAACCACATATATCCATAAACCTGTATCTATATCTCTACTTGATACAATCTTTATTCAATTAATATTTACGTCGAAAACCCGTGAAATTTCCTATCTGTAGGAAAATCCATCTACGTGGTAATTTATTGATGTCCATCATAAACCTAGTCAAGTTTCCAGATACATTAAAAATTATCTTCTTCACAATTTTCTAGAGTAACCTTTGACCAAACATTATATATTTATTCCTCTAAACCAGTTAATTCAATTTTCTTTCTATATTAAGGTTAACACATATGTTATTCGCTGATACTTGGAGCATGCTTTCAAATATTCATACTATGCTCATTTATATTTATCACATTTCCAAGACCTCAGGTAATCATTTGTTTTTCTTTCATAATTTCCATTAATCTCAAGATCTTGCATCTTGTATTCCCATATCCTTAATTTTTTTTCTCTACATCTTTCATTTGTAATGTTTTCTAATTTCTATAAATTTTACACTAATTTTTTATGTTCTGTTTTTATATAACTTATATATTATAGTTTCACCATCCTTATACATAGAATTATATAATCTCCCAATCTCATTATATGTATGTTTCGGAATATATTTTATGGTTATGAACATACACACACAAGCATGTGTGTGTGTGTGTGTTTTGTAGTCACACATAAAATATATGTGGAATTTTTTATATCAATCTCTCCAAAAAAAATATTTTTGTGTGTGTGATTTTTATATATATAGAAAACATATATATGAACTCCAATTTTCATAAAAGTCATTTATTTTAGTGATGGTGGTGTTAACATGTACAATGTATGGAAAATATCAACCAAGAGGCAGAGAATGTCAAAGAGCCTTATCTACAAGCATACCATGATCAATTTGTCACCAACTAGTTGTACCCATCCTAGAAACTTCGTCAACCCATTTTTATAGGAATGAGTATCGAAGATAAAATCACTTCAATCCACAAAAATTAATTAGATTAGTAATTATTTGTTCCATTTTATTTTCACTAAGTATAACCAATGAAATTGATTTTGTTTCTTGATCTATTATAAAGGAAGTCCCATGTATATATTTATAAAAATTTATCTTGTATAAAATCTTGGAAATGAGTTTATATAGTTTAATTTATAATTATCATTGTATATAGTTGTAGATTATTAATCCTTTTATATTTCCATTTAAGATTCCATGCAAATTCACAAAAAAAATCTAGTTTTTATTACCACTCTACCTCTCCTCCCACTGAAATCCCCCATCAAAATCTAGTTATTCCATAGAAATATTCTCCCTAGAATAAATCCCCCCACCAAAATTCAACCTCAATGGTTGGTATTTATGTCACCATTTATGGATATCTTGAAAACATAACATGGTATGAATAGGTTATATACTTAAAATTTTATTTATATATTTTTGAATAAGATCAATTATTTTTTAGAAGGAGTTGAAAATACATTTACATTTATTACATAGAAACATGGGATTTATGTATTTTAATTTTATGAAGATAAATACACATCAAAACAAGGCCATGATGTTCGACCAAATGTCAGGTATGTTTTTTCATCCTCTTTTAGTAAATTTTTACTAGATTCATAGGGTGAGTAGTTCCCAATACATTAGTAGAAATGTTCTTCATGGTATTATTTTTCAATATAAAAGGTAGTCCAAATCACAATTTAGTGCTAAATTGGACATGAAAAGCTATCAATAAACCTCCATTTTGTGTTCATGTTTTCCAATTTTTAGGATATAGAAAACTATGTAAGATCCCTATTGTCTAGTAAATGAATGTGTAAACATTTTTTTTGAAAACCATATAAATATAGGTTTATTTAAGTATATTCATCCATAAATATCGTTGTTAAATAACAAATTCCTGTATATAATCATATTTTAATTCCCTAACATACTAATCTTCATAAATGTTTGAAATTCCCATGTGGGTGGTTACTGAGAATGATTATAATTTTGTTTTCAATATATAAGAAGGAATCACATTCAATTTTTAATGAAGTCCTCTAAGATATGTTATTAATAAGGTAAATTGATAGTTTGAAAGAGTCCAAATAAGAAGGTTGGTGATGATGCTTGGAGTATTTTTATGGATTCATTGGATTTCATTTACTAAGACAATTATCCATGTTGAATGGTGTTGATTCTTGGAGAATGGTTATGGATTCATTGGACCGCAATTACTAACAAAATTATCCATATATGATTTGACGATGCTTGGATAATTTTTATGGACTCATTGATTATCACTTCGTATTATAATTATCCATGTTTAAATTTAATGATTCTTGAAGTGATAGTAATGTTATAATACATGCTTTAAGAAAGAAAAAATTATCTAAAATGATGGGTAAAGAAGTTAATTCCATGAAAAAGTTAAATCATTTCATGAGAATTAAAAATAAGTCCATGAAAATTATTATTATATAATTTCATTATTACAAAATAATTTTTTAATCTTTAGAATTCTATTTTATACAAATAAATTATTAGTATTATATTAATGGTCCTTACAAAAAAAATAATACATCCATTAAAATCTGATAGGGGACCTCTAATCAACCACACTTGAGGGACCCATGGGTAAACCTCATGGGGGAGTCGACCTAATGAACCTAGATGCTCATAGGGTCACATATTGTCCAAGCGTAGGATCGATGGAGAATGTTCCAGAGTGCGTATGTGGATGGGCCAACTAGGAAAGTTGTGACCTGAAACATTTGTGTAAATATGTGTATGAGGATAAAGACCCCTCGCTGCCTGGAAGGACTCGAAAGAGGCACATGTTATATTATAAAGGAGTGTGAGGATTAATGGTGAAACTAATGTGGGATAGCGAGCTATAGTTATTGGTCATATGCCTTTAAAAATAGATAGATATAATATCTACCTTTTTACATGAATGATGATAGAAGTTCCATAAATACCAAGTGGTTTTATTTTACCTATAGAGACCTTCAAAGGATATGTTTTGCCTTATTATAGATATAACTTCATCAATTATGCTAAGATATTCCATGATAGAGTTTATGAGATGATGAGACATCAAACCTCCATGCATTAAATCTTTATCTTGCATACATGTCAATATATCAAAGATAGAGCTTCAGTTGAATGCAATTGAAATTGCAGAGGACCATTTAAATACATTTGTGAGTTCGATCTTATAAAATAGAATATCATGATAATGATCCCATTAAAATGAGAAGAGTGCATCACAAACGCGCATAAAATGGGTAGACTTGAAATATAGAGTATGTTTTATGAGGAATGTTGATATCTTCATTATATTAAAATTCTGTAACATGACTTAAAACTCATATATGTTATTTGGAATAAAAAATAGATAAGAGGAAGTGAAATGCAAATATGTATTTACTATAAATATTATTGCATGAATTTGACGTTAGGTACTACCTATTAAGAGAGAGATATCATTTTTCAAAAGAAAAAGAGATCATTCTAGAAACATGTTTAGTGAAGAAGAGAATCTGTGCAAGAAAGTACTTGCATGATGAAGAAGAGATAAATTGTACTTGAGAAAGTCACATGATGTAAAGATCCCACATATACATTATATTACACCAAGGTTTAAATACCATGGACTCTTGATATGAAAATCATGGACTTAATATTTTCATGATGAAACTCATCTATGATATTCATATCTATCCAAAGTAATGATTTCATGTAATATTGTATAAAGAAGAAAGTGCTCTGTAAAAAGAATCTATAATTGTGTGAAGATAGCCACCCATATATATTTTTGTGGAAAGGATTTCATAAGAACTCATCTACCACGTGTCATGAAATATAGTCTTTATATAAATAACCTACAATGTTGGGAGATAGTTTGATGTGATAGTGTTGTAAAGAGTGTGTATATTTGAATACATATAATTTTATTCCATTCATGTCATGATATACATGAAAAATTTAACTAATATATACTCATGATTTTAAATTATTTTCAAATAATAAGTAATAAGAAAAATTAAAATTCATTTCTTTATATGTGAAAAGTACTATAAAGAATAATTGATAACACAGTGAGAAATATAAAGGTCATACAATTCATATGTGTAAAATTATGAACATACATTGAGTAGTATTTTCATGATAATTAATTGAGTTATTATAGAATAAATACCTTATAGTTATTATGAAGAGTAGTTGAGGAAGATGGAAACATATTTTTTGTTGATAGTATCTTAAATTTAATATTATGATAAATTAGCGAGTTAAGGATAATGTTTAATCTTAAACTTATTCAAGATTATTTGGCTGATGTTTATAAAATACTGTTGATGTTTTAGTAGTTAAAAGCTGTAATGCCCAGAAAATACAAAGTAGGAACATTGTTTTTGATATCGTATAGGGCATGAAAAAACAAGTTCATTGGGTAATATAATATAACAAGAGAATAAAATTTTAAATAAATACAATATATGATCTAAATTTCTATGCATGAAATAATGAGTTAGCATACATTACATGCAAGACCGAGTTTTACTGAGTAAGAATATATTATTAAAATATTATTATTTAACATAATAAAAAATAAACATGACATTAAATTAGTGGTTATGAATAATATTAAGTAACTCAAGAAACACTATGGTTTACAAAAATATAAAACTAATTCATTAGTTAAAAATTAATTATAAATGAATATAAGAAAAAATTGAATTAAAGTGCATTTTTTTATTGAAAACTATTCATATGATCACAAAGTTATTTTATCCAATTAAATTAAACTAATTACAATTAACTAATGATATTAATGAACTATATATGTTGTATCTAAATAATATATTTTTTATATTTATCCAATATATTTTATAAACACAAGATAAGAAGAATCTCAATATTACACAGAAAAAACCTATATTGTTATAAAGAAACTTGCACCGCCTTTTAATGGAGAAATTATTTTAAAATATTTGTTTGAACATTTATAAATAATATATCTCAAAATATACTTAATATTTTAAATAGTAACATAAAAATTATCTTATGTTGAATTTTTCTATTTTTCAGTGAACTTTCATTTTTTGATAAATAGTAAAAAATATGAATTTTAAATGACAACTGCTTCTTCATATGTTTTATATATAAGGATAAATTATATTTTTTTTATTTGTTTTGAAGATTACTTAGATAATTTTCTTATCATTTAAAACAAATTTGGTCATTTTTGTCAATTTTAATTTGAAATTTGATATAAAAACTTCGCAGACAACTAAACATTTTTACTTAAAAAACTCGCATTATCATCCTGTCTACGAGATTAAATTTGAATTACTTTCTTCCACTTCTGTAGATTTAATTTATAAAAATGGATTCAATATTTGGAATAATAATAATTTATGATATCTAAAAATGTCAAATTATGTTTTGACCAAAAATATTAGTGAAAGTAATTAAAATTAATTACAATGATTTAAGGAAAATTAGCATAAAAAATACTCAACCATAATCTTAAGGGAAAAATAACCTAGAAACTTATTAAAAAGATATTTTAGGGAAATATTTATATCCTATACTCTATTTTATATCATTGTGAAAATTATGAAAGAAATGTGGAATGGTAACTATGTGGGTGGAATCCACTTTACAAATATTTACAAGAGTGGCACTCCTCCTCCACTATAAAAAGTAACTCACCCCTCCCACTTCGTCACACTTTTAAAGTAACATTATATCAACCAAGTTCTACTAGAAAATATTCTAAAGTTTGTGATGTATGTATTATTGATCTTCAAACATTTTTTTATATTACCAATAATCATAGTTTTTCATTTTATTTTTAGATGTTTGATTATAACTTGTTTGATTATTCTGTAACTACAAAAAAATTTAGTTTGAATAGTGTGATAAGGGCTTGAAACATCAAAAAAAATTATTACCTATTCTTGGTCATTATTTCCTACTGATCAACAAAATGTTTTTTCTAGTTGATTTTTGAGAAATCATATTTGATGTTTATCTTCTTGTATCACAATATATGGTTAATTGATTATTATAGTTGGAAATCCCCTCAAGAAAACACAATGGAAAAATATCACTTCAAAAGGATCACCCTTCTATAAATTATTCTACATTATTAGATCTTGAATGGAATATATTTCCACATGATCAAATGAGGCTACCCATTCTTTATAACACCACTATGGAAACTCATGGATTTTAATTGGCTTTAAATTATATAATTCCTTTTGGTACTATTGCTGGGCCATCTCATATATCCATGTTTTGTTAATCTATTTTTTCCAGGATTATTTTTATTTTATTTTATTATTTCCATTAATTTTGATGCCATATATTACATGTCATTTTTTCAAAATAAATAAGAACTATTAAGATTCTAAAGAAAATTAAAAAAAAGAGAGTAGAATATTTCAGGATACTACAATCCTATTAGGATTTTAGTGAATCATAAAAAAACATGTATGAATTTATTTAAACTTTTTTGAAATTTATATATAAACCCTTTGAAATAAAAATAGGCATGGAATGTTGATGATTTAAATTTATGATATTTTATCTGAAAAGTCTTTTTTTCTGTAGTAGATTTATTAGTGAAACACACATAAAAGGCCATCATATACTTTTTATATCTCAATAAATTCAAATAATTATTCCTCATTCAATAGTATTAAGGTGTAATCATCTAGAAATCCTTATTTATCTTCAGACTACATAGAATTCATGTATCTCAAAACATGTAATTAATTATTCTTCTTTTTATTATTCATTGATATTCACAACATGGTCAGTGAAGCCCATATCAGCCATGTTATTATGTTGTCAAAATTTTCTTAAGGTTGTCCCCTAACATGGTTTACATTGGATGTGGGGTAAACTTTCATAGTAACTTTTGTAAACCATGAAAATGATAGTATATGGTTACAGTTTACACGAGTATAAGGAACATGGATTATATTGTTTTTGGTCCAAATAATAACAAATAATATTGCTTATGGTTATGGTTTACACTGGTTATGAGGTTACCATTGTAAACCATGACAGTGATAGCTTATGGTTTACAAAATTTAATTCATTTTCTATATTCATAAGTACTATTTAAAATTTCATGATCATTTTACATGACATGGTTTACATTGTTTAAATGTAATAGTAACTTTTCTATTATTGTCTTCAATGTATTCACTGATAATGTTTTAAGTTCTATATAATTGGTTAGTGAAACACATATCACCTTATTCCACTTTTAATTATTCTTACGACCAATAATTATAAGACTAAAATTTATATATTTCAAAATAAAAAATCAATAAGGTTTGTTTTTATTAATTTTTAAAATGTTTCATTCATTGGGTGGAATAATATGATTAGTATATGAATCATTTGAATATTTGGTTTTGGAAACTCAATGTCATGACCCCTTCACTATGAATATTCCCCTCTTAGGATGGCAATGAATAAAGGGAGATAATGGCCCTTGAGTCCCATCTCTAGTAAGTCCTGGGATGGAGACGAGTGTCAAGGGTGCCAAAATATCAAAATATGGGAGGAATTACCCATTATTAAGAAATAATATTGTGATACAGAATGAATAATCCAAAAACAACTCCAATACATAATTTAAAGGAGAAACCCCAACCATACCACATGCATGTATAAATAGAATTGATGCAATAATTTTCTCAAAATTAAATACCCAAAAGTTAATATAAAATAGAAATACCACAAATATCAAGGATCTGAGCTAGTAAGGTATAGAAAAGTTCTTGAAATCCTCCTGGAAACCTAAAAACTGGTTTATATACATAGAGTGAGAATATAAGTATACTCAAAAGGAGAACCAAAGTCACTCATGCACATGTGAAAGAAGAATACAAATGCACCTGTGAGAAAACAAAAGAACCAAACAACAACTATTAGGGTATACAAACAATCCAAACCTCATTAAGGAATACTCACTAAATAATGAAAAGAATGTAATATAATATAACATGAATCACATTGGAGATAGGGTACCTCTTACTACTTTCCCACTTATTATCCACTCTCACACCAAAAAAAAGACTTCTTGGAGCTCCCACTATAACACCCCAATATTTCACAGCATGTTATATTCAATATCTTCTGTTTCACACAACACCGACTTATCTTGCATAACAAGACATATCGATATTCTCTGAAAAAAAAACTTTAGTGTTAGTATTATTTAAATGATATATTTATAAATTATCAACTAAATATATTAATATAAATAGTAATAAATAATTTTTAAATGTTATTTATAATGTTTTCACATATATAAAACATATTTATAATGAAATTTATATGTTTCGGTAAAATAGTTATATGTTTAAAAATACTATTTTTTTAAAGGAACTACTTTTTATGTCCTTTTTGAAAAACAATAAAATTAATTTGAGAAACTCATTGAAATTGGATTTGTTAAAATATAATTCATTTTTTATTTAGTAATATCAAAATTAACTTATGGGGAATTTTTCATATTTTTATTGAAAACATTCAATTTTTGATGAATAGTGAAAATAATATATTATTGTTAAAACCAAATTTTTCGTTTAAATAATTATTTTTCTTAAAAATTTATTTTAATGTCACAATAGATAAATAATACATATATTAACCTAATTTAGGTCATTGGAATCATTTTTATAATACAATTAGATATAAAATTTCATTAATCTTTTTAAAGGTCTTTTTACCTGACTTTTATGCACATTTGCAGATTAGCCTTAAAAGTAATCATATAGCTTCTATGAATTTAAATTAAAAAAACATGCATACATGTTTGTAATTATTATTAGAAATTTTTTCTAACAAGATCAAAATAAATTTTAGTGAATAGTAACTTTTTGAATTTTATTTAACATGGTTAAAGATAAATAGGTTAATTAAAGGTAAAAATAATATTATAATAATATAAAATTACTCTGAAACATGTCCTAATTTAATTGTATAAGTATTTTGAGACCCAAATAAACCTTATGTTGAAATTATGATCCTTGTTAAGCCACTTGTGTTAGACTAAGACATTTATTGTATTTTATTTTAAAAAAAGTTTAAAATGTCATTTTAAAATTTCAACAAATATTATATTTTTAATTTGAGGTTATATAAGTGATCTGGTAGACTATAAATATTATTTATAAATAAAATAAATTTATCTACATCATGATAATTTATTCATAATTTTTTGACATTAAATAATAAAAATAAATGGTTAAACAATGATGATCCAATAATTGTTTAATTAATTGAGATATCAAATAAATGATATTAAAAATATTAAAATAAATATAATTTTAATTAATTAATGAAATACAAAAAAATTAATGACAAAATGGATATGTTAGTTCAATATTTTATGTATCGGTTGTAAGTTATCATGTTGGTTTGGTATTTTAAGAAATTCAAAAATTGAATAGTATTAAAATTAACATTAATGACACATTAAAAGAATTTATATTGTATTAAAGGATATAAAAGTCATAAAAATATAAGGTTAAACAAACTAGATTTTATATTGTTTAATATTTCATAAAAGATTCACTTTTTTTCTTTTTTCCTATTATGGTAACTATATTGACCCTATAGTGAAAAAATATAAGAAGCCAGAGTAAAAGTTAAACTATTTAACTAAGGGTTAAATCCAAAACAGAAGGTTTATTTTATGACATAAAAATATATAAAATTAATTTTTTTAGAGGATTTAGACCCATACTCATATTATCTTCGAAATAAATCACTTTTTGGATATTTAAAACCGGAAACAAATTTAAAATAAATTAATATTTTAAGATCTTCCAAAAGTGCCCCTCACCTCCCTTATAAAAGGAAACCGCTCATTTTCTTTAATTCACACCTCCAAAACACTTTTTCTCAGTCAAACCCTATTCATTTCCTCTCAGAAATTCCCTCAATACATTCTAGAAACCAAATTTTTTGATGAAATCCAACCTAATGTGTCCTTTTATGCAAATCCAAAGGAGACACTTGAAGAAGAGGTAATTGTTTTACCAATTAAATTCAATTTCTTTTCTTCTTGTACTTCCCCTTACTATGATGTTTCCATAATAAATTAATAAATCTAGTATAATATACATGATTATATGTTATTATGATTATGGGACAACCATATTACCCCTTTTACCCATCCTATCAAAAACAATATCACCATGCATGTGTGCATACGACTTACTGTCTCCGTGTCGTGGTGAATTTTTTTCATTCATACCTTATTTATATGGGTATAATGATTATAATAATGTATTTAAATAATGAATATATAATGACAATGATTCATTTTAATTAATATACCATAAAATTTTATACCATTTAACCATCAAGTGAATGATATTGTCACTCATGTGTACGTACGACCTACCATCTCCACGACGCAATGAGATTCATTATCCATGTTAACCATTCAAGAATGAATATAAAATTTATATTATGTGTGAACATAATAAATATGAACTTTATTTAATTATGGATATGAGAAAAATACATCTGATTCATAACAAACATGTCTTAAATGAAAAAATAAGAATGGGAAAACGAAGCAGCTAACACCCAAGACAACATTAACACTGAAATATTATTACCAAAAAGATATAGGAGGATCATATATGATATTATAAATATGTATATCGTTATGGATTTTTTATAATTTAATAACATTATTTAAACATTATATAAAAGTTTAACTCACCCTCGACTAAAGAAAATTACAAGGTAAGGGTTAATTTCACAATCTCATTATTATCAAAGGTTGTATATACATAAATATCTACTAGGGCATCATTATCATCCATATCATTGTTTCATAAAGTTATTCACAAAATATTATTGACAATTATTTAAATTCACTTTTACCCATGTTTGAATATTTATAAATTTTTTAAAGGAATTCATCCTTCATTTTCCAAATGAGGCACTTCACGACCTTTTCTGTAATTAAGTAAAGAATGTTTTTTAACTTATACTGTGCAAGAAGATATTTCAGCCATCATGAAACCATAAAATTTGGAAACTTCCCCTACAATATTATATTTTTTAAAAAATAAAAATTTTCTTTTATAATTATGTGACTTTTTCATATTAATAAAGTTACATTTTTATCAAATATTTTTAATGATTTCATTAGTTTATTTTCATCTATTTCAAAATAATTTAATTGATTTTATTTATAATTGAGGTTTATTTATTATGATACAATATTAAATATTTCATTGAATGATTTATGATATGTTTGATTGTTTTTGTGATATTTTGATACCATCCATGGTTTTTGGTTCATATATAAAATTTTTTTATGATAGTTTTAATACAAATGTTTATGTTAGGTTTTAACCTTTTCATAAGAGGAATACATTGGAATTAGTAAGTGATGGGTAGGGCCTACTATTGCCCCTCGATCTATCGTTAGGTCTAATGAGACAAACGAGTGACTTGAAATGAGGCCTTAATGGTATGGTCATTTATAGTCTTCACATGAGGTCTTGACGGTATGGTTATGATATCTGGAATTATGTATTTCCTCATTATGAGATTAGTTATTAATATTACTTGTGATTATTCGACTAGTAGAATATCCATGTGAATGTTTAAATGGAACTATTTTATTTATTGTTGAAAACTTATTAGGAATATTATGTTTTAAAGTCTTATGTTTTAGTTTTATACATTCTTTAAAAATGTATGTTTATTTATGAAATATTCTATTGTACTGTTTAACCTTACTGAGCATCTAAGACCACCCTTTTATTATGTTTTACTTTCCTAGTATTACACAATGTATGTTATATTCGATATGTAGGGTTAATCTAAGAGGTTAATTAAATTCTCAAAGGAATATCTACGCTGTATTTTATGATTTGAATTGTAATGTAAGGATCATGTATGTAATATATTTACCAAGACAACTGAACTCCTCTATCCTCCATTATTTGATTCATTATAATATAGATAATGTATTAAAATAATGCATCAACTCTGGGCATCTGGGTTTGGGTTGTTACAGTTGGTATTAGAGAAAGTTTAGAATCAACCATGAAAACATGATTTAGAAAACATAGGTTAAGGATCATAACCCTAAGAAAGACTTTGATGATAAGCATGGAAGAACATCAAATAATCATGGTAAGGTAGAGATTATGTGAGTCTTTCTAGAAAATAAATAACTATTTGGATACTACAAGTGTATGTGGTTTTGTCATAGATGTACCTAAGAGTAATTACTAGAACAAGGTGTTCTGGGAGGCCCTCGGGGTAACCTGGTACATGAAAATGGGCCTTAATGCGTATGTGTTTTGGCACACTCAGGGGATATGGTTAGGTTAATTCACATTTTATTTTAAAAAATTATGAAGGATTTATGAGTAAATATGTCCCCAGAGAAACAATTTTTATGATTATAGATAAGTTATGCATAATTTTTTCAAATTATGATGAATATTTTACTAGTATGGAATTATTTATTATGATTCATAACGAAATATAGTGTATGTGTTTATTTAGAAATTAAGAATAATGGAAGGAATGGAAACTGTATCATCACACGTAATCTATATATGGATTTCCCTTATATGAAAGATATTGATAGTGGATCCAATGTAACAAATGGAACTAAACATATTATAACCATAATGGTAAAACAGACTGAGGTTATGAATAATAACCTTACATGTATGGTGTATCCTGATCCAAAACACAGATGATCAATATTATACCACATGATGAGACAATAACTTCCATCATTAAATGGGAAAAAATTCATTTTTAGCTGAGCAATGGATATGTTCCTTATAGAAAATGTCTCTTTATTTGTGGAGTAACGAAAGGGAAAAAGTTGTTATGACAGTATTTTATCTATCAGGCGATGAAGATAAATGGTGGTCATCAATTCAAAATATGAAGGAGGATGAAGAGTTATAAAATATGTAAAGGAGGGACTTTAAAGAACTCTTCCTAGAAAAATACTTTCCTCGTGATCTACGAGAGGATGTGGATAGTCAATTTCTATGCCCGAGGAAGAAGGAGGATAATAATGTTGAAAAGTATAAAGCTAACTTCAAACGGTTAGAAAGTCATGCTGCATACTACATACGTAACCCAATAAGTAATATTGATAGATTATTTTATGGGTTAAAACAATTCTTCATATGAGCACTTATCTCCGAAAATTTCTCATCATACAAAGATATGGTCTCATGAGATATGAAGACGGAGAATAATTTTCTAAGTCTTATTACATGAAGGGAAAGAAATAGAATAAGAGAATGGTGGAGGAAGACATAAATAATGGGGGAAGGGGAAGAAGGATTTTATCACATGTGACAATTGTGGAATGAAACTCCTTGGTTTCTTCTTAAAAGGAAAATGTTTTTGCTTCATGTTTGATGAGAAATGCCATCATGATTGAAATTTTATGGGAATGAAGAAGTTGTAAATGTGAAATGCTATAACTGTAAAGGGATGGGACATTATGAAAATGATTTTTCAAATCATCATGAAAATGTGGATCAGATGAAGAAAATGGATCAAGGTAAATCTTATGATGTTCCTATAGTTGACTTGGAATAATTAATTTATTAATGGGTTTGGATTCAAGAATTAAGTTATTATATTTTTCTTATAAAAATAAGGTGATATATAAGGAATGAACTGCATTACATCTTCTTTATGTATTCTAAGGCACAAAGTATTTCTTTTAGTATTTTATGGTTATAAATGTATTTTTCAATAAGAGATACATTAATCTGTTTTTGGAATTTGATGTTATGATAGATTTTGAAAATTTGGAGATTTTTTTAGACTGTAAATTTGGACATTACTTTTTTAGAAAAGTTTTAAGGTTGGAATGGATTAATTTGAACATTGTATAATATTGTTTAAGGATAAAATCCTTTTTATGGTTATTTTTTATTTGTTATAATAATATATTTTTTAGAAAAAAAAAATACAACTCGCAGGTCAAGAGACAACCCTTCACTTCCATCTAGGCCATGATACCTGAATCTGAAACCAAAGGGGGAAAAAGGGTGCATCACCTACCACCATCCTATTTGATGTCCTAGTTTGTATAAACTTGTTTGTTTATTTAAATGGAATGAAAAAATAAGTATAAGTTAATTTTTTTAACCCTATACGATTAATAAAAATAAAATATTTTTAAATTTTATTATCTTTTGGAGAGAAAGATGAGTTTGTGGTAGAAATTAGTTAAAGGATGGAACTCTAATTTTCATGTAAGTATGAATCCTTTTGTTCTTATTCCATGAATTAAATTAATTATTAAACTCTTGGTAATGTATCTTAAAACCAAAATTTCTTTCTATGTACTTTCTATTGCGATGAATCAAATTTCCCCTTGGATAATCAAAGATTTATAGCTTTGTGGTTGTTCAATTTTTCCAAATCAAGAACATTAAAACTCTCTATCAAAACTTGATGGTTACAGTATCATTCACGTCCATGTTTTCCTAAATTTAACCCTAGTAGGTGTTATATCTGGTGACCTTCATACATCCCTTTGTTTATTTTAAAATGGTGGTCTCATTAATCCATTTTCTAATGTGGGATTTCAATAAATAAATTTTTGAAAAGTCAAACCAATTATTTTTTATTATGAGTTTAAATTGTGTGGACACAATTTATTAAAGGAGGGGAGAATTTTTCACACCAATATTTTATGGTATGTTATCTTTAGTAGCTTTTTTTACATGCAACAATGAGTTGTCTTTCATAATAAGAAAAATTGAGTTTCTACGAAAAAAACTTTAGTGTTAAAATTATTTAAATGATATATTTTTAACATATACATAAAATATAATAATATAAATAGTAATAATTAATTTTTAAATTTTATAGATATTTATTCACATAAATAAAACATATTTACAATTAAATGTATATGTTTTAGTAAAATAATTATTTGTTTAGAAATGCTATTTTCTTAGAGGAACTACTTTTTATATCATTTTTGAACAATAATAAAATTAATTTTAGAAAATCTTTGAAATATAATTTGGTAAAATATACTTCCTTTTTGAATTTGGGACATCAAAATTATCTTAGATTTATTTTTTGGTATTTTTTCAAAAATATACAATTTTTGATGAATAATGAAAACACCTACATTATTGTTAAAAAAAATTTCATTTAAATATTTATTTTACTTGAAATATATTTTAATTTCAAACTATATAAATAATACATATATTAACCAAATGTAGGAAATTGTAGTCATTTTTTTAAAAAAATAGATATAAAAATTCATTGAACTTCTTTAACGTCTTTTTAACTTCCTTTTAAACACATATTCATATTAGTATTAAACGCAATTTTACAACTTCTATGAATTTAATTTAAAAATAAAATCATACATGGTTTTTATAACTATGAAAAATTTGGTCTAATTGGATCCAAAATAATTTTTTTTGGTGAATAATAATCTTTGAATTTTATTTTCCATAGTGAAAGGTAAATATGGTAATTATAGGTAAAAATAATATTAATATAATATATAATTACCCTAACCCTTTTCCTAACATAATTGGAAATGTATGTCTCAATTGAAATAATATTTAGGTTAAAATATGATCTTTGTTTCGCTACTTGTGTTAGATTAAGACATTTATTATATTTTATTTAAAGAAGATTTAAAAATTTCATATTCAAATTTTAATAAATATTTTATTTTTAATATGAGTTCATATAACTGATATGGTCAACTATAAATAGTATTTTGAAATATAATAAGTATATCTATATGATTATAATTTGTATATAATTTTTAGACGTTAAATAATAAAATTAAATGGGGACACAATGATGATGCATTAATTGTTTAATTAATTAAGATATCAAATAAATGATATTAAAAATATTACAATAAATATAATTTTACCTAATTATTGACATCAATAAATTTTATTGATAAAATATACATGTTCATGAAATATTTAAAGTATTTTTTTGATGTTATTTTTTTGGTTTTATATTTTTAAAAATTCAAATATTAAATAGTATTAAAATTGACATAAATGATACTTTAAAATAAATAATATTTTATTAATGGATATAAAAGTCATAAAAATATATGGTACGTTAAAATAATGTTTATTGTGTTAAATAGGTCCTAAATTATCCACTTAAGGTTCTTTTTCCATTTTATAGTAACTATATTAAACCTATAGTGTATAAATACCAGAAGACACAGTAAGAGTTAAACTGTTAAACTAAGGGTTAAATCCAAAAGATAAAGTTAATAGTATGACCTAAAAATCAATAAAATCATTTTTTAAAGGATTTCGACCCATATTAATATTAACCTCGAAATAAATAACTTCGGGACTATTTGGAATCAAAAACCAATTTATAATAAATTAATATTTAAGATCATCCAAAAGTTCCCCTCGCCTCTCTTATGAAGGGGAACTTTACCTTTTCATTAATTCACACCTCCAAATCCCTTTGTCTTGGTAAAAACATATCCATTTCCACTCCCAACATCCATAAGTAAATCATAGAAACCACAATTTTATAATAAATTCAACCTAAGGATTTGTTTTGTAAAAATAAAATGGAGACACTTGAAGATAAGGTAATTATTTTACCAATTCAATTAATTTTTTTTATATTTCCAATTTCTATGTTGTTTACATACTAAATTAATATAAAAGTATAATATACATGATTAGATGTTATTACTCTTATGGTACAACCATATTCCTCCTTTTACCCTTCCTATGGAAAACAATATCACTATCCGTGCGCATGTACGGCTTACCATATCCACATCGTCTTGCAGACATTTTTTCATTTATACATTATATTGAAGGGTATAATGATGAATATAATGGATTCAAACAAATAATATATCATTATAATGACTCTTTATAATTAATATACCATCAAATTTTATACCACTTAACCTTCAAGTGAATGATACCGTGGCTCGTTCCTACGTACGACCTACCTTCTCCATGATGCGATGAGATTAATTATCCATGTTAACCATTCATGAATGATTAAAAAATTTATATAAAGAGTGAAAATAATAATGAAGAACTTACGTTAACTCATTATATGAAAAAAATGCATCCTATTCATAACAAACATGACTTACGTGACAAAACAGAAATGGGATAATGAAGTAGTTACCACCCAAAACAACCGTATTAATGAAATATTTTCACCAAAAGGATATAAGAGGATCACACATGACATCATAAATATGGATATAGTTGTGGTATTATTTAATAATATAATTTAGCCATTATAAAGGATGTTAATTCACCCTTTACAAAAGTAACGTATAAGTTAAGGGTTAATTTCAGAGTCTCATTATTTTATGAGATTTTTTATACGTAAGTATCTACTGGGGAATCTTAGTCATCCATATCCTTATTTCTTAAAATTATTTTAAAAATACTATCAATAATTATTTAAAGTCATTTTTCCCATTTTTGAATGTTTATAAATGTTTTGAATGGAATATTTTTGTTATTTTCAAAATGAGGTACTTTATGAACTTTTTGAAAAATTAAGGAAATATTGTTTTTTAACTTATATGGATTGAGGGACTATTTCCAGCATCATGATGTCTTAACATTTTGAAGCTTCCCCTACAAGATTATAGGGTTATTTTTTAAAAAATTAATGTTTCTTTTATAATTTTGCGACTTTCTCAATGAAAAAAATATATTTTTCTCTCAAAGAGATTTAATAATTTCATTATTTTATTTTCATCTGTGTCCACATCATTTGTGGGATTTTATGTTTAATTGAGGATAATTTTTATGATAGAATCTTCAATATTGTATTGAAGGGTTTATTATATGTTTTACTATGGATGTTCTATTTTGATACAATTTATGGTTTGTGGTTAATGTCTTAGCATTTCATATTCTAGTTTTAATTTGAATGTTTATGTTATGTTTTACTCCTTTCATTAGAAGAATGAATTGAACTTAGTAGGTGACGGGTGGGGATCTCTATAGCCCCTAGATGCATCGGTTGGTCTCATGAGAAAAACTGGTGTCTTGGCACAAGGTATTGATGGTATAGTTATTTTTGGTCTTGTCATGAGGCCTTAATGGTATTGTTATGATCTTCCGCATTATGCATTTTCTCATTATGACATTAGTTAATAATATTTCATGATATTATTTAACTAGAAGAATAACCAAGTGAATGTTTAAATGGAATTATTTGATTTATACTTTCCATATTATGATATAAATTGTGTTTAAAATGATTGGGGTTTAGTTTTATACTTTTCTTAAATTTTTATGAGTATTTATAAAAGCTTATGATATATTGATTAACCTTACTAAGCATCTGAGGACGCTACATTCTTATGTTTTATTATCTGTGGATGTAAAGATGTAAATTATCTTTGATTTGTAGTGTTAGTCTATGAAAATAATGTCATTTTAAAATTATTATCTATTTCATATTTTATGTTATGAATTTTAATGTAAGGATCATGTATGTAATATATTTCCCAAGACTACTAAACTAATCAGTTTTTCGGGATTTTATTCTTTATAATCATGCAATGTATTAGAATAAAGCATAGCCCCTAGTAATCTAGGTTTGGGGTGTTACACCCACCTATTCTGAAGATACAATATCACACCCCACCCACATACACATGATCCACACAACCACTACCACAAAACTGGATTTCCGAAATGCCACCCTTTAATAATGTTAAAAAAAGGGTTGATAACAGGTACTTTTAATAATGCTAAAAAGTGGTGTTAAAAGTGCCCCATTATCAGTACTTTATTTAGAGCTGATAATGGAACCCCCTTTAGTAGTGATTTTTTTAGCACTGTTAAAGGGCCCCCCTTTATTAGTGTTTTTTAGTAGCGCCGATAATTGTGGGCTTTATCAGTGCTTTTTTCCCTAGCACTGATAAAGTGTATATTTCAAAAAAACTATTTTTTATAAAAAATAATATATTGATATATAAATATAATATATATTTTTTAAATATGTTTTAGAAAAGTATAAATAAATATTTCCACTTCATTTATATAATATTTTTTGAAAATGACTTATAAAATATCTTAAAAAATTATTAATTTATAATTGTATAATTATCATCAAATAATAATAATTTAATGACAATTTGAAGACATAGAAAATTAAAAAATTAATAAACTATCTAATATAAGTTGAAAATGTAACTCAAACATTGAATGAACATAACTTTTGATACGAGTGTCCGATTGAACTTTACAACATTTCAAATCAAATCTTGTGATGATATCTACGCGCTAGAGACACAAGGTAACCTTTTATTTCATTTTTTGAGGCCCGAAAAGGCCCAAAAGGCCTCCTAAACTGAGTTTTTAGTCTAGATACCAAACTGTTTGAACATTCAATTGAATGTCATCATCATTTATGGGGATTTTTTTTCCATTTTGAGTGGGGAATGAATTTATTTCAAGTTATTACATTTATATTCATATTATTGCTTTAAAATTCTATCAATTTTAAAAATGAACTATAATTTATAATCAAATATAAAACAATATATACATATTTGTTATTTATTCACACATAAAAATTTAATTTTATAAATAAATATTAAAAAATATTTACATATAAAATATATTTCACAACATATAAGCCTTATCTAAATAAAAAACTAATATCAATTTTATTCAAAATAAAAATATATGAATATTTATATACCTATATAATGTGTACATGTGTATATATATTTGTGTACGCCTGTATTGAAAAATTGATATATATTATCTATATATTCTAAACATTGTATATACAAATTAATATATAATATTTGTAAATATATAAAAATATGTATAATTATACTTACAGATACACATATAATATATATATGTGTGTGTGTGTTTGTGTTTATGTTGTATATATGTATTTTTTTATTTATGAACACACACAAAAAACAATATTTTATAAATGTATTTTAAACTGATCTTACAAATGTATATTAATATATAAATATAACTATATAAATATATTAATATACGAGTAAATATAACTATATATACATATATAAATATTTATATTATAAAACAGACAGAAAAGAAATATGGTGGAGTGGTAGTGGTTTAGGCACATAGGAAAGAGTTTTAGAGTTTGAATGTAGGGGGTGGTAGGGCACACACTCTGGTGGAAATGGGGCTAAGATATATTAAAGGCTGGGCTCCGGTGGCTGCTGGGGCTTGCGGGCTAGGGGTGGCTCGGGTGTGGGGGATGGGGTGGGGTGGGGAGCTATTAAAGGGGCATCAAGTACAGTTGAAGCCCCTACCTAAATTCAATAAAGTATTTTGTTATTTTTTTAATGTTTTTTATCTTTTATCAGTGCTAAAAAAAGTAATGATAAAGGGCACATTTATCAGCCCTTTTTAGGACTAATAAAAGACCACTTTTATTAGTGCTTTTTTAGCATTGATAAAAGGGGTCTTTAGCAGCGCTTTTTCAACACTGATAAAAGGTAACCCCTTTATCTTCGCTGAGATTAACATCACTTTTTAGTGTTGTAAATTGACTTTTAAAGAACTTTTAAAGGCCATATTTTCATTATTGAACACATCATGCCTTCAGACATCTGGGCCTCACAACATATTCCACCTGCACACACGTAGGCCTCTCAAAACATCCTACCTACACACACATGGTCCTTATAACATGTCACATCACATCTCATCACATCTCTTACTGAAGACGCCTAGAAAATCACATCACAACTCATCTCGAAGACACCAAGGGAACCACATCACAACTCATCCCGAATACAACTGGGATACCACAACCACTATCTAATGCACTAACAGACCTCCAGCCATCATAGACTATATAATACCTATCTCACTTAGAAAAGGGAGTAGGGAAAATCCAGTGGGCATCCATCCATCCACCCATCTAGATTTTGGGAAAGACACCCATCATGTGACTATGTGGGTGTTCAGTACATAGTTCTTAACGTGGGTGGGGTGCATATAAAAATCATAAGAATATATAAGTATACATATGTGGTATCAAACACTCATGCCCAACCTATGGGTTCAATAACTAACAATTCAACTCACAACACTGTCACTTTTTTCACCACCTCTAAATGCATACCACAACACCAGGAGCCACATACCCCATTCCACATTTCAAACCAATTCTATTTAATCATCCCATTATTTTCATTATTTATCATAATCCATGTTTGACAACACAACCCAAAATTTAATTATTTATTAACCAATTTCATCCCATTATCCAAACAAACCAATGACATTTCAAACCTTATTAACCATTCATTTATTCAATACATCACTACTTAGGCATCTTAATAAACACAACCAAATTTCACAAACAGAACAACAATTCATCACCTACCGTCCCCCAAAAGCATGGACCACAAACTATAACCTCATCACCCCAAAATCATGGCCCACAAACAATCACCTCACCACCCCAAAATAATGTCCCAAAAACTATGACCTCACCACCCCAAAATCACATCCCACAATCCATCACGTTGCTACCCCAAAATCATGGCTGATAAACTATATCCTCACCACCCCAAATGAAAGGTCCACAAACTATCATCCCCACATATTCCAACCATACATCATCATCCCAGAAGAACGACCACTCATCCCAACATATCAAATTCATTTTTAAAATTTACAAATAGGATTTTATCACATTCCACTTTTATTTATGTATGTTATTACAAAAACCAAAATCATAAGGCAACATTTTCATTATCCAAGTATATATAATTAACCAATTTCTATTTTGGTTAATATCACAACAATAAAAATAGTCACAAATGTCTCAATAATGGAAACACATATATCCATTGCAATCTAGGCCCTCAAAAACCACAATATTAAGTGGGGAATCAAGATCAAACATTCAAAATAACAATAAAGATATAAAAACACACAAACAAACCCTATTTTCCCCTCTATTTCAGTTAACCAATTATTTAATCTTTATTAAGTCGGCATAATCATAATACATATAAGAAAAAAGTAAACCCCTTCCACATGATACACAGTAAGCCAAAATGATGGAATCCCTACCTTAAAGAGGCTTTTCAACTCGTTGTGCACTGTAGGGTGAATAAGAAACCACATTGAAACCCCCATTGCATAGGAAACCTACGGATAAAACTACAAATCACTAATGTGTGGTAATAAAAACACAACAAACCAAATAAACACCACCCTAGTGGATCTATGAGAGGAGAATAAAAGAAAAGACCACCAATAAAGGAGAAGAACCTGCCACATATTTCAAACAAACACCCACCAGGATAAATGGATCAAAGAGGAAAGAATATGTCTTGATGAAATCCTCAGGGTGCCTAGGGTTCACCCAATATGAGTTGAATAAGAAAACATGTCCAAATGAATAAAAATTTGGCTAGAAGATAATGCTAAAATTTCTCTGCATCGAGGTTTACATGATGTGTAATCCAATTTTACTTTTTTTGATCCTTATGGATCAGTATAACTAAAAAACACGTCTCTTTTTTATTATTTAACCCAAAAATCCACACATTGTAAACTATCCTTGGAAAAGTCATGAAACACAATTTCATGACATGTAATACACTTACACTATTTGTATTTCTTGCAATAGTTCTATTGTACCCCTATCTTCCCCTGATAACTCCCAGAACCACCCCCAAAAACCTCCTACAACCAAAAAATGAGAAGTAATAGACTGTGAGGGAATGAATAGTTACAGTAGATACCTATAAAACAATTATCTCCATTAATAATCCCAAACCAAGCCTAGAAGAGAAGTGGTAAGAACAACCACCTTGTGAGATACCTCTCAAGCGTCTAATCGGGCCTCAAATTCTACCTGTAGCCCAAAACACCATCCTAAATGGCCAGAAAACACACTTAACAACCAAAATACCACACTAACATTGCACAACCATCTCAAATTCCATGTATCCCAAACTAAAAAACACTAAAACAAATGAACCACATCGTCCTGAACACATAGATCAGAGATTTTTGGCCTCCAGGTCAAGATAATATCCACTCTAGGAAACACTGACTAACCTGTATTGGTTTAATCACATCACAATTAATGGATTTTAATTAGGAAACTAATACCACTCGTTTTATATGTTATAAATTTATCAAAAATCATACCACACACATAAAAAACGATGGAAAATAACTCATCTCACAAAAAAAGTTTTAAACATCACATCACAAAGAAAAATAGAGGAATCAAAAAATCAAAACAACTTTGGGTATTGGGTAATCATCTATGTTTCTTGCTTCCATGTACTCACCTCTAGGCCATGATTCCTCTAAAACACATAAACTGATGAAATGGTACATCCATGCAGTGACTTATCTTTATGATCCAAGATCTCTATTGAAAACTCCACAAATGTCACATAATCATTGATATCCAAGTCTCCCAAGTCAATGACATAAGATTTTTCATTAAGATACCAACAAAGATGAGAGATGTGGAAGACATCGTGGGTCATTTCCAATCGCAGGGGAATTAAAAACTGATATACCACCTCTCTAACTCACACCAACACCTTAAAGGGACCAACAAACCTAAGAGAAATATTATTCCCGCTGCCAAACATCCACTACCCATGTCAAGGGAAAACATTCTAGAACATGTGGTCCCTAACCTTGAACTCCAAGGTCCTCCTCCTATGATAAACATAAGTCAAATGTTGGTCCAATGAAACATTCATCCTATAAAGAAAAATATGAACCTTTTCTATCATTCTATAAACCACATCAGGTCCAGTAATGGCTATATCCCTAACCTTCATCCAACATAATGAAGAATGACATGGACTTCTATACAAATCCTGAAATGGAGCCATGACAATTGAAGAGTCCTAGAAATTATTATAATAAAAATCCCCATGGTTAGGTGTCATAACCAAGATCCACCAAATTCTAAGACACATGACCTTAATATATCCTCCCACATCTAGATTGACCATTCTATTTTCCCATTTTTTTGAGAGTATAAAGCATTGATAAGGTGTAACTAAGTGCCAAAAGCATGCTGAAATCCCCTCAAAACTCGTGAGGTAAATTATGAGTCCCAATACCAGACAATGGACCTTGGAACACCATGAAACCACACTACCTCATTCATATAACTCTTATCAAAGGAATCCACTATTCATGACTCCTTGATTTCTAAGAACTGTGCCGATTTCATTGATCGATCCACAACCACCCAGAGAGAATCACAACCACCCAGAGTTCTGGGTAACCATAGGATTAAATCAATTGAAATTTAATCCCATTTTCAAATATTAACATCCCTGGGCTACAAAAACCCATCAATAACATGATTCTAAACATTTACTTAATATAAAACCAAGAACTTTTCGACAAACTTTTCCACTTCTTGGTTCACCCCAGGACACCAAAACTGGACCCTCAAGACACTGTACATATTGGAAACTACTTAGTTTACCAATAATGGTGAGATATGAAACTCATGAAGTACTAAATTCTGCATTACTACTGGAAAACAAACCTCCAATGAAATAACACCTAGTTCTGACCATCCTCCGACCATCCATCCATATAATCTACATGGGAAACATGATTTCGCATCACTTCTTCCTCTGATTCTCCCCACTGAGAATCCTCCACCTACTGTATTAGATAATATGTCACCATCACATAAAAAAATATCCTCTTTTACTATCCATTCTTTCTTCTATGTGAAAGGATTCAAACTCCTCCATTTATCTCTATACATCCCTATACACCCGAACAACACCCTTACACAACATCCTACACAAAGAATCAACCATAACATTCCATTTTCCCAAGTTTTAAGTGATATAATTGTGATATTCTTGAAGAAACATCATCCACCTCCATTACTATAAGTTTAAACCACACTAAAAAAACGATATACCTCAATATATTGTGATCCATGAAGACCAAAAAGCGCTCCCTAATGAGGAAATTCCACCAATATTTTAGAAAAAACACAAATTCATATAGCACCAGATCATGGGTGGCATAGTTACGCTCGTGGGGACATAACTGCCTAAACCCATAAGATATCACCATCTCTTGTGGAATTAGCATGCATCCTAATAACGAATGATAAATTCCCTAAAACATCTTAGAAATGACCCATTCCTCAGAAAACTAGAGCACTATAGCACTAAAAAATTCCCACTTTAGGTAATTGTACTCTAGCTAAAATTGATAACTCCACAAAAAATTAGTCTTCCCTAGTAAAAGATATCAATGAGTCTGTAACCTAAGAGAAATAAAGAATAAACCTTTGATAATACCACGCTAGTCCCAGAAAACTATAAACCTATTCCACATTCTTTGGTGTTTCCAAAGTAAAAACTACTTTAACATTCAACTGGTCTACTGCCACACCCTACTAAGAAACCACATGCTTGAGGAAATGAACCTCTAATTTCAAGAACATACACATAGACAACTTTCCATAGAGCTGGTGGCATCGAGGAATATGCAAGACTGTTCTAATATTCTTAGCATGATTCTCCTCTAACTTTGAGTAGATCAAGCTATCATCAACGAATACAGTGACGAACTGATATAAGAACTCAAGAAACATGGATTTTATACACCACATGAACACATATGGTACATTCTTAACACCAAATTGAATGAATACAAACTTTAAGTATTAAGACCTGCATCTGAAGACAGTCTAAGGGATATCAAACTCCTTCACCTTCAACTGGTGATATCCCGACCAAAAATCAATCATATAAATCCAAATCACCCCTCTCATATGATAAAAAAGATCATATATCCTTGGAAGAGGGTAATAATTTTTGATTGTCCCCTGATTCAACCTCTGGTAGTCTATGCACAACCTCATACCACCATCTTCATTCTTTGAGAAAAAATGGATCACCCCACGGCAACATAATGATCTAGATAAAATCCTTCTAAATAAATTCATCTTTATGAACCATCTACTCCCCCAAATAAAAGTGTTCCATCTGATAAAGATCCATTGAAATTGGAAAAGAACCAGAGAGTAAGTATATCCTAAACTAAAAATCATATTGAGGGGGTAGCATCACAATCTCCCTGAGGAAAACATCCAAGAACTCCAAAATGACCATGTGAGCCACTACCATATCATCATCCACCAATTCCATAGACAAATCTTCTAACAGGGAAAGAAGGGGCTATACATGCTGACTTCCCACTTGACAACCCTTCTTTCCAATGAAAACCACACATTTCCCATCCAAATTTGAAAACATAAAAATCCTCTAGAAGAGGTTAATAAAATTAAGTATGGATTAAAACCATTAGATACCCATGATGACATCATATGGCTACTTATGTAGCAAAAAAATATCCCCATGAGACTGATGCAGCCCCATCACCAGTCTACAGTCCCGAAACACAATGAACAAATTGTTCTAAACTCCGACAGAGATAGTAAACACTAAGGTCACAAAAATAATATCTACATATGGTCCTATAGAATGGTTTAGATTGGGTTCATAAAAAGAGTATTAATCTTCGAAACAAAACAATTCACAAACAAAGGGTACTAAAAAACTGATAATACATTTGATGATCTCTGGCCTCTCTATAACTCCAGCCACCACTGTGTGAAACTGACCACACCCAGCTCCTCTACTTGTCATCTAATGAACAACTCTGCTTCCATACTCAGTTCATGGTCCATAAATATGATTAACATACTATGGTTGTACTCTACCCACCCCATATCCCCTCATTGGAGCATAAGCCCGATTCCCCTACTGTTGAAACAACCTCACTGGAAACTATTGTTGAGGCTGGCACTGAATATGTACACCTCCAAAAAAATGAGCTCGTTGATCTACTGGGAAGTGGTTTCGGTGATGACAATGAACCCCATAACAAAAACACACTTGCAAAAAAATCTATGAAAAGTGAAAAAGAACTTCCTAAGATCAGTAGTGTGGAATTTTATTGAGATTCATTTTAACTCATATAACTCATTTTTAATCCATTTAAAATTTCCCTAAACAACTAAATTTAAAAAGTAACACAAGTCATTATGATGAATGTACCTTTATTAGGCCTCTACCCAACAATCAGGTCCATCTCACTTGGTCGTTCAATAATCTCAGAGAACGTGCACTGGATCATGGGGCTGTAAAATCCTATGTCCTAGGAACTCTCTCTGGCCTATGTCATACACTGAATTCAACTGTAACTATTTCCATACAACCCCACGCAATCCTCAATGTTCCTAAATCAAAACATAATCCTATCTATCAACCATAAACTCTATTAGAACTATATGAAGACCCTCTCCCTCCAATGATAACCCTTTTGGGATGAAAATATAGAACAATATATTTGTAACACCCCGAAATTTTATGAAAAATATTCTTTTTAATTTCACTAATGTCTTGTGTTGTACGCTACACCAAAAGGAGCTTTCACAACACGCATCCTTGATTTGCCTTGCATTACACGCAATCGCGACCTTCCTCGATAGCATGTGTAGTACGCAATAACGAGTTTCACTAAACAACAATATGCTATTAAAATATTATTAAAACTAGCCGTTATGAATAGTAATAACCACTTTTTGAAATTTTATAAATTTTATTTTTCACAATGGACTTCATTTTTGGATTCGGAATATCAAAATTAGCCTAGGGTGAAATTTTGGTATTTTTCTGAAAACTTTCAATTTTTGATGAATAGTGAAACCACTAAGTGGTAGGTTAAAAACTGAATTTTGCATAAAACTTAATTTTACCGCTTCTATGAATGGAATTTCGAAAATCCGACAGACACGGTTAATATCAAGGACTAAAATGTGGTTCAATGAGTTGAAAATAATTTTTGGTGAATAGTAACTTTTTACTTTTTTTTACAACAGTTAATAGTAAATAGGGTAACTAAGGGTAAATATGATATTACTATTACCCTAACACATGTCCTAACTCTATTGGATAAGTGTAATTCGACCAAAAACAACCTTATGAATATAATATGACCATTTAGGTCCACTTGGATTAGATTATGACATTTAATATTATTTTATTTAATGAATAGTTAAAATAGTTAAAATCAAAGTTTAATAACTAAAACATTTTTAATATGGGGTTATACATAGGATAAATTCTACTATAAATATTAATTAGAAATCTAAAAGGATTTCCTACATAATTATATTTTATTTATAATTTTTAAACTTTAAATAAATTAATTTATTTATGACACAACGATGATGCAGTAATTACCCTTTTAAGGAAATGTTAACATAATTGATGTTATAAAGGCTAAAATAAATGTAATTTGAGACTTTTTATGAATTACACTAATTTTATAGGTTAATATGATATATTAGTGTTGATTTAATCTACTTGGTTCGAACATATAATTCTGTTATGACTTTCACAATAATCATATATCAAATAGTGTCAAAATTGCCACAAAATAGTTTTTAAATCAAATATTATATTATTAATTGTTATTTTATTCCTAAAAATCTAAGGTTAGGCCAAATGACTTAGATAAGGATATATATATTAATAATAAACAATTTGGGGTTCTTTTGGCATGTTATAGTAAGTGTATTAACCATATAGTGTAAGAAAACAAAAAGACACGGTAAAAGTTAAATTATTTAACTTAGAGTTAAATATAATTGATAAGGTTAAAATAATAACCTAAACTTGTCTAAATCCTATTGGTTGATAGGAGTTCGACCCATCCCCACTTTAGCTTCAAAATAAGGCCATTTGGGACCATTATAAACCGATTTTGACTTTAATATAAAATAATATTTTGAGATATTCCTAAGGTTCCCCTCTCCTCCCTTATAAAAGGACACCTCCTCCCCCTCCTCCTCACACCAATTTGAGCACTCAAGCTCGGCCAAACACTGCCAAAATCCCTTCTCCACTTCCCTAGAATAATCCTAGAGGTCCTGGTCTTCTTCAAAGACCAATCTTAGTTCCCTAAGTGGAGGATTCAAAGAGGCATTTCAAAGAAGAGGTAATATCCATTGCCGATCTTTTTCAATTTCTTTCTTCTCCAACTTCTTCTTCTTTAGTTGTTTCATGATAAAGTAATAACATAAGTATTTCTTATATACTTATATGTTATTATAAATATGAAACAACTCTAATTAACCTTCTATCCATCCTACGGAAAAAGGAAATCACCGCGTGTGCGTACGTACAGAATACCGTCTCCACGCTGTGGTGTAATCTATTTTCCGCCACCACCTTAATTGGATGGGTATAATGGTGTAATGAGTAACTATATATTATTATTATAAAGTGATATTGATACTTAAATATTATACATACACTTCAACACAATTCCACGACCATGGGAACGATATCATCGCTCGTGCGTACGTACGGACTACCGTCTCCACGACGCGATGAGATTCATTCTCAATGATTAACCATTCATGAATGTTTATAAAGTATATATAATAAGTACTAATAAAATATATGAAATAATAATGATACTGGATTTATGTATATTTATATGTATGTCATCTACTTAATTCCATTCAATTCAATAAGGAAACGAAAACAGCGTTCATGCGTACGTACGGACTACCGTCTCCATGAACGGTGTATTTATTTCCATTTACTGATTTAATATATATATGTATATTCTGAATATATATATAAATCATGTTTTATATTCTGGAATTAAGTAATCATGATCTAAGTAATCATATGAATAATTACAAGTCAAAACACGGACGACAAATGAAACAATTTTACCCAAAACGCTCTTTAACATGGAATTTACAAAAAGAACGGGTAATATAAAGTCATAAGTGAACCATATATGATATCATAACAATGAATATGATTCTGTAATAAATCAATGACATTATTTAAATCATTATACAGGAGGTTCAAACACTTACGAAGCAAATCGGACCTAAGGTAACGAAAAATATCACAATCTCATTTTTATCCGAGATTGTTTTTACTTTGGTATTTTCTGGGGTGTATTTTATCATCCACATCCATGTTCCCTCAATATGTAATATTTATATCCTTATACAATAGTTTATATCCAATTTTACCCTTCGGTGAGTTTTTAGTAAAAGATATGAAAGGAATCTTTTGTCGTTTTTCGTACGAGGTACTTTTTGACTTTTCTGGCAAAAGTACGAAAAGAATGTTTTTTTTAACTTATGCGGCATGAATGGATTTTTAAAACATTATTTCCAAAAAGATTCCTTTACAAGTTTTCAAGTTTATTTTTAATAAACTTCTTTTAGTTTAAAGTTTTATGACATGTTAAGAAAGGAAAAAATGTTTTTGACGAAGAAAGGATATTTTCCTCAAGAATGGAGTTCAAGTGTTTTATAAAAATTATTTTCCATCTAAGATAATAAAGGGTTCTGTTTTTATCCATATTATTACATTGATTTGATTATGTTGTGATGGAATTATTTTTATGAATTCCTTTATCTTATATGAATTGTTTTATGATGTCACAATGTTTAAGATTCCCATTTTTACTACATGGGTTATGAAATGATGTATGATTTATGATTTTGTGGAACACATAAGAATGGTATCATTATGAGATGGGTGGGACCTATATCTCCCTCCAACTCATTGGGTAATGATTTTATATCTCATGAGATAGACATGGCTGGAACAGTAGGTTATACCGGTTCAGTGAAACAGGACTGAAACGAGGGTGACTCGGTTCAGAAAGGGACTTTGTCCACTAAGATAGTCTTGGCAATGAGTCTTGACTAACAAGAAATGATTCTCTATGATTATGTGTGAATTCCACAAAGATTCATGTTTTAAGTTATGATTATTTTGATTACATTTCACTGCCATGATTTATCCCATGTTATGAAATTATGCTCTCTTTTCCAGGTTATGATTTCCAAAATGTTATGTTCTTATGAATATGATGTGATTACATTTCACTGCCATGTATGTCAAGATACGGGTCTCTACAATATTATTACCCTTAGGTCCTACCTCCAGTAGGCCCCAGGTTGGTGACTATCACCAATGGTATAAAAATTTCAAAATATGAGAGGAATTACCATTTATAAAAAATCAAAATCGGGATATAGAATGAATAATGCAAAAAAATCCTAGAAATGATATAAAATAGAAACCCAAACCATCCCAAATTCATGTATAAATATAACGGATGAAATAAAATTATCAAAAGTAAATAACAAAAAGTAATGCTAATGTAGTTATGAAAAAAATGTCAAGGATACCATATAGTATGGTCCAAAATGTTCCATGAATTGTTCCTAGAAACCTGAAAATAGTTTTATATACATAGGGTTAACATACAATTATACTCAGTAGGAAAATCAAACTCTCTTGTGTGCATGTGAAAGAAACATAATAATGAACCTATGAGAAAACAATAGAATCAAACAGAACCTATCAAGGTATACTAACCATCCCAACCTCACTAAGGAAAAATCACTAAATAATTAAAATTATGTAATATAATAAAATAAGAATCATATCAATGATAGGGTACCCCACACCATTTTCCAACTGATTATCCACACTCACACCCCAACGATTGATGTCCTGGAGCTCCCACCTATTTTGAATATAACACATTACATCTCACCTATATACACATAGGATTCACAAAAAATCCCACCTGCATTCACCTAGGCCTCACAACACATCCCCCCCCCCCCCCCGCACATACCTGAGACTCATAACATGTCTAAAAAAACACACCTAAGACTCACAACACAAAACATCACAACATATCTCAACATATCTAATCCCAATGATACTTAGTAAAGAACACTGAAACTCATCAAAAATACACATGGGACAATGTATCAAAACTCATCCCGAAGAAACCTAGGGCACCACATCACAACTCATCTTAAAGACAGCTAGGATACCAAAACCACCATCTAGTGCACCAAAAAACCTCCGACTATCACATCCTCTGCAATACCTACCTCACCTGGAAGAGGGAATAGGGAAGTATGGGTGGCTATCCATCCATCCTCCCCCCCCCTGGGATTTGGGAAAGGCACCACCAATGGTATAACGACCCGTACTTTACATACATTGTTAATACTTCAAAAATGAAGCATACTTATAACAACATATAACAAAACCATGAAAGGACCATATAAGTATAGTGTCTTTAGAAACTGGGAAACATAAACAACTGGTTCATAAAGCATCTACATTGTCTCCCATTTATTTCATCATATCAAGAGTCCCTTTTGGCATATCCTACTTAATAACCTTCTTCCTGGCCTGGGGAAAGAAAACCCACAAAAGGGTGAGCTCAAATGTTCAGTAAGGGTAAAAAAAGAAATATCAATCACATCATATTCATAATAACATAGAATTTTGGAAATCTTAACCTGCAAAAGAGATCATAATTTCATAACATGGGATAAATCAAAGTAGTGAAATGTAATCTCAATAATCATAACATAAAACATGAAACTTTGTGTCATACTCACATAATCATAGAGAATCATTTCTTAGTAGTCAAGACTAATTGCCAAGACTATCTTAGCGGACAAAGTCCATTTTTGAACAGAGTTCACTCCTCGTTTCAGCCCTGTTTCACTGAACTGGTATAACCTGCCATTCTAGCCATGTCTATCTCATGAGATATAAATATTTACCCAATGCATTGGAGTGAGATATAGGTCCCACCCATCTCATAATTAAACTATTCTTATGTGTGCCACCAAATCCAAAATCATACTTCATTGCATAACCAATGTAATAAAAATGAGATTCTTAAACATCGTGACATCAAAAAACAATTCATATAAGATAAAGGAATTCATATAAATAATTTAATCACAACATAATAAAATAAATGTAATAATAGGGATAGAAACATAACCCTATATTATATTATATAGAAAATAATTTTGATAAAACACTCGAACTCCATTCTTGAGGAAAATATCCTTTCTACTTCAAAAACATTTTTCCTTTCTTAACATGTCATAAAATTTTAAACTAAAAGAATTTGATTAAAATAAGCTTTAAAACTTATAAAGGAAGATTTTTGGATATAATGTTTTAAAATACATTCATGCCATATAAGTTAAAAAAACATTCTTCTCGATCTTTTGTTAGAGAAGTCAAAAAGTACCTCGTATGAAAAATGACAAAAGATTCCTTTCATATATTTTACTAAAAACACACCGAAGGGTAAAACTGTATTTAAAAAATTTTAGGTGGATGGAAATAATATTACATATTGAGGAAACATGGATTTTTATGATAAAATACACCCCAATAAATACCAAATAATAAACAATCTTGGATAAAAATGAGATTGTGATATTTTCCCTTACCTTAGGTCCGATTTGCATCGTAAGTGTCCGAAGCTCCTGTATAATGATTTAAATAATGTCATTGACTTTTTAAAGAATAATACTCAGTGTTATTATATCATATATTTCCATATTATTAGCTTCTTATTAGTAATATTTCATTGCTACTTGTTATTCGGGTGTTTATTACTTTTTGTTCTTATGCGTGTTTTGTCGAATAAATTCTTATCATTCTATTTAGGTTATAAGTACCTAATTTAAAGAATTTTATTTGTGTAATATATATCATATTCATCCATTAAATTCATTTATATAATCATTATGCAATGAATATCATGTAGAACGAGTCGCATCACATCGTGGAGACGGTATTCCATACGTACGCACGAGCGATGATATCGTTCCCATGATCGTGGAATTGTATTGGAGTGTATGCATACTATTTCAGAATCAATATAACTTTACAATAATAATATATAGTTATTATTTACACCATTATAACCATCAATGTAAGGTGGTGGTGGAAAATAGATTACACCACGGCATGGAGACGGTATTCCGTACGTATGCACGCGCGGTGATTTCGTTTTCCGTGGGATGGATAGATGGTGAAATAGGGTTGTTTAATACTTAGAATAAAATATCTGTATATTAGTTATACTTATCTTATTACTTCATAATGAAACAACTAAAGAAGAAGAAGTGTAAGAAGAAATAAAGTTGAAAGAATCGGTAACAGACATTACCTCTTCTTTGAAGCGCCTCTTTGAGACTTCATCTTAGGGCACAAAAATTGGACTTTGAAGAAGACCAGGACCTCTAGGATGTTTCCAGGGAAGTGGAGAAGAGAATTTTTCAGGGTTTGGCCGATCTTGAAGGCTCAAAGTGGTGTGAGGAAGAGATGGAGGAGGTTCCCTTTTATAAGGGATGAGAGGGGCACCTTGGAAAAACTAAAAATATTATTTTATTATAAAGTCATATTTGGTTTTTAATAGCTCCATAATTAATTTATTTCAAATATAAGGTGGGGATGGGTCGAAATCATCCCATCCAATATAATTTAGACAAGTTTAGGTTTCTATTTTAACCTTATCATTTAGATTTAAGTTTAAGTTAGATAATTTAACTTTTACCGCGTCTTCATGTTTTCTTACCCTATATGGTTAATAAACATACTATAACAAGCCAAACGAACCCCAAGTTGTTTATTATTAATATATATAACCTTATATAAGTCATTTGGCCGAACCTTAGATTTTTAGGAATAAAATAACAATTAATAATATAATATTTGTTTTAAAAACTATTTTATGTCAATTTTGAAACTATTTGGTAATTGATTTTTGTAAAAATCATAACAGAAATATTAGTTCGAAAAAAGTTAATTAAATAAATACTAAAATGTCATATTAACCTAGAAAATTATTTTAATTCATAAAAAGTCTCAAATTACATTTATTTGGTTATTTATAACATCAATTATGTCAATATTTAATTAATAAGATAATTACTTCATCATCATTGTATCATAAATAAATTAAATTATTTATTGTCTAAAAATTAAAAATAAAATACCATTATGTAGGAAAGCTTTCTAACTTTCTAATGAATATTTATAGTCTAATTTATCTTATATATAACCCTATATTAAAAATGATTTAGTTATTAAACATTGATTTTAACTATTTTAACCCTTCTTTAAATAAATTAATAATAAATGTCTTAATCTAATCCAAGTGGGCCAAAATGATCATATTTTATTTCTAATGTTGTTTTTTGTAGAATTAAACTTATCTAATAGAATTAGGACATGTTTTAGGGTAATAATAATTACATTTTTACCCTTAATTTCACAATTTACTTTTAACGTGGTAAAAAAAAGTAAAAAGTTACTAATCAACAAAAATTATTTTCAACTCATTGAACCAAATTTTAGTCCTTGATGTTAACCGTGTCTCTTGGATTTTTTAAATTCCACTCACAGAAGTGGTAAAATTATGTTTTATGTAAATTTACAAATTCTCCTAGGAGGTGGCTAAAAGACGGTGAAAAGTTCAATAAAATTTTTCTATATCTAAAATTACTATAAAATGACTCCAATGAATTACATTGAACTTATATAGGTATTATGTATCTATTTTTACCTAAAATAAATTTAAATAAAATAAATAATTATTTAAATACAAATTCGGTTTTTAAATAGTAACCCAGTGTTTTCACTATTCATCAAAAATTGAAAGTTTTCTGAAAAATATCAAAATTTCACCCTAGGCTAATTTCGATATTCCGAATCCAAAAATGAAGTCCATTTTGAAAAATAAAATTTCAAAAAGTGGGTATTACTATTCATAACTGCTAGTTTAGTATTATTTTAATAACATATCGTATTTTAGTGAAATTCGGTATTGCGTACGATGCAAGCTATCGAGGAAGGTCGTGATTGCCTGTAAAGCTAGCCAAGCTAGTGTTCTGTGTGGTGAAATAATTCTTTAATGATTTATAAAAACAAAATATTTCTCATAAAAGTATCGGGTGTTACATTCTACCCCCCTTAAAATGAATTTCGCCCTCGAAATTCGTCACTTTGTAACAAACAGATGAGGATACCTCTCCCTCATTATATCCTCAAGCTCCCATGTAGCTTCTTCTAATTGGTGGTTCCCCCATAAAACATTCACCAACCGAGTGGTCTTGTTCCATAGAACTTTTTCGCTACGATCCAGAATCTCTATCGGCTGTTCTTTATAAGAAAGATCTTGCTCCAGCGGTACAAGTTCTGAGCTGATTATATGTGAAAGATCAGGTATGTACTCTCTCAAGAGGGATACATGGGACACATCATGAACTTGAGAGAGATTCGGTGGAAGCGCCAATCGGTAATCTACCTTCCCAGCATGATCTAGTATTTGGAAAGGACCAATATACCTAGGGCTCAACTTTCCCTTCTTTCCAAATATCATTACTCTCTTCCAAGGAGATATTCATAAGAACACTTTATCACCCACTTAAAACTCTAGGTCTTTTCTTCGGTTGTCGGCATAACTTTTTTGTCGACTCTGAGCTGCTCTAATGTGTTGTTGAATAGATCTGACCTTTTCTGCCATCTCATCAACAAGATCAGGTCCTAATAGCTTTCTTTCCCCAACTTCATCCTCACAAGTTTGAGTCCTGCATTTCTTTCCATATATACCTTCATAAAGAGCCATCTGAATACTGGAGTGAAAGCTATTACTATAAGAAAATTCCACCAAAGGTAGGTGTTGATCCCAACCACATTTGAAATACATAGAGCAAGCCCTCAACATATCTTCTAGAGTTTGAATTGTACTCACAGACTGACCATCTGTCTGAGGATGATAAGCAGTGCTGAAACTCAACTCTGTATCCAGAGTATACTGAAGACTTCTCCATAACTTCGAGGTAAATCTCGGATCCCGATCAGATATAATGGAAAGTGGTACTCCATGCAATCTTACCACTTCCTTTACAATTATCCTGGCAAGCTGATCTAGAAAGAAATCCTCTCTAATAGCGATGAAGTGTGCCAACTTTTTAAGACAATCAACTATGACCCAAATAGAATTATTGCCTTTGGATGTTTTAGGAAGTCGAGTGACAAAGTCCATAGTGATGTTTTCCCATTTCCATTCTGGTATGGGTAATGGTTGTAACATCCCCTTAAACTTCTGTCTCTCAGCTTTAACTTGCTGACAAACCAAGCATCGAGAGACATATTCAGCAACATCTCTTTTCATGCCATCCCACCAGAAGTACACTTTCATGTCCCTATACATCTTCTTGCTTCCTGGATGAATAGAGAATGAAGAACTATGAGCCTCATCCAGAAACTCCCTCTTTAAATCTGGGATGGGAGTAACACAAACCCGATTCCTGAACATTATTTTCCCATCACAATCACGGTTGAATTCAGGAACATTTCTCACCTTCTTTTGTAACTCTACATCTTCTTTCTGCGCCTCTTTAATCTTCACATGTATAGATGGTTGAATATTAATTTGAGAAAGATACGATTTTTCCCCTTTCATTATAATTCAAATATTCATCCTTTGTAAATCCATAAATATTGGATCTTTTGTGATCCTCATCATGGATAAACTAGCATGGTCTTGTCGACTTAATGCACATGCCACCTTGTTTGCTTTCCCAGGGTGGTAATGAATTGATCAGTTGTAATCCTTAATCAGCTCCAGCCATCTTATATGGTGTATATTCATCTCCTTTAGTGTGAAAATATATTTTAAACTTTTATGATCATTATAAATATCACACCTTTCTCCATAAAGATAATGCCTCAAAATCTTTAATGCAAAGATTACCACAGCTAACTCCAAATCATGAGTTTGGTAATTTTGCCTATGGATTTTCAACTGTCGTGAGGCATAAGCTATCACCATATCATTTTGCATAAGAACACACCCCAACCCCTTCTTGGATGCATCACTGTAGATCACAACCCTTTCTCCACTACAAGCAAGTGTGAGTACAGGTGCACTGGATAACCTTCTTTTCAACCCCTTGAAATTCCCTTAACATTCCTCCATCCGCAGGAACTTAACTCCTTTTCGAGTCAACTTGGTGAGTGGATTAGATAATCATGAAATATCTTTTACAAAACATCAATCATATCCAGCCAAACCAAGAAAACTTCAGATCTTGGTTACTATTGTTGGTCTCGACCATCTTTTGATAACCTCTATTTTTGCAGGATCCACAGATATCCCCTCTTTTGAGAATATGTGACCCAAAAATGAAATTTTTGAAGCCAAAATTCACCCTTGGTAAATTTGGCATAAAGATTCTCCTTTCTCAGGGTCTTCAATATAATTCTCAAGTGATCTTCATATTATTCTTTGATCTTTGAATAGAAAAGAATATCATCTATAAAGACTACCACAAACTGATCAAGATAGTCTCTAAAGACTCTATTCATCAGATCAACGAAGATAGCAGGGGCATTAGTAAGACCAAATGGCATCACTATAAGTTCATAGTGTCCATACCTTGTACGGAAAGCTGTGTTCAGTATATCCTCCCTTTTGACCCTTAATTGATGATACCATGAACGAAGATCAATCTTGGAAAAGTATTGAGCTCCGTGTAGTTGGTCAAATAAGTCATTGATACACGGGAGAGGATATTTTTTTTTCATCGTGATCTTGTTAAGTTCTCGATAATCAATGCGGAGTCTCATTGACCCATCTTTCTTCTTAACAAACAGAACATGTGCTCCCCAAGGTGATGCACTAGGGTGTATGAATCATTTATCAAGATTCTCTTAGAGTTGCTTCTTCAATTCATGTAGCTCAATTGGGGCCATTCTATAAGGTGTCTTTGAAATAGGCAAAGCACCTGGTATGAGTTCTATTGAAAACTCAACTTCACGATTTGGTGGAAGACCTGGAAATTCCTCCGAAAAGACATCGTCAAACTCCCATACAATGGGAATATTCTTAATTGTGAGTTTCTATACAACTATTTGAGATAAATTACCTTCATTTAGTGGAATCAAGACCCATAATATAGAATAAATTTCCACTGGAAGGTAATGTTCATCCTTTCATCGATAGACGATCATAGATTGATCTCGAATATGAAATGTGACTTCCCTTCTTGGTAAATTGATATGAGATCCATATCCATGCCAAGAATCACATCAAATTCCACTATAGTAAGGATCACAAGATTTGTAGGAAGCACTTTCCCACAAACTTCAATCGAAGAAGAATTGTAAAATTTTGATGCGACTGTTGTGCCATTAGGAGTTGTCACAGCCAACTCAACATCTAATTGTTGAGGTAATACGGAGATACCCTTAGAAAATTATTCATAAATAAAAGAGTGGGTGGATCCAGAATCAAATAAAACATTTGCTACTTTAGAGTGGATGGTAAGTGTACCTTTTACCACTTAGTTATCGTACTCCACATCGCTGATAGAAATTGCATGTGACTTTCCTTTGTCTTTAGCCTTAAGAGTTTGTTGACGTCGATCATCATAAGAAACCCTTGGATTAGGGCATTGATTAGCATAATGTCCCATTTCATTGCACTTGAATCATTGAAGGGTAGTAGGTTCATTCTGCGTATCCCTTCCTTTTTTTCATCATTAGACATCTTCTTCCAATTATTTCGACATTCAATTTCCCAATTACCTTTTTGTCCACACTTATAACATTTTCTTGTCCCCTTAAGACAATTTCCTCCATGTTTCTTTCCACACTTTGGGGATAAGGGAAAACTCATCTTCTTTTCAGTGTGCTCTTTAGATTTTCCTTTGAATTCTATTTTCCTCTTCTAATCAAACCCATATGACTGATGGGTTACTCCAATCTCCATCTCAACCTTGAGAGCACATCGAACAATTTTCTCATAGCTATTGAAGTCCCTTATGTCTAACGCCCTTCAAAGACTTGGTTTTAAGCCACTAAAGAATTGATAAATCTTACTATCAGGTTAGATAATAATACCAGAAGCCTACCTTTCAAGTCTTGTAAAATTTTCTTCGTAGGTACCAACAGATTCATCATCCTTTTGCTTTAGTTCAAGAAACTCATTCTCCATATTTTTTCAAAGAATACGAGGGAAGTACTTATTGAAAAATAAATTCTTGAACTCGTCCCATTCCATGGACTCAATTTCATCCCATTGCCTCGTATTCTTGATAAGATTCCACCATTGATCAGCATCTCCTTCCAAACGATACACTGCTAAGATGAGTTTATCATGTTCAGAACATTGAAGAACTGAAAATATATTTTCAGTGGTACTGATCCATTGTTCAGCCACTAATGGATAAGAAAACTCATTGAATGAAGTTGGGCGCTGCCTCATGAAGGATTCAACAGAATGTTTCTCCTTCCTTTTCTCGTTTGGAAGTCCTACATGATTCATATCTTGAGAAAGTTGTGTGAGCATGGCTACAAGATTTTGCATTCTAGCTCCCATAACGTTTGGTTTCTTAGGGGGACAATCATTTCATTTCCCGTCACATTCTGCATTAACACTATTCCTTCGGGTTCCAGCCATTGACTAAAAACAAGAAGAATAGTGTGATCAACACTAATTATAATAGGGAAACCACATAATCAAGAATAATGATTTACACTTAAGGTATTATCATAGGTTATTCATGTCCATTTCTAAAACACTAAGATTGTGTTCTATGCTTAGACATATCCTTAGGTTTCTTACTAAGGATTTCACATCCTAGTTTCCAAATGTTGACTATATCTTTCCTCTGATACCAACTATAACGACCCGTACTTTACATACATGGTTAATAATTAAAAATTAAAGCATACTTATTACAACATATAACAAAAACATGAAAGGACCATACTTATTACAACATATAAAGGAATTCATAAAAATAATTCCATCACAACAATATCAAATCAATGTAATAATAGGGATATAAACAGAACCCTATTTTATCTTAGATGGAAAATAATTTTGATAAAACACTTGAACTCCATTCTTGAGGAATATATCCTTTCTACTTCAAATTTTTTTTCCTTTCTCAACATGTCATACAATTTTAAACTAAAAGAAATTGATTAAAAATAAGATTGAAAACTCATAAAGGAAGCTTCTTGGAAATAATTTTTTAAAAATCCATTCCTGCCATATAAGTTAAAAAACATTCTTCTCGTACTTTTGTCGGAAAAGTCAAAAAGTACCTCGTACGAAAAACGACAAAAGATTCCTTTCATATCTTTTACTAAAAACACACCGAAGGGTAAAATTGGATTTAAAAAATTTTAGGTGGAAGGAAATAATATTACATATTGAGGAAACATGGATGTGTATGATAAAATACACCCCAGTAAATACCAAAGTATAAACAATCTCAGAGAAAAATGATACTATGATATTTTCCCTTACCTTAGGTCCGATTTGCCTCGTAAGTGTCCGAACCTCCATTATAATGATTTAAATAATGTCATTGACTTATTCCAGAATCATACTCATTGTTATGATTTCATATATGGCCATATTCATAGCTTCTTATTAGTAATATTTCATTGCTACTTGTTATTCGGGTGTTTATTACTTTTTGTTCTTATGTTTGTTTTGTCAAATAAATTCTTATTGTTTTTTTTAGGTTATAGATACCTCATTTACAGAATGGTATTAGTGTAATATATATCATATTAATTCATTCAATTCATTTATATAATCATTATTCAATGAAGATCATTTAGAACGAGTCACATCACATCGTGGAGACGGTATTCCGTACGTACGCATGAGCGATGATATCGTTCCCATGATTGTGGAATTGTATTGGAGTGTATGAATTCTATTTAAGAATAAATATCACTTTACAATAATCATATATAGTTATTATTTACACCATTATACCCATCCAAGTAAGTGGTGGAAAATAGATTACACCACGGCATGGAGACGGTATTCCGTACGTACGCACACACGGTGATTTTGTTTTCCGTAGGATGATAGATGGTGAAATAGGGTTATTTCATACTTATAATAACATATCAGTATATGAGTGATACTGATGTTATTATCTCATAATGAAACAAATAAAGAAGAAGAAGTGGAAGAAGAAATAAAGTTGAAAGAATCGGTAACAGACATTACCTCTTCTTTGAAGCGCATCTTTGAGACTTCCTCTTAGGGAACTAAAATTGGTGTTTGAAGAAGACCAGGACCTCTAGGATTTTTATAGGGAAGTGGAGAAGAGAATTTTTCAGGGGATGTCCAAGCTTGAAGGCTCAATGTGGTGTGAGGAAGAGAGGGAGGAGGTGCCCTTTTATAAGGGAGGAGAGGGGCACCTTGGGAAAAACTAAAAATATTATTTTATTATAAAGTCATATTTGGTTTTTAATAGCTCCAAATTGATTTATTTCGAAGCTAAGGTGGTTATGGGTCTAAATCCTCTCATAAAATAAAATTTAGACAAGTTTAGGTTTCTATTTTAACCTTATCATTTAGATTTAACTTTAAGTTAGATAATTTATCTTTTACCACGTCTTCTTGTTTTCTTACACTATCAGGTTAAAAAACTTCCTATAACAAGACAAACGGACCCCAAGTTGTTTATTATTAATATATATAACCTTATATAAGTCATTTGGACGATCCTTATATTTTTAGGAATAAAATAACAATTAATAATATAATATTTGTTTTAAAAACTATTTTTTGTCAATTTTTACACTATTTGGTAATTGATTTTTGTTAAAATCATAACAGAAATATTAGTTCTAATGAAGTCAATTAAATAAATACTAACATGTCATATTAACCTAGAAAATTATTGTAATTCATAAAAAGTCTCAAATTACATTTATTTTAGTATTTATAACATCAATTATGTCAATATTTCATTAATAAGATAATCACTGCATCATCATTGTGTCATAAATAAATTAAATTATTTATTGTATAAAAATTAAAAATAAAATACCATTACATAGTAAATATTTTTATCTTTCTAATGAATTTTTATAGTCGAATTTATCTTATGTATAAACCTATATTAAAAATGATTTAGTTATTAAACTTTGATTTTAACTATTTTAACCCTTCTTTAAATAAATTAATAATAAATGTCCTAATCTAATCTAAGTGGGCCTAAATGATCATATTTTATTCATAATGTTGTTTTTGGTCGAATTAAACTTATCCAATAGAATCAGGACATGTTTTAGGGTAATAATAATAACATTTTTACCCTTAATTTCCCTATTTACTTTTAACCATGGTAAAAAAAGAAAAAAGATACTATTCACCAAAAATAAATTCCTGTCATTGAACCATATTTTAGTCCTTGATATTAACCGTGTCTCTCGGATTTTTGAAATTTCACTCACAGAAGTGGTAAAATTACGTTTTATGTAAATTTACAAATTCTCCTAGGAGGTGGGTAAAAGACGGTGAAAAGTTCAACAAACTTTTTATATATATAAAATTATTATAAAACGACTCCAATGAATTGAATTGAACTTATATAGGTATTATGTATCAATTTTTAACTAAAATAAATTTAAATAAAATAAATAGTCGGTTTTTAAATAGTAACCCAGTGTTTTCACTATTCATAAAAAATTGAAAGTTTTTAGAAAAATACCAAACTTTCACCGTAGGCTAATTTCGATATTCCGAATCCAAAAATGAAGTCCATTTTGAAAATTAAAATTTCAAAAAGTGGGTATTACTATTCATAATAGCTAGTTTAGTAATATTTTAATAGCATATCGTTGTTTAGTGAAACTCGGTATTGCGTACGACAAAAGCTATTGAAGAAGGTCGCGATTGCATGTAAAGAAAGTCAAGCTAGTGTTGTGTGTAGTGAATGATTCCTTTGATGATTTATAAAAACATAATATTTCTCATAAAAGTCTCTTGTGTTACATTTGGGACTATGAATGTGTTTATTACATAGTTTTCAACATGGGTAGGGTTCATATAGAAATCAAAAGAACATACAAATATATATATATATATATGGTATCAAACACAATCCCATCCTATGGTTTCAAAAAAAACCAAATCACAACACTATCACTTTTTCTGTCATCTCTAAATCCATAACACCACACAACCATCTATAAATCCAATTCCACATTTCCAACCAATTTAATATAATCATCCCATTGTTTTCATTATTTAGAATCGACCATGTTTAACCACACAAACTACCATTTAATTATTCATTAACCATTTTTATCCTACTAGAAAAACCAACCCATTCCATTTCAAACCATTCTAAACATTAATTTATTCATTCCACCACTATTGGGGAATCTCTCACAACACAACCACATTTCACAAACATCTCATCATTCCATCACCTCATCGCCAAAAACGCACTACCCACAAACTATCACCTCACCTCCCCTAAATCGTGTCCCATAAACTATCACCTCGCTTCCTAAATAGAATGGCTGGAAACTATCACCATGATGCTCTAAAATCACAGCCCCAAAACTATCAGCTTTTCTCCCCAAAAGAAAATCATGTAAACTATCACCTCGTCACCCCAAAAGAACGACCCACAACTTATCACCTCACCGCCCCAAAATCACGACCCACAAAATATCTACTCACCACCCCAAAATCACAGTCCACGAACTATCATCCCCATATTCCACAACCACACATCTTCATCCCACAAGAACAACCATACATCACAACACATCAAGATCATTTTACAAATTTACAAAGGGGATTTTATCACATTCCACTGTAATTTATGGATGTTATCCCACAAACCAAAATCTTGAGGAATCCATTTCATTATAAAAGTATATGTAATTAACCAATTTAGATTTATTGTGATATCAAAACAAACACAATATTCCTAATAGTCAAAATAATAACAACCAATATATCCAGTGAAAACAATCCCCCAATGACTAAATTTTTAGCAGGGCATCAAGCCCGAACAATCACAGAATCACAATAACAATAAATCTATAAGAACATATCAATAAACCCCATTTACCCCTCAATTTAAAAGAACCAATTATTTATATTTGATTTTGATGGAAAAAATATAATACAAATATGAAAAAAGTAAACCCCTCTAGCATGATACACAATAAGAAGAAATGATGGAATCCCTACCTTAAAAGAAGCTTTTCAATTAACTGCGCACCACGAGGGAAAGAAAAAGAACCCAAAACCCACCATTGTAGAAGAAACTTGTGGATAAACTTACACCACATCAAATGGTGGTAGAAAACGCACCCATAACCAATGAAACCACACCATAGACAGTCTGTATGAGAAGAATGAAAGAAAAACCACCAAGAAAATAGAAAAACCAATAATAGATCAACCACTAATTTCAAACGAACATCCCCCAGGATTATTGGATCGAATATAGAGGACGAGATCTTGAAGAACTCCTTGGGGAACTAAGGTTTCAACCAAAATAAGAGGAAGAATAATCCACAACCTAATAAAAAACAATCATCAGGAAAATAACGTAAAAATTGCACTACATTGGGGGTTTACATGACATATAATCCCTTTTCACGTTGTGTAATCATCATGGTTCAGTTTTGTCGAAAAATAAGTCACCTTTTTATTATTTAACCCCAAAAGTCCGCACATCATGAACCAATCATGGACAAGATGTTAAACCAACTTTCACATCGTGTAAAACACTTACACAATGTGTCTTTCCTGTAGTAGTTATGTTGTACCCCTAGTATTCACTGAAAACTCCAAGAACCATCCCCAAATACCACCAACCACAAAAACTAGAGAAGTAATGGATCAGGAGGACACACACCATTATAGTAATGTAGTTATTATGTTAGTGTTTTATAGTATTTCTCAATTTTTCATAAATGTATACTCTATTGGTACTATATTCTATATAGTGTCTGAATGGTTCTACAAATGTTCATAAGTGGAGACCAGTTTGATGTGGAGTTTGACTATAAGATTAAGGTTCATAGCTGTTATATTTTTTTCATACCAGAGATGGAAGATGTGTCCGGGTGTGGCTATAACGGGTTTTCAAGTGAGTCTTCTATTTGAAGCTTAATATGTTCCCAGAATTAGTTGGAAACTTGATAGATGGATTCATGATGGCCTGAATTGCTACCTGAATGTTTGTGATATTATAATTTTATTATCATGCTTATTATAGAGATGAGTGGGTTTGTTTTTATGATGAATACTCCAATCTTGTTTTAGTATGAGGCAAAGTCTGTATTTTTTTCATGATGATCTAGATTTTTGAATGGTTGTTTTTTAATTTTGAAATTAGTAAGGTTTATTTTTTAGGGTTCCCACTAAACCCCTAAACATGGTCAATCTAGAAAATAAAATATTAAATTAAATGGTGATAATCCATTAATATGGATACCATTTCATGTGAATTTTCAATTTAAAATTAGGTCGAGTATAAATTGAAATAAAGTTTACTATATTATATCATGTGTTATTTTCTTGACATCATATATCAATAATTATTATTTTATATCAAAAATATTTACTAATTCTTATGTTTGTGTGATCATAACATTGGTCACGATAGAGAATGTATAATGTATAGGGATATGGGTCGGGTACTGATTCAAACATATAAGGGTGTCCCACTACAATCAGAGGGATAATAGTGTGTTTGTGAATGTTTAGATCCACTATAGTAGATAATAACTCATGTGATGTGATTGGGATTCCATGATATTATTTTCCAATATTTGTGAGAAATAGACTGTAGATGAAGTTTTATTGAGCCTTGTGTAATGTATTATAGTGTTTGAATATGTATAAGCATGTATTAAATATGTTTCTTTGAGTTGATTGTCTTTTTATAGTGTTTGAACATGTATTTAATGTGTATTTGAAGTTTTATTTCAAAAAAATTATTAGTTTTTTAGTATTTCAAATATGCTATTCTTAAATTTACTATAATATAAACATAATAATATATTAAATATAATTAAATTAACAAAAATAATAAAAAAAATTAATGACTGATATTGTAATACTAACACATAATATTTTATTTATAATATAATTTATAATGAGATATAAATTGTTTGTATTGTTTGTAAATGTTAATAAATTTATCAACAGATATATTAGTCTTATTAATCTGTTAATAAACATGTTTCCCAACATATATATTATCTCTTCATATTATTATAATTACAACAAAATAATTTTATCCATTATAATAACATTTAGTAATAGAGTTATTACAAATTATTTAGTGATAATGACATATATGTTGGTAAAACACTTTACCAATAGAAAATGTTCCTTTACCAATATATATTCCCATTTTGGAAAAATAAAAATATTTTTTAGTGTAATTCATATAACAAACAACGTGGATCATAAAGGGGGTCCTCAATAATATGAACATGCACAATCATCATTTCATCACAAATAAAGTACACATATCACACTCACCCCAAACTCCCTCAATGGGTAGAAAAACAATTTCAACACCCATCATCGTGTACTTCATCCACCATTATTTAAGGGATATTATACATAAATTATAAATAAATAATTTTATCGATAAGAGAATTTACTTAAAAAAGTTATTAATGGGCCTTTAAGATAAACATAAAATTTAATAATGTAATAAAACTTCACATTGATACATTCATTTCAAAATATTCATGCATACAAGATTCCATTAAAAACTATTTTAAACCACCAATAATTCCTTTAAATAATGAAAAAACATAATATAATAAATCCCTGCAATGTTTTTCAATACCAAAACCATCAACATTTCTTAAAAAACCATTTTATTTTATTCTTTAAATCATTCCAAAACACATTTCCAATGAAGACACACACATACCAAACCATTTCTATCTTTCTTTAAAAAGAAAAATTATAATCATTAAAATAATTATTTTCAATTTGGAAAAAAAATCTATAATGGTTATGAAACAAGGCAATTTATTTCAAAAAAAGTATTAATTCAGAATAAGTGACCGACAATGAAAAATAATATTTTCATAAAAAATGTCAACTTATTGTTAAAAATGATCAAACAATGTTTATCAAATTCCAAATGTAAAAAAAATGAATTCAAGAAAAACCTGAATCAAAAGAAGAATAAATGACATAGAAAAACCTAATTGTAATATCGTAAAGAAAAACATAATGAATCTGAGATACATCACATAAAATCATTATTACCGAATCATAGAAGAGGGATATCGATATAAGAAAGAATAGATTCGAGAACAACAATTCCACATTAATGATTCAAGGAAAAATAATTCAAAATGATTTAATAGAATCTAGGAGTAATGAATCAGTAGAAAATGGGAGATATAATGACATGATGAGAAAGAAATACTATAAGAGGATCACAACATTAAATTATACTTTGATCATCTAAGAGATGAGGTTGAGAGACTCGAAATAACCGATGAGTATCCCTAGTTTAGTGTTTGTTGAGAAAGGCTTTTTCAGAGAAAAGAAAATAAATAAAACATGGGTTCCAAGGTTCAATTACCATGATACCATAATGAAAACTTTCATCCAACAACACCATCGTCTTGTAGTTGGTTGTTTTAGAAATACTATTTCCATGGGCTGGACCACCAACCCACTAGTAGAGATCCATTGTCATTCCGGTGTCAGAATAATATTTCCATAACCACTTTCCAGCCCACTGATTAGCTGATAGATGTCACTAATAACCCTTTGGACCACCTACATCTTTAAAAGTTACATTTCAATGTCCAAAAAATCTATAATTCTCCATGATATCCTCTGAACCCTCGAGAAACCCAATATCAAAGACAACAAATAGTACTTTGATGATTGATATAATTGGATACTATAATAATGATGTTTATTCATGCAGATGATAGAATTCATATAAGATCAAATAAAAATATATTCAAGTATTTCACAAAATTAATGAACAATGGATATAGAATTTATATTAATGGTAAATTTATATATTTCCTCCGATTATAGGTAATCCAATGGATATATGGACCTTTCATTTCTCAATCAAAACATGTTAAGGATGTGTTGAAATGATTTGGTATGAAGGATAATAGTTATACGAAAAATATCAGTTCCAATGCAGATGAAGTTGTTATAAAATATTTATGGAAAATAATTCAATGTTATAGAGTATAATATAATCAATGGAATCCAATTACAACTAGATAATTAAAGACCAAATATTTTATTTTTTATTTAAAAACCAACAAGGCATTGAATTTTCTTAAATAAATTGACATGCTTATGGTTAAAATAATACTTTGATATATCAATTCCATGATTAATTTTTGATTATTCTATAATGGAACATCACAATAAAAGATATTGAGATTTAAGGGAACTGCTTAGGTTGGGAAAACAATTGATTGGAAATCTATATTAGGTGGTGTATTTTATCTTGGATATTTTTGTATTTATTGGCTATGTAATAACTAATAGTTAATATTATTGATCATTGAAAAATATGAATATATAACCACCACTCAATATTTCACACAACTTCTATAGATGAAACAAAGACATAAATATATTTGAATTGGTGTACATTCACACATTTAAATTAAATGTTATAAATTTAGTGCTATAAATCTTATTTAAAAATTCAGTAATCATTTAAGGGTCATGCCCACTAAGATAATATATATTTTTATAATGGAGAATATTGAGCAAGGAATAGTGAAATTAGATTGCATTTCTACTTAATAGGACATTTTGGATATTTCATTAATGTTACTATCTAAAGAATCTTATGAGAACCAATAATTTCTTCCTTGACTTAAACTATAATTATTAAATTAATGGACTGCATATGTGACCATACACCTCTAATGTGATTTTCATTCCACATGTGTGTTTAGATGAGTTATATTAGTAACAAAAAATTAATCATGTGTCACTGTCATTAAAAAATGGTAAATAGAAATGTATTGTTCCCTGATGTTCTGATTGATTGAGTTTTATATTTATTAATGTATCCTTTAATATGTTATCCATGCATTTTCAGATAATTGGGGAGTGTTGGATAAATGCTAATACTGGTTTTATTATATTTTATAATATACCTTAGTTGTAGTATGTGATATGGAATGTAGATGAATTTATTATGTTATAGGATTTTTATTTATCGTATTATATGATTGTTTCGATATATGGGTAGTCAAGTACATGGATTTTTATATGTTTTCCATGTAGTTTATTTTTTTATGAATTAATGGTATTATTAATCAATGGATACATGATTTTATTATGATCATTTGAAACATTCAAATGAATATATACTCAACAAAAGCACTTCATCATAATGTTTGTTGGATATTATGTGTTGACATTCAATGTTCAACTCCCTTTATTGATGAAAGGGAGAAAATATAATGGGATGGGATCCCACAGTTAAGATAGGAAGATACTGATAAGTCATAGATGAGGATCTCTCTTCCTTTGTGTTCTGTAACCATATTTATGGAGAAGGTTCTAGAACACCATTGTATTCAGAGGGGAACTCCCATAATATAAATAACTTATAATGGATTTCCAAATACGTATGGATGAAAAATTTTAACATCTATTTCTTGATGATCTCTATAAAGATAACTTCTTCATGTTCAATAGTGATGGATGTTGATTCATTTCAGGTACACCTATTATAATTATGATTATCATATTTTATCTTGATTCATGATGATAGATAGAGCACTTGAAATGGGTTTCTTCCACAACCATGATCATAATATGATCCTTTAAAAACCATTAGTGGTAGCATGAACACGATGATCAATGAATCAACATGTTATTTTATTTATTTTTTGATGACCATTTATATCATAAAATTCATGATTCCATTTCATAATGTATGATACAATATGTAAAAATTTCAATCACCTGATCACTAGAATTATCTACTTGACATTATGTTGTAAGATAACATAATTTGGGTTTCTTAGTTATAGGGTATGGATAATGTGAATAATATAGTATGATACATAAAAAACCACAATTTTTTATACATCTTATGCTATGTTAAGTTGATATCATAGGCTACGATTGAAATTTATGTTGTTTGAAAACATAGTATCAATTAATAATAGAAATATAATGTATATCACCGATTTTGACTTGTCTCATATGTAAAGAGTTTATATTGATATGAAAGTTTTCCTCTAATATGTAAGGGTTACACGATACATAAGGGTTACATAATACATAAGTGTTACTCGATATGAAAGGGTTTCTCGATAAAAAGGGGTTAATCGATATATAAGTGCTAGAATCATTATGTTATACTCTCATAAATAAGGGTTACATGATATTTAAGAGTTATTACCTTTACAATATAGTACTTATTATTACTGTCTATTATAGTTGTTTTTTACAATTAATAATTCCCATATTATTCAAAAAATGTGATTCAAGAAACAAATAATGAGATTTAATATTTTCTCTAAAAATTATTATAGTTTAGAAATTATTTATAAATGATATGTGTATGGTACTAAAATAATATATATTCATGATTAATTAAAATATAAAATTCTTATATTAATATCTCATGATTGGAAAATAAATTAAATCTTTATTTGTTTATTTATTCCATTATAATATTAATTTTTATGGATTGTTTATAAAATGTGAATATTGTTTATTCATTACATTATTTGATAAATTTCTTATAAATTTTTATTTCATTCATTACATTCTGGACATAATAACATATGATTTAGTTTTAATCTACCTTAAACTCAGTTTATAATTAATATTATTTGATTAAATGTAGTCGTTAAATATAGTTTATAAATATTAGTAATAAGAGTTATGATGAATTATAATCTAACTTGAGTAAAGTATCCTAGGTAGAGGGACATTGGGAAAAAATTCTCACTATCCTAGAGGCATATACCCTATTCAATAAATTTGGTGGTTTATTATCTATGTCTTCAAGATTACTCAGGTAGAAATTTATAATTTCATATAATTATAAACTACTACTCAAATAGTTCATTTAGCTTATATACGAGATGAATTTCAATATGTTTGGATTCAATTTTTTGGTGAGATAAACAAACTCTAGGTTGTGTAAAGAGTTACACATTAATATGGTTTGAACATATTAATTTTACGGATTAAATAGGGATTCCAATTTTTTTTTGAAGCATGAATAGACAAAGTGATAAAACAAGCGGCAATAATGATTTAATTTAAGGGATAGTTTGGATTTAAAATGCATATGATGCATGTTTAATTGGGATACTTTTAAAATAAAACCCCCCCAAATTTAATGTATGAGATTCCTTCCCAAGTGGAATTTTTCAAGAACTCAATTATCTAACTGGTTAGCTCATTCAAATGTTTGGTACCCCAGAATTCTCTTGAATAATTAAGGAATGTAACGGGTGGCCCTAATAGTTTTATCTTCCCACTTTTACTTTTTTGTTTATTACAACTAGTTGGAAGATCCTAATAATATTAGGTTATTGAAGGAATAAGTTTGAGTTTAACCATATGATAGATTGGGTAAATAGTTTTCCATTTAACAATCCTAGATTCATATATGATATGATTTGTATGACACCCATCCTAAATAACGATGTGATGTGATAAATTCAAAAGTGGACTTAAGACTTAGTTAAATGTTGATCTTGGACCACTAAAGGTAATGATACATGGGGTTCTCATTTTAGTGGTAGTATATTCATTAATATTACTTGGTTAAAAGGTTTAAAAATGATATTTACACATATATATGTCTTTATTATAGATTATTGAATGAATCCTCTTTATCATTTTGAGGTATATGATAGGTATAAACTATAAAACTCTTCTAGATTTGTATCTAAGGTTTAGATTTATTCTCAAAGATAATAATTACGAGTATATGAATGCGAATGTTATAGAGATCAATTTATCAAAATATAACTCACGGGTATTAAATACCAGGTGTGCATCACACATTTGTGCTGAGAAACCCAAATCAGAGATATGATGTAATTAAATAATGGTGAAGTAGAACAACATTTTGGAAATGGGGTATGGGTTTCTATATAGATGGTCGAAACATATCATCTATGTCTATCTAATGGATTGGTTAAGGAACTAGAAAATTGTAATTATGTTCCTAACATAAACATAAATTTTATTTCTAAATATTTTATGGATAAAATGGAATTTTCATTCATTATTAAGAAAAATAATAATTACATATATATATATGAATTAAATGTTTTATATCACCATAAAAATGGTTAATAATTTATAAACTTTGGATATGGTTAATCGTCTCAATAACATTTAGAATAAGAAGTCAAATTTTAATATAACCCCACTAACCTTTGTAATTATTTCCTTGGAAATATAAATGAGAAATAAATTGAATGAATATATTTATATGGATCATTGAAATCATTCGATTATGAATTTTTTGATACATGTGAATTTTGTTTAGTAGGTAAAATAAAAAAATCACTTTTTATTTAAAAGGGAAAGACAACTAGTAGAGTATTTCATCTTATACATAATGATGCGTGTAGAGTAATGAGTACAAATACTTGATCCATGAATTCATTTATTATCTAATAGATTGTGGAATAATTATACAAATAACTCCTCCAAAAACAATATAATGGAATGGTATATCTGAGAGTAGAAATCATACTGTGTTGTATATGGTTTGATCAATGAAGAGTTTGTGTGACCGTCCTATCTCATTATATTGAAATATTATGAAAACTATTACATTTTTACTTAACTTCTTTCCTTCTAAAGTAGTCATAAAGATACCATATGAGATACAGATTGGAAAAATTTCCTAACAATAATTTTATAATGATTTATGGTTATGAAGCACTAGTACAACACTTGTATTCTGATATCGTTAATCCTAATTATAAAAAATGCTTATTTGTTGGTAATACTAAGGAAACTGAGGAATATTATTTCGTTATCTCTATTGATAAAAAAGTTTTTTGGATCAGACTATTATATTTATTAATAAATAATATATTTTTAGAGTACTATTTGGGAGAAAAGTTAAAATTAAATAATATTAAGACTACAAAATAATAATTGTTTTTGTGAGGGAAGTTGATTCAGTTCTATAAAAAGTTATAGGAGAAGAATTGATTTAGGTTACATAAGAACCATGAAGGTCTAGTGCTAATCATCTAGATCCCAAGAGATATGAATTTATTAGGGAAAATTACGATAAGTAATATTCATAGAATATGAAAATACTACCAACCTAGAGCCCATTGAGAGAAATGATTACGAGAAATGAAAAAATTAATTAAAATGAAAAATATACTCATTGTATATTGACTATTTTTGGAATATTTTAGATACATCTAAAGGAAAGAGACGCATAGAGATCACTTTAGTTTTCCACAATAAAACTAAAATTGTTGGTAGAGTGTCTATCTAAAAATATTTCCTAGTTGAAAATGCTTTCAAATAAATTCATGGTATTTACTGTAAAAAACATTTTATCTAGTTCTGATAATATATTCCATTTTTATATGTATATCCATAACAACTCATTATGATTTTGAGATATACCAAATAAATATAAAAACTACTTTAATTAACTAGAATTTACCTCAGCATGAGTATATGATACAATTTGAAGGTTTTGATATTATAAACGACTCTATTAATGTTTTAAACTTGAAATGATATATTAATGGATTGGAGAAAAATTCCTAGAGTTGGAACATATGGTTTGATGAAGAAATTAAAGAGTTTGGTTTTATAAAAAACATACATGATTTTTGTGTATACAAGTGTATTTGTGGGAGTGTGGTGGTAATTCCATTTGGATGATCTAATCCTTATCAGAAATGATATCCATAATTTACATATTTTAAATATATGGTTAGGAAAATGATTCTCGATGAAAAACATGGGTGAAAAAACCAATATATTTAGTCTAAATATCTTTAGAGATATATAGAAGAGGCTAAACAGAATTAATTAAAACACATATATTGGTAAATTACTTACGAATATTATCATATAGATATCCAAGAAGGGGTCTTTAACTATAAGGTGCCAAAAGGAAAAACCCTTCACATTTTATGTAATGAGGTTTATAGGTGTCTAGAGGGTGCTCAAAGTCCATTCAATTTTATAATTTCTAGTTCATTCTCATGGTCTATAAAATGAATATATAATAATATTGTCTGTTCATATAATTAATTGGATTGTTCATGGAGTCAGTTTTATAATACATACGGGATATTAGGTTGTTCATGTATTAATCCACTGATTGTGTGGTTATTTTTTATGTAGTTAGTTGTTTTTTTCCATCGGGTTAGTTGGTTTATTCATGTATTTGGTTGGTTTTTTCATATATTTAGTTGGTTTTTTCATAAATTTAATCGGGTTTTTCATGAGGTATGTTGGTTTGTTCTGGTGTCCCGTTAGTTTGTTCATATGTCTTGTTAGTTTTTCACACAATAAATTGGGTTTGTCTTTAGGTACCATGGGAAATTCATGTGGTCAATCCATTGATCATGTGATAGGACCCTTCATGTGGTAGGTTTGCCTCTTTGGTAAGAAAACAAATTTTCCAAAAAATCCCAAAATACCCAAAATTTCATAAATATTATATTTTAACATAAAAGGGATATTATGGATTAAAAAAATGGATTAAAACAAGATTTAAAGTAGATATTAAAGAACTACCAATTCCTTCAGAGTCTAAGAAATTAAATCACACTTCCCACACTAATCAAATTTAATCCATCATAAGGTGTAATTAATGATGTTTGGCATAGTTTTTATAAATCTTTAGATTCTCATATCTTAATTCTAAAATAAGGATTTATTTTCCCTTATTTATTATGATGGCTTATCTAATTCACATAGGTTCTATATATTGTAACTAGGAGTTATGTGAAACTTGATTCTCGCTAATGTACAATAATGTCATGTGAAGAGTCATCTATGAGCTAGGGGATCTGAAACTTAAATTTTAATTTTATCAGGTGTGGAATTGTAATGTTTTAGTTTTCTCTATTTAAATGTTTGTAATTAACCATAATCAGATAATAACATGGTAGAAAATTTCATGGTGAAAGATTATTTTATGATTATGGAATATGTTTATAAAGAATAATAATTCGTAATATCATATGATCCTATTCAAATTATTTACCAGAATTAATCACATGTTGTGATATTATTTGATTATATTTAAATTATCTAGATACTTGTTAATTAAAATTTTTATTAGAAATTAACTAAAATTTGTTCCTTCATGTTTTTTCAATCACATATATTGAATTATTATTTATTTAATATTATTATTTATATAATTGAATTGGAAATAATACTACATATTTTAGGTAATTATGACTACCCTTAGATGGGGGAAAATTATATATTGAGGAAGATTATTTAAATTAATGGTGAAAATATAAATAATGGAAATAAATGAAATTTCATGCTTCCGAATGATACTATTAAACAAAAATAAAAAGATTACCATGTTCTATTTAAATAATTGTAACAATCTGGATAACACATAATTCATATAATTAATTTATATTTATAATAATTTTCTTCTATAAATGTTAATCTTCAATAATAATAATAACATGCAGTGAATGAAAATTATTAATTGGAATGCAGAAATTACTTTCTATAACATATATAATTAATCTTATACTACACTAATAATAAGTCATGATATAGAAACAGAAATAACATGATGAAATATAAAAATTATTACTAAATAGATATGAGAATTACCTATATAATTTTGGTATGATTATATTAAAATGGTTACTATCTCATGTTAATTATAATTGATATTTTATAGTGGGTTTATGATCTCATGTGTTGTTTGAAGTTATTTTTACTACCTCTTTTTATTTCCACACATTATGATATATGTTTTCATAATGTTTTTTAGTCATTTACTTATTATGTTATAATGCTTAAAACTACAAAGAAACATAAATCTAGATAATTTATAATTAAATTTAAGGTGAATGAGTACGCTAGATAGAGATTATTTTAGAGTGAATTTATATGAAAACAATTCTTATAAGAATGTTTATATTATTTCTATACATGATTGGATAATTCCATATGTTTCCTTGTAATATAAAACCTATGAATAATAAATAATTTAATTAAACAATAAATTAAAATGGTTTCTTATTAAAGGTGTATTCATAGGGTATAAGTGAGACCATTATTTACTATGGTAGGATTGAATTCCTTGATGTTATGGATATATTTTCAATTATAAAGTATGCATGAAAGAATAAATTTATTATGTATTTATGGTATATGGATTTATATCCTTGATGTGATTGATTGATAAACTTGTGTGTTTGGAATAGTTTGAAGAGCAATGAGTTAGAAGTCTAGGGATGGATTATTGTCATGATATTCCATATGTGATATTATATATAATGTTGTGGGACACTATGGATGTCCGTATGAGTTCAATGTGGGGTTTTCTCATGGATGAATAATTTTTTTAATGATGATTGATGGTTAGAAGTATGGATGGAATTTATATGATCATCATCCAACTATAGGATGTAGTTTGATGATATAAACTATGAGTGTATTTAATAATTGGTATATTATGATTATTTCTAGAGTACCAAAATATTGTGGAAATGTTAAATGAATTAATGAATGAATGGGGTTGTTTTTTGATGCTTACTTATAATGATGACATACTTTAGAATATAAAAAAAATGAATAAATGGTGCCATAAATACATCGGTTAGAAGTTTGAAAATTAATTTTTGGAATGGAAATTGAATAATATTCATAAATTAATAATGATTTAAATAATATTAAAATTTATTCTTGTATGATTATCTAATATCTAGACTATAGTGGTGGCAGCTGGGTGTCCAATGAGATGTTAAGGGAAGAAGTGTCCAAGGCTTGGTATTTTCCCTTGGTGTATTTGTGAGCTATGTCTATTCTATATTTTTTTATTTAATATAAAATCCACCCATGTAGGAAGGGAAATAAAAAAATATAGGGTTTGGGGTTGTTTTCCCCAATATCATGGAATGTGAGGATACAAATGGATGACTACCCCATTTCCACCACTCTCACTTAATCTATAGTATAATGTTCAGGTATTCTAGAGGGTGATTTACCAAACAAGTGTATTGTGGGATGTGATGGATTGAGTTTATTGTCCATGGATGTATTCTAGATATAATATCTTAAGGATTATTACAAGTGTATTATGTACAGGCTATTATTTCTTAAGGTATAGTACATAATACATAGGCTATGGTGGCTTCTGGAAATTAACTTGGATACTATATGGTGGATGCAGATCTGATGATGTCATTAATGTTGTTTATGGTGTTATATGGCTTTCTAGGTGTTTCAAGAAGGCATATTTATGGAATAGAAAATGGTTAAGGACATGAGAAGTTGGGGAGTGATAGTAGAAAATAATCATAGAAGTGGTTCTGGTTTACCCATATCAATATTTATATATATATTCTCAATATTTTATTTATAGTTTTTTTATATTTTCCGAGTGACTCATCTTGAGGATAGAAAAAAATAATATACTTGTTTAAGAGTTAGTTAGTTTCATTTATATATTCAAATATATTTAGTTTTATTCCTTCCATTTCATATGAGATTTTTCATAGAGGATTATACATAGTATAATTTTTATTTACTCCCTAAGTATAAATAAACTATTTCTCAATTTACATAGATCTAGTAGGTTATTGGCCTTAGTTTTACAAGTTAGAGGAGAAGTTTAGGATCTTTTGGAGATTCATGGTCACTCTTGAGGATTCATCTCTTTTTTATTTTCATTTTAGTTGTATCTAGTTATGAAGGAAATCACATTGTGTATTGAGATTACTTTTTATTTATTATGATAAGGAGTGGTTTTTTAGGGGTTTCAAATCATATCTCTTACTTCTCAAATTATTATGATGTTAATTCCTCCCTTGTGTGTTATTATATACCCTCAATTATAGTCACCAACTTTTGGCATATTAGTGGTGGGCTTAAAATGTCATTATCTATCTTTCTCCATTACAGGTAAAAGGAGGGGTACCCCAGGAGAGAGGGGGTTAGGATAGAGATGGAGAAAAAGGTTATTTTTGACAGATAGAATGATTTTTTGAGTTAGGAAGTGGTGATTACTCCTAAGTTGATAGGAAAATAGTATCAGATGGGCTTAATACAAGTTGTAAACAAGGGATATTAGCTAGGACATGGGATTTTAGGCTCCCCTATAATCTTATGTAATGGTTTCAAGATTTCTATACTTTCTAAGAAAATTTATACTTTTTGTGGGGAAGAGACCTAGGATTGGACCAGGTGTCTTACTTGTATTCCCCCTAGGTTTTAATAGCATATAAATTGGAAATTGTTTTAAAAATGAACTAATTAATTATCTTTAGAAAAAAATAAGTATAATAGGTTAGGGGTCCCCAACATATGTTATATTCAATAATTCATATAAGTCATTATTTCATATAGTTCATGATAAATATTTTTAATAAGGTGTGTCAAAAAGTCTCCAAAGAGTGGATTATGATGTTGAAAATTCTCAAAAAAGGTCACTACAAGAGTTAAATTTTCTGACATTAATGAAGTCTGAGGGATCTAATTGAAGTCCTGTGATAGAATTTTGGTTGGAGGAGGGGGTGGTAACCTTTAGTAGAACTATGTACGAAGGAAGCATTGAGTTTCTTTGACTGTGGTGATGCTACACAGGAACAACAAATAGTTTCGGTTCTTATTCCATGATGTTTGCGAGGAGGTGGTTGTTTTATGAAAGTTATGAGATTAGTTTTTAGGATTATATTCTTTCTTTGACTACAAATGAAAATTTTTATGTATTTTTTTTCCTTCCAGTATGGTATTTTTGAGTTATTCACTTTATGTATTGAGACAGTTTAATTTCTTTATTGATCCTAAAAACCATCAATTATTATCCCCTTTAAGAGAATGACTAGGATTATCCTCATTCTTTGTTTTTTATTCCTTCAAAATGAGTGTATGTAAAAATTCTCATTCAATTGATTGAAAAAACACCTATTAAATCCTTAATCCATTATTAAATGTACAACTTCTACCTTTATATTCCAACAAACACCTGTTGGCCTTCAGATATGAAAAGTATAACTCATTTGTTAGTCCGGGTGTTGAGATAGAGGTATGGTCTGAGGAAAGGGTTTCTATAACCTCGTTAATATAATCTTAAAACTCATTTCTCAAACATAGTGATATAAAGATATGACCCAAGGGAGGTGATTATATCATTAAATTAATTTCATACTCTTATACTGGGCCTGATTTAGTGTAGATTTGGTCTCGGGAATGGGGTTCTTGTATATATTCCATTGTTTTAATCATCATACTCTTCACACGATCTAAGTGATATGGGCCCTAGTTCAGGGAATGGGAATAATGTCTGTCCTGTCTTTAATGTATTTCTACGTAGTTTTAGATTAATTTTTATCTATTATTTGAAAACAATTCTCATATATTGTGTGATGTGCGTGTAAATTGTCTATGAGGCGGTTATGGAATTTTGTGATTACTCCCCCAATAACAATTTCACCCATACTAGAAACATGTCTAATAGCCTCATGCATATAAATATAGGGGACACTTCACCCATCACAATGAATTATTTTTTCATGACACATTTTGAAATCATACAATCGAGTGAATTCTACCCATTGTGGAAAAAATCATGGAGTTGTGGATGGGTTCCTTCAATTTGTATGCTTATGGTAGCTCTGTTTTTTTGTTGATATTGGTGCTTGAGTAGATTCAAGAATTTTATTTGATTTTAATATAAAACCATTGAAGGTAATGAGATGAACATATTCTAAATTCTAATTGCTACATTAAATCCCATATATTTTTTACATGATTTTACTCTATGTATATATATTTTTGTTAAAAATAGAGGAAAATTTTAAAGTTTGATAAAGTGGATTATTCAAACATCATGTTTTCTTTATGATGGAAGTCATATCTTAATTTAGGACCTAAAATTTTGATGTTATGTGTATTAATATTAACTTCGTAAAGTTCATGTCTAGCTATGTTAGTTTAGTAAATAGAACATAATGGCAGCATGTAACATTTCTATATATTAATGTCAATATAGAAATTCTGATAAATATGGTATGATTAACACCATACGTGGAATGATCTTAAATTAATTTTAGTTATCAATCAGTTTAATGTAAAAAATGTAAATGTTTTAAATATATTAATAAGTGTATTTTTTAAATTCTTTAAATCATGAAAAATTAAATTATATAATTTCTATACTAACCGATCATATTAATTAGTAATAAAATGATTTTGGAAATGTTTTTTTTTACTTTGAGTATGTTATCATGATAATTTCCCTATATACTATTTGAAAATATGTTTAATAATATTAGTGATACTTTCTTGGATAAATTGATCAAATTATTACATGTTTCTATAAAATACAAAACAATCATTTTATGAATCTAAAATTATTTTTTTGATGTTGGTTTTTGAAAAACTAATTGAAAGTATTTTTAAAAAAGTATTTTTAGTGACATGATGTTATAAAAAGGGTTAAATGTTTTAATTTAATGGTTTTAAATAGAATAGATTCATTGAAATGTTTTATCAATATTTTGTTGAAAAATTTCTAAATTTAATATGAAATTTTGTGATATATGTTTAGTAGGTAAGAAATATTTTGGAATAAATGTTTATGTTTTGGTCTCCGTAACCTACCATACATGATCAATTTTTTTTATATAGGATATCTATGTTTGTTAGTATTTTTTTATTCCTTTATTGAAATATACTTTGTTCATAAATTTTTATGTATGATAAGTTCTAAATTTAATGAATTAAATAATGTGTGTGATTTTTTATTATGTGTTTTTAATTAGTATAAATCATAAAAGGGGAAATTATATATATTACGTGATAACTTCAATGTATTTTAAGAAATTAATATACAAATAAATGTTTTTAAGTTATTATGATCTAGGAATTTCTAACATGATTCATGAGTATAAAATATGTATATATTTTTATTTGATGGTGTTAGGACCACTAGACTAGATACGATGAGAGGGGGGGTGAATCAGGTTATGACAGATTAAAACAACTGCCCCTTTTGATCTTGTTTTTCTATTATACAAAACTCTCTTCTCTCTCCTTCCTGATGCATAGTAAGAATAGAAGTTAAAGCATGCACATGACGCAAAGATTTTTACTTGGTTCACCCTTACTAGACTACGTCCAAGGAGCATACACTGGTAGTGTGCCAATGTACCAATTCCATTAGAAGTGCACTGCTGTTTACATGTTTGAAGCGGACTCACTGTCCCTCCTGGTTTAGAACCACTCACAATTTGAGAACTCAATTCTCTCTCAATTTCAGTGAGCTCACTGCTTATTCAGAAGATCCAGTCATAGTTTATAGACCTATAGTTTTCTTTATTTTCATGAAATAATGTATCCTCAACTATTGATAGAAGCTCTATTGAAGTTCAAAGTTCTTCCACTAATGAATACCCCTTTTCCCCTGAACACTAAGCAATTACTTTGGAAATAACTTCGCAAAGAACCCTACTTCACGTGGATCCCAATTTCGCCAAGCTCAAACAAGCCTTCGCGAAGCTCTTTCCTTTTAACGAATCTCAAGACTTTTCAAATCATAGGACATCGTGAAGATCTTGCCTCTTCGCCAAGCACACTCGTTAGAGCACGTGGCCTCACGAGGAGCACTTCCTTCGCGGAGCTAGAATAGACACCGTGAAGCACCTCTCTTTTGTGAATAACAGTGCCTCCGCAAACCACCTTCCAAAATTGATAGAAAAATATTTTCTTCGAAAACTCTCTCTACTTCTCTCGAGGGGGTAAACCTCTATTTATAGGTGATTCCACCGACCCTCGACCATTCCGTGTGAAATCAGATCTATGTCATCGTCAATCACAAAGCTTCGAAATTTCTGCCGGAATTATCTCAATATCGTGAAGCACCTTCGCAATTCTCCCATTGCGGAGCTCATCGTAATCGCGGGGCATTCCATAAATTACCTCGCATCATCGCCGCGAAGCTCCCTTTCATTTCCTTTCAACACTAGCATTCATGAAGCATTTCGTAAACACGAAGAATCATTGTCAACATTTTTCATTTCTTTGTGAAATCCAATCCATGAATCATATCTTTTCAAAATTCATGCCTTTTCTATATTTATATTTTATCTCCAAGGAAATCCAATTTTCGCGATGCTTACCAAACTCCAAATTTTGGACCCCAAAAATTTGGTAAACACTGGGGAACGACACAACCTTATTATACACTTTTTTACCACCTCCAGATCATCCATTCCTTTGTCATGTTTCTTTTTCAACATTGATTGTCGATAATATCTTGGGAACATGACAATTCACCATAGAAACCTGATTTTTCAACAAACACAATCTACCCATAAATACATCAATGTTACCTTGAGGGATTTTTTCCCAACAGTCTCCCCCTTTATGTTTGTTGAAAACTCTTCTCAGAATGATTTTTTGCACTTTGATACCTCTCTAAAGCTCCATACAACCGCTACCACCATTCGTCTCTTATGATTCTGATAGCGTTCATGGATTCACATAACATGTACTCTAAGCCTACATGAGCAATTCTTGGCGTGAGAAACAAGAGTAGTATGAAAAGTTCATCAATGAATCACTTCATGTAAGACACCAATTGTCGATTCCAAACTGATACCAATTTCTAAATTGATACCAATTGTCGAACCACACTGATAATAATTGGTTATAGCTGGACACCTTCTCTCACCACTCCAACTTCACTGTCATACTTTTATCACGATCCTCAACTATCGTGATATCTTTTCTTTGATCGATCAGTTCTAGCATCGTTAGATTTGATATTCTCCCCAAATTTCAGTGCTCCCCCAATCTCGATGCTCCACCAGCTTCTACCCATATCATCCATGAATTATCAAGTAGCCACACACCCTGTCACCCCTTAAACAATTATTGTTTTCTCCTCCTTTGTCAACGAACCCAAAGGGAACTCCTTTGCGGTCTATAAAAGGGTAAAAACAAATATTAGTACATTAGGGAAAAACACATCATACCTCGAGGATAGGGGGTGTTCCACATCTACACTCTTTTAAGTGCGGGGAGTCGACTGAAATCCCAAAGCCCGTTGATTTCGTTCAAACGCTTCCCTGGGTAAGGCCTTTGTTAGAATGTATGCAACCTATAGTTCTGTAGGGAAATACTCCAACTACAAAATTCCTTGCTCAACCTTATCCTTGATAAAATGATACTTTATCTCAATGTGCTTTGACCATGAGTGAAGGACATGATTTTTTCTATGATTTATAGAACTTGATTTATCACACTGGATTCCGATCGGAGACTTCACTTCAACTCCCATATCATCAAGCTGTTGTTTCATCCACAATAAGTTTGTGCAACCTTGAGTAGTAGCAATGTACTCATCTTCTTTGGTGCTCAAATAAATGAAATATTGATTCTTTATTAGCCAATAAACAAACAATCCTCAAAGATAGAAAGCACCACCAGACGTTGACTTCCGGTCATCCATTGAACCGTCCCAATCTGCATCAGTATATCCCAATAATTCTGACTGAGATTTTTCAATATACATCAAGCTGAAGTCCACTGTGCCCTTGATATAAAGAAGAATTATTTTCACTACAAGAATGTTTCTTTAATTTGGATTACTCTGATATCTCGATGCTTGGCATGTGGAGAATACAATGTTACACCTTGTTGTAGTCAAGTATAGAAAACTTCCAATTATTTTCCTATATTATGTGATATTAACTGCCTTGCCATTCTCATCTTTAGAAAATTTCATCTGGGTAGCTACTGATGTCTTTATATCCTTGGAATTTTAAATTAAAAATCTTTTCAAAACCTCCTTGGAATATTTTTATTGTGAAATGAATGTTCCATTACTTCCTTGTGTCACCTGTAGACCAAGGAAAAATGTTAGCTCTCCAATCATTGACAGTTCGAACTCACTTTTCATTAATTCAGAAAACTGTTTGCACTGAGATTGAACTAATCTGCCAAATATTATGTCATCAACGTAAACCAGGATCATCAACATTTTATTACTATTGTTGTTGAAATAGATTTTTTAATCAACTCCCTTACACTGGAAACCAAGCTTCTTAAAGAACTGATCAAGACTTGATTACCATGCTCTTGGTGCTTGTTTCAGCCCAAACAACACCTTCTTCAGTCTGAAAACCTTGTTCTCATCCTCATGAATGAGAAAACCATCTAGATACTCAATATTCACCACTTCCTCTAGAACCCCATTCAAAAATTCAGATTCGAAATCCATCTAGAACACATTGATCTTTCGTTGCACTGCTATGGCTACAAATAATATGATTCTATCTAGTCTTACAACTGGTGAAAATGTCTCATCAACATATATTCCCTCTATCTGGGAGTAACCCATTTACACTAGTCGTGATTTGTTCTGAATCACTATACCATCTTCATCTATCTTTTTGTGATAGACCCATTTAGTCCCAATGACATTATTATCTACTAGCCTCATAACAATCTCCCATGTGTGATTCTTCTCAATCTAATCTAGCTATTCATTCATTGCCTAAATCCAGTTTTCAACTCCAACTGCATTAGTGAATCATTTCGGCTCAACGTGTGATAGCAAAGATGTATTTTGTAGTGATTTTCTCCTTCTTGTTTGAACTGAAGCTGACTAATCACCAATGATATTTTTCCTGTCAATTTCAGCTTGACTCCTTGGCTTTTTTGTAGATACAGATTTTACTTCCTCATGATCATCATCAGTATCTTCTTCTAAATCAACATCATCCACTTCTGCTTCCCCTACGTTACTTTCTTTATCATCACTTTCATTAGGAAATTGTTCACCGCGTTGTTGAATGATCTCCTCATTCTGTACTAAAGTGACACCATTTCCCTCAACTACTTTTCCCAGCCTTTTGTTAAAGCATTTATATGCCATGCTTTTTCCTGAGTATCCAAGGAATATCCCCTCATCTCCTCGTGATTCATATTTCTTATGTTTTTACTTGTTGAGGATAAATCACTTATCTCCAAATATTCGAAAGTATTTCACTATTGGCTTCTTTCCATACCACATCTTGTATGGAGTCTTTCCATCCTTCGGACACAATAGAGCCTAGTTAGAAATGTAAACCGATGTCAAAACTGTTGCTTTCAAAAATTTCTCTGGTAGGTCTTTTTCAATGAGCATCATTCTGGACATGTTGTTGATGATCCGATTTCTCCTTTCAACCACTCCATTATGTTGGGGAGTTATTACTGAGGAAACTTGGTGCCTTATCCCATGTTTCTCAAGATAGCCTTCCACCTCACTATTTGTGAATTCTGTACCATTGTCAGTACGAATCATTAGAATTTTTTATCCAAGCATCCTTTCACACTCCCTCTGGTACTGTTTTAAGCAGCTGAACACATCTGTCTTATGGGAAATAATAAATACCCATCCCATTATGCTATATTAATCAATGAAAAGAACATAGTACCTCTTTCCGTCAATTTATCTTGGTGTGATAGGACCACCAAAATCAGCTTGAACCAATTCGAGCACTCTTGTTGACTTCTTTTACTTTTCCTTATACGCCTTTCGGATGAACTTATCTTGTAGGAATGCATCATACATGTGAGTGTGATCATGTGATAGCTTAGGGAGGTCTCTTGTAGCATCACACTTTAAAAAATCTTCCAGGGATGGTTGGCATACAAGACCTAGTCGTTTATGCCACAACTTGTTTTCTTCCTCTCTAGACAAAATGCAGATACCTTCTTCTCCACTTACCAGGTAGAGATTTACCTTTGTCCTTTTTCCTAGTAGAACCACTGCCCTGTCTCATCTTTTGATGATACACACCTTCTTAGTAAACATTATAGAATGTCCCAAGTCACATATTTGACTAATGCCGAGAAAATTGTTACTAAGGTCTTCTACTACTAAGACATCAGCACGTCTCATCTCTTTTCCCCCAAACTTGGCCTTTCCTAAGCCAATAATCTTCCGGCCTTCATCGTTTCCAAACTTGATAACTCCTTTTTTGTCATATTTTACGCTTGTAACAAGATCTTTATTACATGTAATGTGAGATGTGCAACCACTATCAAAGATCCACACACCAGAGTGATCTAATGCTTTAAGGGAAATTTCTTCCACCACGTCCTTCTCATCCTTCTTCCTTTTGGTCCATATTTTTGCCTTCATAGTTGGCATGGATTGAGACTTCTATTCTTTCTCAGAGTATAATGGACCAACTTTATCTTGAAAATCTACAAATATATTTAGCATTTTCATCTCACCTTTGGATCATTGATCTACTACTTGCTAACATTTTGGTTCTTCTTTGGCACATTCCTCTGTATGGTCGATGTGCAGTACCTAGCCATGTTCCTAAATCCTATGCACCAAAAATAGTTTCCTTCAAAATATGTTCTGGGAAACCATTCTCTATTTAGCTTCCACCATTTTTATTGTTCCCTTTAATATCTCTTGGCTATAGAACACACGTACTGTGAATGTCCCATATTTCCACAAATATAACACTTGAAATGAGGTGCATTCCTTTTTGTTACTTCTGCACTGCATTTTTCTATATGAGATCTCTGAATATTCTGATTATACCTTGTGCCCATATCAACCTTCAATCTCTTAGTGGGTTCTTTCTATAGACCTCAATTTTCACAGCTTTTTATATTCGATCAATCCCCCATCAATCATAGCATCTGAACATTGTTGATGATTATTTTATGCTTAATAACTATTCTCCAAATTCAGTTTCTTGGTTTTCTGAGTGATCTTCTTTCCTAATGACCCAGCAGGAGTCAAGAGTTTTTTTGATTTTAACCTTTCTCTGCAAACCGACAACTTCTCCATCAAGTTCTTCAATATGCTTGATTTGATCTTCCCTTGTATTATTCAAGCTATCGATATCCCTTTTCTATTCTTCATTTTTTATACCCACTAACTGATTCTGAGTCCTCTAGTGTTGATGACTTGAGTTCCTCAATTTCTTCAATCAACTCAGAATTCTCTTATTCCTACTGCTACATATAGAGTTTTGTGTCACAAACACCATTGTTGGATTTCTTTGTTTTTTCTCTCCAAAAATTTATTTCTTCAAGAGCAACCTCTAACTCAGCATGCATATCAACTCGTCCCTCAACTTATTCTTCTTCTTCATCAGCTTAAGTTTCATTCTTATTCTAAGAACTACCGAAAAATTCCACCATAGAATTTTCTCAACGATCTCTACAGTTATTTAGCTCTTCATCCTCCTCAACTTTGAACTCATCTGAACTATCCCATTATTTTGAAAGAAGGTTCTTTTTCTAAAATAAATTTCTCTTGAACTATTTCTTACCTTTCCCATAGGCTGGAGACTTCTTCTTGGGAATTTTGATTTCATCGACATCATCATCCTCTTGGAACTTTTTGGGGCACCTTTCCATAGGATTCCCATCCTTTCCACATCAAAAACAAGAAAGCGGAAGCTTCCCTCTAAACTTTCCTTTTCCTCCTTGAAGGTTTGAGGAGAGGAATGACATCACCTCTTCTACCTTTTCTTCTTCTTGAGAGTCTTCAACGGTGAGCTTCTTCATGGCCTTGAATTCCACCTCTTTAGATTTCCATTTTTCCACAGCATCGTTATCATCATTTCGCATCTCATATGCAAAAATGGTGATGTTTAGGTTATCCAATGTCATCTTTTTGGGTCTTTATCTTCAAAATCGAAACTTTCGGATTCATCCAAGGTGGAAGTTTCCTCAAAATGAGCTTCAAAATCTTTATGTCTTCAATAACTTCTCCAATAACTCACATGTATTCCACTACAACATTTACCCTGTCGAAGAATGCATCAATAGACTCATTCGGGTTCATTCTCAGATCTTCATACTTATTCCACAAGACTTACAGCTTCGCCTCTCTTACCTTTGTATCCCCTTCATATATATTCTGTAGCTTTTCCCACATTGCATGCGACATTTTTCATGACATCACCTTTGTATAGATAGGATTGGACAGGGCTCCCCCTAAGGCATTAATTCCATATGAATCAGCATCCAAATCTCTACATTCAGCTTCTGATAATGCACCACTATTTATATCAGTTTTTATTCCATGCAATGCTGCTGTGAACACATCCATTCCTAATGATCGAAAGTAGTGATGCATCTGATTCTTCCATAGCTGGAAATTGTTCCCATCAAAGATCAGAATCCCTTTATGATTAGTGATCTCCATTTGAGAGAGAAATAATGATATTAATATTTCCCTCGGATACCAATTGTTAGTTTCACTGGACTAGATTCCCTAAGAGGAGGGGTGAATCAGGGTATGATAGATTAAAACAACTTCCCCTTTTGATGTTATTTTTCAGTTAGACAAAACCCTCTTTTCCCTCCTTCTCGATGAAGAGTATGAATAGAAATTAAATCATGCACATGACACATCAATTTTGACTTGGTTCACCCTCACTGGGCTACGTCCAAGGAGCATACACTGGTAGTGTGGCAATGTACCAATTCCAATAGAAGTGCACTGTTGTTTACAAGTTCGAAGCAGACTCACTACCCCTCCTGGTTTACAACCACTCACAATTTGAGAACTCACTGCTCTCTCAACTAAAGTGATCTCACTGCTTCTTCAGAAGACCCATTTACTGTTTATAGACCTGTATGTATCATCATTTTCATGAAAGAATACATCCTCAACTATTGATATATGCTCTATTAAAGTTCAAAGTTAATCCACTGATGAATACCCCTTTTCCCCTAAACATTGAACAATTCCTTTATAAATCCCTTTACAAAGAACCCTACTTCGCGAGTCTCCTAATTTCACGAAGCTCAAACAATCCTTTGTGGAGCTCCTACCTTTTCATGAAGCTCAAGCCTTTGCTAAGATTATGCCATTGTAAAGATCCTGCCTCTTCGCGAAGTACACTCCTTAAAGCACACGGCCTCGCGAAGCGCACTACCTTCACAGAGTTAGATTAGCTGCTGTGAAGCACCTCTCTTTCACAAATAACAGTACCTCCACGGACCACCTTCGCGAACCGAGAGAAAAAATATTCCTTGAAAACTCTCTCTACTTCTCTCGAGGGGGTCGAACTTTATTTATAGGCGATTCCACCAACCCTCGACCCATTCACGCGAAGTCAGCACCACATTATCATAAATCGTGATGCTTAAAAAATTCCACTAAAATTCTCTCAGTATCTCAAAGCGCCTCATAAATTCTCGGATCTTGGAGCTCGTCGTAATCATGAAGCGTTCTGTCAATTACCTCGCACCGCCGCCGCGAAGCTCCCTCGAGTTTCCTTTCAAAACTGTCATTTGCGAAACTTGTCGTAAATGTGAAGCATCACCGTCAACATTTTTCTTGTCTTTATGAAATCTAATCGATGAAGAATATCTTCCTGAAATTCATGCTTTTTCCATATTTAAATTGTATCTCCAAGGAAATCCAATTTTCTAAATTCTTACCAAACTCTAAATATTGGACCCAAAAAATTTGGTAAACAATGGGAAACAGTGTCACCTTGTACTGCTCTTTTGTACCACCTCCATATCATTTATTCCTTTGTCATGGTTCTTTTCCAGCATTAATTGTCTACAATATCTTGGGATCTTGAAAATTCACCATGGAAACCTGCTTTGTCAACAAACGCAATCAACCCCAAAATACTGCAACGTTTCCTTGCGTGATTTTTTCCCAACAGATGGAATAACAATGTAAAAATTATTGATGTTCTAGATATAATAATTTTTTCTAATACATGATGTTCAATTATTTCTATTTAAATAAGTGTGATGTGTTTGTTTCTAATGGTGTTTCCATCAATAGTGTTTCATAGTTATAATGGTTCTTTTATTAGTATACATTGATTGTTGGGTTTTTATGTATTACTATACGATACTTGTTATAATTTTTTTGTGACAAGAATTGGGAATGAGAATCACAAATGTGTTCTTAGTATCCCAAATTTTTTAATGGATTACCTTGTTAGTATGATGAATTTGATCTCATGTTGATCCATGAGGTGGATTATCCTTCTTGATTCAATATATTATTAATGAACTTGTTATTGTTTGATAGAAATCTACCCAATAGATTTTTTAAGGTTTTATAATAATGACTCATGGATATAATATTTATTATTCTAGATTGTTGGTTTTTTACTATTTTATCATGATCGTTGAGTGGTATCTCATGGGTTGGCTGTTTACATCCCCTTTATTTTCATATAGGTTTGTTTTAAATTATCATGGATGATAATTGTTTGAGAGGTATTTTATGTATGGTACTAAATTTTTTGAATCACTAAATTTGTGTTCTTAAAGGATTAGAGGGGTCAATGGGGTGATCAGAGTCCTTTCCTCTTTAAAATTTCATTTTTTTCTCATGGTCACTTGATTGAATGTGTAGTTAGTTAGTTTGTTTATGTCATTAGTTAGTTTGTTCATGGAATCAATTAGATTATTATTATGGTAAAATTGTTTGTTTTTGTGGTCAATCCAATTACTTTTTAGTTGGTTTATTTTTTTTCTATAGAATTTATTAGCTTGTTCAAATGGTCAATTAGTTTGTTCATATGGTTGGTTGGTTTGTTCATGTGATCAGTTGGTTTGTTCATTTGGTCTGTTGGTTTGTTCTTACAATCAGTTGGTTAGTTCATGTGGGTGGTTGGTTTTTTCATATGATTATTTGGTTTGTTTGTATCATCAATTGGGTTATTATTACAGTAGATATGGTTTTTTATATGGTCATTTCACTAACCATGCAGTAGGTCCCTTCATTTGGTAGGTTGGTCCAAATGTTAAAAATGCCAAAAAAATTTAAAAAAATCTCAAATTACCTAAAATTTCATAAATAGGATTTTTAACATTATTAAGTGATATAAATGACACAAATAGAGGTTTAAATACTTATTTAAGGCGGATATTAATTCATTTTAATTCCTTAAGATCTTGATGTTTTAAATGAGTCTTTTTGAATGAATCTAATTGAAACAAATTTTTTGTTTGATTATGTAATTTTTACCTAGATTTTATAAATACCGAGAGTCTCACACATTAATTTTAAAATGGGGATTCCTTTTTCCATTGTTTTTTATGATGTGTTATATCGAACAAGATGTATTTTGATATTTTTTCCTTTAAGTCGTGTGAACCATCCTTTTGTTGTTCGGAGTTCCTACATGTGGTGTTCCCAGGCCTGTGCATTCACTTGACTTATCATTGTTATAGAGTAAAGTCAAATAACGATTCTTCTATGATACATGGGATACAAACCATCACTTTTAGTTCATTTAGGTGCAGAATTATCAAGTTTTAGTTTCCACTATTTAAATGGGAATGATTGAACATAATCATATAATTATCCATAAGGAGATCAAATGGATAAAGATTTTTTATGGTTTTAGAATAAGAAAAGGAATAAGTTGATTTGTTAATATCACATGATACTATTCAAATTATATATCATAATTGAAAATCTGTTGTAATATTATTTAATTATATGGAAATTATCACTAAATTACTTAATTAATATTTTTGACAATAAATTAAATAAATGTTCTCCCTTCATGTTTTGTAAATCACATAAAATAGTATCTATATAATGTTGTTATCTAGAATAAATTTAGAAATAATAATGCATAATATAAATAATTATGATTACTTTAATTTGATAGAAACTCGCATGTTGAGAAACATTATTTAAATTAATGATGAAAATATCAATGATGAAAATTAATGAAATTTCATGCTTAACCATGATATTATATAACAAGAAAAAAATATTACCAAGTGTTGTTTAAATATTTGTAATAATTTTGATGTCACAAGTTATATAGAAATAATTGGTTCTCAAAAAAATCGAATTTTGTAAATGTTTTACTTCCATAATAATGTGAACAAGCAATGAATTAATATTAATGGTTATAATGTGGAAATTACTTTCTCTAGAATAATGAATTTGGATTTTGTCAATCATATAATTATTCATGACAGATATACCTATAATCGCATGCAGTGGTATTAAACTGCTTAATAAAATGAGATTAGAATTACTTATATAATTCTAGGAATATTATATTGAATTTTGGATTATCGTGTGTTAATTATAATTAATATTTTATGATGGTGTTTTGATTTAATGGGTTGTTTGATGTTATTTTTTCAACCTATTGTTATTTACTTACCCTATGATATATGTTTTAGACATGCATTTTATTTTGTTTATCATGGTAGAATGCATACAAATGTAAACAACACAAATCTAGATCATGTATAATTACATGAAATAGGAATAAGTAGTTTTAATGATACTTATTTTAGAGTAAATAGTAATGGAAATATAGGCTCTAGCTATCTAGGTCGCTCGTACCTCAATAATAATGTAAAGACATAGTTCAATAAACAAGTCTTTGGAATAATTGGTCCAAGGTAATAGAGGAACACATCTTGGATGATCCCCTATATGGTGTTAGATAATCAAGTTCCAATAACAATGAGACTTAGGTAATAGTGGAACACCCAATGAATTATTACCATATAGAAATAAAGAAAAGTATCAACACTAAAACCCCCTTACAAGAACCAAATACTATAATATGTTTCATTCATCTAAACATTTCAATTGGAATATAAAATTTCATAAAATAATTTCAAAACAATATCTTTTCATAAAAATTATGATTTGAAAAATTATTCCATAAACCTATTCATAATTATTTGAAGACTTATTTCTTTAACCAAAACATGGGGAACACATTTTTATCAAAATCCATTTTACACGTTAATATCTTGAAGATCAAGGATTACACCAATCACCATTTAGAAAATAATATTGAAAACTAAATCATGTGCCACTCACCAAAAAGAGACCCAAGATAGAACCACCTACCTCACACTTTGGTTCATATGAAAACAAAAAATGAACAATAACCAGTAAGAAAGAGAGTTTCAAAATCACAATGAGGTGTTCCTAAACTAAGGATTTCATGTAAGAAATAGAAATCTCCAAAAAGAGACCAACTAAAATGAGGGGGATCATATACCACAACTAATTCCCATAGATGATGGATGTTAGGAACAAAAACATTCCTTAGACAAATCACACAAAGAGATTAATAAGAATCAATAAATAGGGGATGGATTGTCATAGGAAAGAGGAACCAAATCCCCCAAGCTAGTCTTCCAAATTCATAATATATTCCAAAATTTCTTCCGTAAATCATCCAATTAAAAACCATACAAATGGAATGAATATGGAAGGATTAATATAGAAGGAAACCAAGTCAACACACATTAAAAAATACTGATAAAGATTCCACATGTTTCTTCTATATGTTTTATTCATTTAAAAAAACATGAAGCAAAATTGGCCATTTTAATTTCTAAAATAGATGACACCATGACATGGTAGAGCTTCACCATTTCTATTTGGGTCTTGATCACTCCATAATATGAAGCCCAAATATACCACCGAAAACATTTTAGCCCTAAAACCCAAGCCATTTATGTCTATCCATGAAATCCAGAACAATATAGTGAGTCTCTATTGGCCTTTGTATATAGGGAAGTGACCAATATTCCATGCATGAGACCACTCCTTGAATTGGACGTGATGAATTTTCTCTTGGTGTACAAGAACCGTCTAGGAGAAATATGGTTGGGAACAGAGCATGGTCCAATATTTTCATCACTAATAAATTCAAAGAAGAGTAAAAAAACACTAGAAACTAAAAACCATTTCCTAATCCTATAAAAAACCATCCCAAAGATAAAAAATACATCATACCTTAATCTGTGATGTGACAACCTTGACACGATAACTATTTATGACCCCATAAAGTCATGTCGAAGAAGAATGATATAAGAAAAGATGCCACTACTCCCTCACTGATGACTCAGGCTCCCAAGTCTCATGATAATCCGATAAATGACAATATAAAACATTATCCAATAGAATATAATTCCTATGTATATCATTTATCTAAGATTTAATGATCTCCCCTAGCTTCTCGATTACAAATATTTTTGTCTATGAGTCAAATTTTTTCCAATTAATAATATGAATAATTATTAAAATGATACATGTAGAGTTGATATATGTGGTAAAAATCATAGATACTTGTCAAAAAGTATATAAAATCCATACGATAAGCTACATGTCTAATATACTCTGTGATATTGAACGATCCCACATATCTCACATCCAAATTCACCTACCTCCCTAATCAATGGTGAACCAGTCAAGGGGAATCTTTGAAGAAGACCTAGTCACCAATAGAAAATTCCAAATGGATGGCTTAAAAGCATTATATACTTTTTCTATCTCTATTTTGTTATTATTCATTGACATGTACCCTGAGTCCTTACGGATATCTCATGAATGGTACTCTATCCCTTGAGAGAGGTCTCAACCACATTTGACCAACAATAGGTTACCTGCATTGGTGGCCATAAAATTTCATAAAATGATCCATTATGATATATTACTGTTAACTATTATTATTATTAATGTAAAACTCAAGTGTTCCAATAAAAGTATCCCACAATTATCCGGAATTCAATACATATGAAAAAAAGAAAAACCTTTGGAATCAAAATTGAATGCTTTGCCAAGATATACATTTATGGATCATAATCTGTACACAACTTGACTTTTGTTCCCATCACTACATCGAGAATATCTAGAACTAAGAAGTAAAAATAGGATCCCTACAATATAAAATGGAAGAGGGAACCCCATAAAACCCTATAATTTCCTACATGCACTTCTTACCCAGATCAACAACCATTGGGGTGTCCCTAATCACAATGAAATGAGATTATTTTATAACTTGATAAATTAATGCATAGATAGAACTCATTACTTAGGTAGTCTTTGGTAATACATATATAAAGACTAGGGATACCTATTTCCATTTCAATACCAACATTATAAGGGGTTAAATAAAACATGAATGCTTTAGGTTATCATCCTTAATTTAATAGTAGGTGTAATAGTGAGACACATAATCTGAAATGTAAAACATTACATCAAGCCACAAAAATATATGTATCATTTAACAATACATATCTATAGTTCTCTTATGAATTAAATAAGGATAACTTTGGAAATCATGAATAATGGAATTTCTTATATATAGAGGGATGATGAAAAGACTCTCAATGAAAATAATTCCATCAGAGGGGAAGGGTTAGTTATGTGTGGTCTCCTCAACATATATGTAGTACTTGATTAATTTTTTCTCATTATCCTCCTTCTATTACTATAGAGTCAAATCAAAGAGAGAAGATAATTAGTAGACACTAGTCAGAATCATTCTTAATAATCATTTTACACATAATATGGAACTGAGAAAATACCGCCTATATGATTCCACTCCTCTTTTATTTCCAGGAGAGCCATATATGGGAATTTCAAGCTAAGAGAATCACAACAACATCCCCCTTCTTACGGATGTAGGTGAAATCAATATCAAATGTATGAATGTACTCCACCAATAGGATCTACCTAAGGTTCAGGTACTTATGAAATAACATATAACTCAAACTATTGTGATCAAAATAAATTGTTAAACACTACCTAAAAAGATAGTATTTCCATAATATAATGCATAAAATAGTCTAGTTACATGTCATCAGTGGCATAATTCTTCCCACATGAATGAAGCTGATGAGAACCACAGACCACCATATGATCATCCTGTATAATAACACATGCTAATATAGTGTAAGAAGAACCATAATAAACCCCATATATGTATGAAGATCTGAAAATATTTTAATATGATTTGATGTTAGATTTCATTTTAACTCATCAAAATCGGCCTAAAACTTAGCGTCCTTGAAGTATTTCACCCCTTTCATGGTAAGAGTAGTCAACAATGATGCTAGTTTCAAGAAATATTTTTTGATACCTTGATAATACCCATATTGTCTTAGGAAGCTTTGTATCTTGATGAAATTTTATGGTTCTTCCCATGAAAAGAAATAATTCTCATTTTGAAGATCAACTAAGGGGAAATTTTCCAAAATCACAAGCCTCTTGAACTTTTCATCTTGAATTATAAAATTGTATTTAGATAACTTTTCATAATAGTGGTAAATACTAAAGATTCCTAGAACTGAATTAAAATGATACTCATGCTCTTAATTAGTTCTTCAATATATTAGGTTATAAATAATGAATACCATTTCAAATGTACCAAGATACTAGTGGAATGTTTGGTTCAAAAAATCCAGGAACACAACAAGAGAATTAGTTCGGCCGAAAGGCATCATGAGATATTCATCATGGGTATACCTTCCCCTAAAAGTGATCATCGGGATATCTGACTCCTTTAACTCTAAGATGATGAAAACATGATAGAAGGTTAATTTTTGAACACCAATTTTCCCACTTTAACAAAACAAATTGATAATTCACACAAGGAAAATGATACATATTCTTTATAGTTAACCAATTTATCATCTAGTAATATACATAGAGAATAAGTGAACCATAATCCTTCTTTGGAAAAGAGAATGGGGTTTCCCATGATGAAAAAATAAGATGAATAAATACCTTCAAAAATTGTTCATACTAATATATATTAAGATCATTCAACTCAGTAGGTTCCATATGATAAGAGGGTATAGTAACCATATTTTTATCATACACCAGATCAATGGAGAACTGTACCTCTCTTTTCAAAGGAATATTATAAAATCCATTAGGGAAATACTTTGGAAAATAACCAACAACCAAGGGAATGTAAACCTCAGAATATGCATCATTATGATCAACTGAAATAGAGGATAATAGGTTCTAATGCTTTCGGTGAGAAGGTGCTACAAGACATGACCTCAGATCCCACTCTCCTTGAAACATCAAAGAGATCCTATCAGTAAAAAATAATGAAACAAACTGATGATAAAAATAAATCTTACCTCAATGGTAAAGTAGCCAATCCAGTATAAAAATAACATAAAAAAGATTCGTATCAAGAACCTAAAATTACTAGAATAAATCAACATCAACTATCGATAGAGAAACAAAAGGACAAAGAAACCCTTACTCCTTCCTCTTTCCTTCAGGTATATTCAGTTCCATTACATTGGACATGATTTATGTTGTAAGTTTTAGAAAAACCCAAAATAGAAATATATAAAAGTGTGTGAGGAACCAGTATCAAAAAATTTCTTTTATAAAATATTCAACAAAATTCTACCACTAACTATAGTTGGACCTAGATCAACCTCCACCATAATATCCTACACTCCCAGAAACTACATCACTCTGAAGGCTAATGGTAGGAGTCTTATTGAATTTGAAGATTCTAATTACATTTAATTTACCTTTGGAGACGATGATACATAACCATGTTGAGTTGTAGATAAATACAATTAGAATATCTTCATATGGAATCAGAGGTAGTGTTCACTTCATGTATTTAAAGATATGAGACAAGATTTTTGAGTGTTCCCCATTCATTACCACCATATCTTGGTCATAGCCCCAGGTTTAAATTATGCACAGTTCATCTTGATAGATTCAGGTGTCTCCAGAAAGTTGAAGTCCCGATCAAATTTTTCAGCTAGTTCTCAACCTCTTTAGGTTCATTATTACCATTAATAGATGGGGGATCCTGGAATAAGAAGTCCATTGCTCGATACTTTTCACATCCATCTCCCAGTTTCATACCTTTATCCTGGTTCCAAATAGGCATCACATTTTGATCCACAAAACAAACTATCCATAAAGATACCCTCAATGAGATTCATATCAATCAGAGGATTCCCTTACAGAGAATTTCTTGCTGAAAACTATTAATAAATCTCTAGAAGATATCCCAGAGGCATGTATATACATACGAAAAATGGAATGAGAAAACCAGACAACCAAAACTGTACCATTTTACACCAAAATATATAAGTAAAAACTGACATCTAGATAAAACCCAACATAGGGGACACACAATCCAACATATATTAGTGAATTAAGGCTCATTAAAATGAGGCATGGCCATGAAATATCTCACATGATCCCCATTATGTCTCAAAAATCTTATCTCATACCTACCAAACATAACAAGATAAGAATAGTTGAGGATAAACAACATTTAATACCAAATTATCATGACTCTACTTTTACAAACCATCGAAATAGGATCTGAAATGTATTATGAAAAGAATTAAAATGAATTATTGATCTCCACATATTAGCTACTATAACCTAACAATTTATGAATATTCATAAGGAATTATTTTATACATTTTAAAAAACCAAAATGGATTAAATATTCAAAAATAAAAAGAAATTTTTTCCAAACTACCAATATCTACTCCATGTGATACATGGTAATCATCCTCACCATATCATCCCTAGCCACTCCAGAAAAGATGAAATGAAACTCCACTGCCTCACCCTAAAACCATGAACTTTTCTACATTATTAAAAACAATGTCTACACACACATTAATGAGAGTGCAAGGTGTGAGAAAAATAACCCCGTAGGATCCCACCCAAGTGTTCCCTTGAATTTATTTATCAAATTATCTTAATATTCTAAATATATGAATAATATGGTAAGAATTTTTTAACTTTTATATCAAAATAATTGTAAAATAATTTCCCCTTTTTCATATTTCTAAATAATAATAAATATAATATATGTCAAATAACATTTTCAAATAATCCATTTATCAAAGAATGTATCATTTTTTATATCAACTCCCTAATATAAGAAAATTAAAATAAAGAAAAGAACAATAGAGATCACCCCTAGGACAACATATTTTTGGGCTAGCTAGGTCACTCATAACTTAGTAATCAAGTCAATAATTTGTGATCTAAATAGTTCCCTAGAATATTAGGGCTTAGGTAATAGAGTAACACACCATAGATAAACCCCCTATGGTAAAAAAAGTCCCAAGAACAACAGGGGATAGGGAATAGAGGAACACCCCATGGATTCACCAATTATGGGAACAACGACAAGGAATAATAATAAAAATACCACCTATGTACCCAAGGATCCCATGTGCTATATATTTTGAATCATTTCAAAGGGATTTTATCATTTCATAAAACAATTTCCAAACTACCCTTTTTCATAAAAATTATATTTTGGAAAAATATCCCACAACCCATTTCATAGTTTTCTGAAACCCTATTTATTTATATAAAAAGGGAAAATCATATTTTATCAAAATAAATTTATTTATGAATATTAATAAGATCATATATCACACTAATCATCATTTAGAAAATAATTTAGAAGACCAAAGCATGTATGGTTCACCAAATAGAGACTAGAGATAGAACCACCTAACTCAAACTTAAGTTCACATATAAAAAATGACATGATCCACCACCAAAAATAAATAGGGTCCGATATCCATAATAGGAGGTCCAAAACCATGTATTTCATATCAAAAAACTAGAGTTAAACAAAAGGAGAACAAAAAATGAGATGGATCATACATCACAGCTGATTAAAAAATAGAGGCCAGAAAAAAAAATATCTTATACAAACCACACAAGAAGAAAAATAGAAACATGTCAAGAGAGGATGTATCCTTAGATAAAATTGGAACCAAATATCCAAAGGAAGACTCCTAAATATTGGACAGAAAACCAAATATATTCCCAAAATCATCTAATTAAAAATCCTTGATCAAAGATGAATAAGTAAGGCTTAATAGAGGAGAAAACTAAGTAAATTCATGTCAAAAATATATTTATAAATATTCCCTATATTTCCCACAAAATTATTAATACCTTCCTAAAAAAAGGTGTCCAAATAAGTTGTTTGAAATTACAAAACAAATGACACAATTTCATGGTAGAGGATCACCACAACCATGGTGGTCTTGATTGAACAAAACCTTTAAACTAGAAACACCAACCGAACATGATGTAGCCCCAAAAACATGGTTTTTTGGGTCTGGACACAACCTCCAGTTTGTCATAGTAAGGTCTTATTGTTCATTGTGTATAGGGTGACAACTAACATTCCATGCCTGAAATTAAATTTTTCACTAGACATGATGGATTCTCATATGGTGTATAGGTACCACTAATGAGAAAAAAACTTTGACCATGGGGTGGTCCAGCCTGTTTTAAACTGATAAGTTTCAAAGAACCTTTAAAATATGCCAACAATAACTAAAATATCCCACAATTGGAACGAACCATCCCAAAGTTCAAAAATATGACATACCTCAAGGTAAGATGAGGAACTTAATATGCATTTATGTCTTATAAATTTAGATCATTGATGTGATTGATCGATAACCTTGTGTGGTTGGAATGGTTTTATTATCAATAGGTTAGAAACCTGAGGCTTGATTGTCAGTACAAGATTCTAAATTTGACATTCTTTGAAATGGATTATAAAACTGGGGTGGTTGGGACGATTTTAGAGAAAATATTTCTCATTTATTTCTACTCTTTAATTTATGAATACTTGATGGTCGGATGGACGAATATTATTTATATGATATGTTTCCAATTGTGAGATGAATTTTTATGTTATTCACTATAATTTCATATTTAAGTTGTATCCTAATATGAGTCATAGAGTACCCATTTTTTTATGAAATTATAAATGAATTAATTAAATAATAGGGTTGGTCCTTAATGTTTATTTATAGTGATGACATACTTAGGAATACAAGAAAAGAATAAGTAATTCCGTTAGAATTTGGATTAGAAGTTAAAATTGTTAACAAGGGAATAAAAATAGAATTATATTAATTAATTTATAATTAATCAATTAATATTGAACTTTATTCGTCTATGTTTATATTATATCTTCACCCTACCACTAGAAAATAGGTTTCCTATGAGACGATAATGTAATTTGAGTCTATGGATAGATATTTTCCCTTAGTGTGGTTGTGAGATACATATATTCGGTATATTTTTTTATTTCATACACACCCCACCAATATTTATTGGAATCCACAAATAAGAGGCTCTAGGGGTAATTTCCCCAACGTCAAGTTTGGAATGTATATGGAAATTGAACTACCCCCTCTCCCCCACTCTCTCTCTGGTTATAATATTATATACGATTATATGATAGGGTGATTTCCCATACATGTGTGTTGAGGAATATGATATATTGATGTTATTGTGAATTTATGAAATCGAGATATAGTAAACAAAGTATTATTATAGGTTTATTATATACAGACTATGTTGGATGAAGGTATATCACATAATACACAGGCCATGGTGTATTGAGGAAATAAATTTAGTTATTAAATAGAAGATACATATGTGATTATGTGTTGCATGAGGTTAATGGTATGATATTACTGATGATATTTTATTGACCAAGATTATTTATGGAAGAGATGATGACTTAGGTTGTGTGACGTTGGTATGTGAGAGTGGAAAACTAGCATAGAAGCGGTTGTAGGTTACCCAGATATATATATATATTCTCAATATTTTGGTTATAATTATGTATGAAATTTGATTAGATATCTATTTTTAGGATATAAAATGAATAATATACCTAATTAGGTGATGTGTTAGTTTCATTTATTTATTCATTAGGCTTCATTATTCATCTTTCACAATTTTATCATGAAGTTTCAATTATGATCCTACTATATATACATGGTATGATCACCCTATGTATATATAAACTAAATTATAGTTCAGTATGAGGTAATTGGTGATAAAGATGGGTATTACTAGTTCTATGAGTTTTTAAGTGCTTTTGGAGCATTGTGGTCATTTTCATGGATTTATCAATTTTTCATTTTTTTAGTTATACATAGTTATATATGAAATCACATTGTGTATTAGGATTGCTTATTTATTTTTTATGAGAATTAATTGTTTGATGTTTTTTATCTTATCTCTTACTTATCAAATATTTACGATGGTAAAGTTTCCCATGTGTGTGTTTATATACCCTTAGTTCTAGTTTCCAACCGGTGGTCTATAATATATCGTCTTTGAGTGTCATTGTACATCTTTCTCCATTTCTATCCCATAAGGGGTACTCTAGGAGGTAGGTGACCAGGACACTACTAGTGTTGCACGAGATAAAAATTAGGAAGACTCAAAATCCTTATCAAGAGTTAGAATGGAAGGGTATGATTCCTTATGTATATTTCATAGGATATAACATGTATATCATGTATTATACTCAACTTAATTTTTTTGTGATTTATGAGGAACTATAAGATAACAATACAATCCTAATAAGAGTCATTTTATTGCTATCAAGAACATCCATAAGGTTATTAAATGAATTATGGAACTGTTCTTAGTCTTTGGTGGTGTGGATGAGTAATATGATACAACCCACTAAGTCTTCTCCACCCCAAGGCCACCTCTAATAATATAGGGGATGGTGACCAACACCAAGAAGGTATATCTCACAATGGGAGGCCTTATCTTATATAAATTGTAGTAGATATACATTATTATCTAATAAAATAACCATAAATATAGCAGATAATTCATATAAATTGAAATAAAATATACATTCATACATTTAATAAGTATCCTAGGGTGTGAAATATAAATTAGAGAAAAAATAGAAAAATAATACTACGATCTACACCCCACAAGACAAATTACAAAACATGTTTGTGAAAAAGTGAATCACCACATTACTCCAACTCCATTATAAGGAACAGTAGAAATGAATCCCACTAGGCTCTAATGAATCCATAACTCTAATATATTTTCTAGATCTACAAACTATTTTCCCATAGATATCACTAGAAATCTGTGAACCATCTATACATACAAAACATGTGAGAGCATAAGGACCATGCATGGGTGGGTATAAAAATTCCCAATATAAGACATGAAAACATAAAAATAGCCTTGAGCTATAGGACGACACCCAACTAATGGCCAAACTACATAATCACGTAACTTCATACAAGAAGTGAGAATATAGATGGTGTGAAAAAAATATATTCTCTTCCCAATAACCTCCACTAGAGTCTCACTGTGGAAAAAAAGATGGTTCGAATGTATAACTAATCCATAAAATGTGTAATCTATATATAAATCTCAAAACAATAGAAAACAATGGATGAACTAAAATTTAAAATATTCCAAAGAATTAGGACTCCACAAAAACCCCACACCTTAGGGGAATAATCCTCCCTTCTCGACTTCTCTGTGAAAAAAACCTCCCTGCAACTCTTCTTCATAGGTGATCAAACTATGAAGGAATGACTAAGGGAAAACATAACCATAACTACCATGACATAACTAAGGGATTTAATTATAAATATACTAATCCAATGGTATCAATAACCACAATACACCCAACATGCTTCAATAATACCACTTGGTTGTCACTTAGGGTGAACACCCCAACGTACTATTAAATCCTTATTACTAGAATCACAAGCCATGTCAAAAAGGTGCATATCACTGACTCATATATGGGAAGTTTAACTATTTTTATGATCAAGTAAGGGAAATCCTATCACATTTTATGATATGATGCTCAAGGGATATCAACCCCAAATATTAGTAACTCGCACCTTGTTCCATAGTGTAGGATCCCTGATGCTCAACTATCACCACTTCTATGGTGTTTAAACATCATATCAGGAGGCCCATTATATATCCAGGGATAAAAATAAATGATGTGGGTATTTTCTCCTTCCATTCTAGGTCCATCCCACACCTTATGGACCCCCTATGAAACTATCACAACAAATGTCAATTTTCACTCTCTATACCCCTAAGGGAGGACTTACCCTATCACCACATTCATAAAGGAAACAATAATCCATGATGAGAGATCTAAAGAAATAAATTGACATAGATTTACCAAACCCCTTTTCATGGGGAATCACTTCCTCCAAAACCAAATAGTATATCCTAAACCTCAGTAATCATTCTAGCTAGATGGAGTATCCAAAATGTGACTCTGAATCATACTCATCCTAATAGATACTAGAACCCTAGGTCCAATGAGATGAGCCATCTATAATTCTCTGAAACAACTACTCTCTACCTCCCACTATCTCACACATGGAGATACAATGGTGGGAGTATAAATACCATTAACTATGTAGACTATTCATGAGGACCCCAACATAACATGAGTAAATTGACAACTCAACATCCTCTTATCCAAACCATGAGCAAGTAATATTACTCTAGGGTGAATGAAAATGATAGGAAATGTCCATGTTTCACATCCATATATGATTACCTTTAGGCCACGTCACTCTATAAGGGTCAATTCCAAGGACTAGCTTAAACAAAATCATCAGTCATATGGGGAAAAATTCGAAATATGCCTATCTCATTATGTAAATTACCTCATATTTCTAAATGTACCACACCATAATGATCAATGCAAAAAAAATACGTAGGATAGGATATTTATTTATTTAATTTTTTCAATATATTAAAAAATGTATTTCATCTTATAAAACATAAGATATGTAACATTATATGACTAGGGGAACATGTCATAAGCTGGATTTGGTTACCATATAACAGCCTTGAATTTATCATCTCATTTTATATATCCTAATTTCACCGAAGGATTTTCAATATGAAATCACAATATGATGATATAATCATAGTAATAATCTTTAATAATATATATATATTAGGTTCTATAGGGTAAAATTACAACTAAACACACTCATACCACACACACACACTGTAACTCCCCGACCCTAGTTACCCAGAGTCGGTGCATTATTACATAACATTGGCATGATCATGAGAAAGATCAAGTCTCGAAAGACCGATTAGTTTAGTAGCCTTGGAATAACTAGATACATCCATAAATTTTTACATTACATCATAAAAAAAACATTTTGTATTCATATCCCCTCATACTATCCCTGCAGGTCATTCATAAATTACTTCTTCATAATCCTGGAAAAAAAATAAAACATTGAAAGGGGTGAGCTCGGATGCTCAGTAAGGATAACATTATAGCAGAATCTTTCATAAATAATCATAAACACTTAAGGCAATTTATAACTAAAACAAAAGCATTTGAAACTTGAACTTTCAACATGGTATGGCATAAATAAAATGAAATAATGCCATTTACTTACTCAGATGGATATTCTACTAGTCGAATGATCACATGCAATATCAATAACCACTTTCATAATGATGGAATGCATAATGCCAGACTATCATAACCACATAGCCAAGGCCTCGTGCCAAGACTACAAATAAGATTTTGCCAAGGCCTTGTGCCAAGACACTAGTTTGTCTCATGAGACCTACCGATGCATCGAGGAGCTATAGAGGGCTCCACCCGTCACTTATTAAGTCCAATGCATTCCTCATATGAATAGGTTTAAACATAACATAAACATTCATATTAAAACTAGCATACGAAATGTCAATACTTCTACCACAAACCATGAATGGTATAAAAATAGCACATCCATAGTAAAACATAACTCATTCGATACAATATGGAAGATTGTATTGTATCACATTAACCTCAATCAAGAATAATGAAGGATGTTGACATAGATGAAAATAATCATCAAAACTATTTGAGAGAAATATCCCCCTTTTTCTTGAAATCATTTAAAAGTCACACTATTTGTCAAGAAGCCATTTAAAAATAGATTTTTGGATCAAAGTGTCCCATACCACTTTGAAACTTTTTAAAAGGATTTTTAATTTCTAAACATTAATGTACATATAAATAAATCCTTAAAACCATTTTTAAAACATGGACATTAATGAGAAAGATTTAGATGAATAAGTCTTTAAAACATTTAAAAATGGTATTTCAGTTAGATATTCTAACCAAAAGAGAGACACTTGAATGAAAATAATTGAGGTAATCAAAACATTGTAATATCATGAGAATAAAGGGAATTCATGATATACTATGTCAAAGTACATTATATACACCACATAAAAGTGATTTGGTGTATATCAACAAAGAAGTCTCAATGGATTGTAAGTTGAGATGAAATCTCTCATAAAGGCCATATCCTTAGGTTAAGGATAAATCAACAACATAATTATGTGTGAAAAATATAAATACACTAAATATGATTGGATATTCAGTGTAAAACAATCAAAGTATATTCACACATATTCCTGTAAAAACAACACCAATGAATTGGATGTTTAACTCAACAAATGGTGAAAGAGTTAAAATTACTCTTATCAAATTCATATCAATGACTTGAGAATTTTCAATGGAGTGATTATGTGTATCAAAAGTATATCCACAGGAAGGGGAGTGGAAATTATGACATAATCAAATGAATAGTGATTCCACACATAATCTTGGGGTAATATAATCAATGAAATATGTGTAAAGCCAAATGAGTGGAAATTGAAATCTCAAATTCCCTTATTGATTAGGTAACTTAAGAAACAAACACCCATGAAAGAAAGATCATACCATGATGATGTAAATACCCATAAAATAAAGTATATTACACAATGAATACAATCATGGGTAGTACACATACACCACATGCAATAATTAAGTGGTGATCAATGGAATTCTCACGGAATTAAAAGTTAGACAAGAAACCCCTTACCACGTTAATCAACTGAGTCGCATGGCCAAAAGTTAATAACCACCAAATGATTTACAGAATAACATGAATATAAAGTGAATCATGGAAGTACACAATACACCACTTTCAATAATTTAGTAGCGAACAATGGAAATCTCACGGAATTGAAAGTGAGATAAGAGAATCCCTTACTTTGTACTTTTTCCTTGGTCGATGGTAGGTTTACCTCCTGTATAATGGTGAAATAATTGTTATTGAATAATACAAGAATCAGTTACTTTAATATGATATCATATATGATCTTTTAACATTGATTTGTTAATAATATCTTAGAATTATCGTCATTTCAGGTGTTAACGGGTTCATTTTACTTTATATTCTTTGTTATATGAGCCATATTCGTTATTAATGGGATGTATATTATTCATATCCAGAATGGTATCAAGTCCTTAAACATAATTTTTAAATCATCAAATGATAATTATACTTGAATGGATACGATGGATAATGAATCACATCGCGTTCGTGTAGACGGTAGTCCGTACGTACGCACGAATGCTACTTCCATTTAATTTTTATTTTAAAAGAATCGAATCCAAATGATAAATAGGTATATTACTATTCCAGTAAAATATAATATTCTATATATGTTACTTAAGTTCATTAACACCATCCTTTATACGTTCCATGTGTGGTATGAACGAGTCATATCATTTTAAGGGGGCGGTAGTCCGCACTTCCTCAAATGAAATTATCGTATGTATATACAACATGAAACGAATAATTGTATGAAATAAAATGGAATTACAGAAGCTTATATATAAAATATATATCATTAATATCATATTTAATTACAGTGCCATCCTAATGGCCACCATGAGAGGCGGTAAGATGTATTTGAACAATCATCGTTTCGTGAGGCGTTAGTTTTCCATCCACAGAAACATTATGTTCATCATCCATTAGATGGAGTTGTGTGAATGTGTAGTTTTAATCCTTCTTATAACAATATCCTAGTATATTGTGGATACTGGTTTTGTTACAAAATAAAGGAAATAAAAAGAGTTTGGGGGTTGGAGAAGCAAAATAATTGAAAATAATTTAAGAGAAAATGTTACCTTTAATTTAGGTAACTCACTTTGGTTGGAACCAAAGGACTTCTTGAAATGCTTTCTGCCTAAGGGGAAGCTTCAAGGATGAGGAGAGGGATGTGGGGAGCTTAGTTGGGCAGAGTTTGGACGAGCCAAGTGGCTTGAGAGGTGTGAAGAATGAGTAGAAGTGGTCTCCTTTTATAAGGGAGAGGAGGGGCTCTTTAGGAAAGAGTGAAATTATTACTTTATAATATAATTATATTCGGTTTATAATGGTCCAAAAATCATTGAGGTCGAAGATAAGATGACTCATATTCTAAATAACATCAACCAATAAGAATTGGACAGGTTTTAGATAATATTTTAATCATTATATTCTTATTTATTTAAATGATTTATTAATGAGGTAAACATTGCATCATTATTGTGTCATTAATAATTTAAATTATATGATGTCTAAAAATTATAAACAAAATATAATTATGTAGGAAATCTTTTTATCTTTCTAATGAATATTTATAATCGAAAATCCAACATGTATAACCCTATGTAAAAATTGTTCTTTTAAAAGATGTAAGCTTATGCCATTTTTGTATTCATTTTAACTTAATTAAAATAATGTGTCATTATCACTTACAAGTGGATCAATGGGGTCCAAAAATTGACCCAAAGATGCCCATGGTCGACCATGTATCAACCAATAGGGTTAAGACACGTTTTAGGGTAATTTAGTATTATTATAATATTATTTTTTAACCCTTATTTACAGGATTTACCCTTAACCATGGTAAATAAAATATTTACCGCAGTAATTATTCAAAATGTCTAAAAATAAAAGTTAACTATTTACACAATTTGAACATCCTGATTTCAAATATGGAATCCATTTTTCTAAATTCAAAACACAGAAGTGGCAGAAATTAATTTAAAATTAATTCCCGCTGTCAAAACAAAAAGCGTGTTTTTAAGAGATAATAACTATCAAAAGATTGACACTTGTTTATGTTCGGTTTAATTGTAAAATTATGTCCAATGACCAAAATTATATTAAATGGTAAAAATATATTCTAAATATACTTTAAAACCACTCAAATTCATAATTTATCACTATTAATTATTTTGATTAAAAAAGTTGTTTTTAATTAAAATTTAGTAATTTTTACTATTCATCAAAATATGAAAGTTATCCGAAAAGTACCAAAATTTCACCTTAGGCTGAATTTGATATTCTGAATCCAAAAATGAAGTCCATTTTGAAATATAAAATATATATAAATTCAAAAAATTAATTATTACTATTCATAACGGCTAGTTTGATCGGTTGTGGTGTGTGTTAAAACTCGAAGTTGCGTACAACACACGCTACTGTTTTATTCAAAGGAAAGCGTACCGTGGAAGCTTGGGATGTTTTATTTTAAATTTTTTGATGTCCCCATTTAGTCAAAAAGTTTAAAATATTTTATTTAAAAAGGGTTCACTATTAAAAGTTAGTAAAACTACAATACTGAAGATGAATTTGTTCTTACATTATGTCTAAGAAACTCATAATATGGATTCTAAAATTATAAGGATTATATAAAGTTTAAAATTTAGTTAATACTATTCATAACCTTTTTTGAACGGCTTGTTTGGTAAGTCATGGTGCGCATGAACTCGGTGTTGCGTGTAGTGCAAGTTATTGAATTATTTTGGAGAAATAACACACTATGAAATCTTGGGGTGTTACATTCTCCCCTCCTTCAATAAATTGCGTCCTCGCAATTTTAAATTGTTCTTCGAAAATAAAAGGTTGAAAATAGAAAATATATTTGTGGGAAAACCCACATCAGAAATTGGTTTACTAAAATTTAGTCTTAATATGAGGAAAAGAGAAATGAAAGGGTCACCACCAAATTATGATCTCGATTAGGAGAACATTTGTGGCAATTAGAGACATATAATTGGAGGAAAAACGTAAATATTTATAGGTAGTGGTTGAGGTCATAAATCACAAATAAGTATAAAATTGAGGTCCTTAAACTCATCAATCTATGATGATTTGAAGTACCATCGGTTCAACAAAATATAGGGTATTGGGATCACACATTTTTGACATTTCAAAATATCTTAGTTGAAATCCCACATCGAAAAATGAATTAATGAGGCCTCTATTTAAAATAAAGAGTGGAAAGTATGAAGATTACCGAAAATAACACATACTAGGGTTCCATGTAGGAAAATATGGATATGGAGGAGAAATCTAACCATCAATTATCTGATGGAGAGTGGTAGAGAACATGGCTATGAAAAGGCCAACAATCCCAAAGCCATAAATTAGTGATGATTTAAGGTACCATCTAGGACAACATTTTTTTTTAAAGTTACATTACATAAGGAAGAGGAATTCATTTATGATATTGACTAAGAACATTATGAGATATAATTAAATTTTAAGTAGATTTTCATTCTTTAATAAATTTCCACTACTAACTCAATTTTTTTAAACGATGAGTATTCATGAAGACTTGGTCACACTGGAAGAGCTAGAATAAACTTCTATAGAATCACATGATCCATGCAGGATAAACCATATATTTACACTGTCTTTGAAGATTAATCAAAACCAAAATGGTTAGTGAATGATCTAATGATCCCCCAAAAGGATATTCATTGAGATAAATATGCACTAATCTTAATTTCTAAAATTAAACCAACAATACCCCAAAGTTAAATAGATACCATTCAATAACCAATTGTCCTTAAAAATCCTTTAATATAATCCAAACTAATATTGAAACCCAAAACATAGAAGAATTTGATTATGTAGTCTCCCATGTTACATTGTATCTCCAAATGACATCAAATACTCTTAAAGTCACATACTTAAAAGTAATTAACATCATCACATATTCTCTGTTATAGGTTAATCATTTCCATAAATAACCCAAATCACTATAAATCAACAATAAAAATGTAGATAAAAATCCACCATTACTCTACAAATGAAACCTCATTGTATTCTATTTTCCTTGGGCATATAGTGTTCCTAACAAAACGAACATCTTCCAAAATAACATTTATCACTTAATCACCAAATCATTTTCCTATACCAAGGGTATTCATTTGATAAGACATAAGAACCCAAATCATCTTATTATTGATCAATAAAATCATTTAACAAAAAAAATAGTCATACTAACCAGGGACTTCACGTAGTCCAGTGGTAGGCGATAAATCCCAATCGCACTTTGGTTGTGGGTTCGATTCCCACAGCTTTGTCCGACGCGACGGGTTGTCACACGGTCTACGTGTTGTCCTTTTTCAAAAACTATATTCTATAATATTACCAAAATGAGATAAATTTTTCAAACTAACATAATTTAACCACAAATGTTATATCATACTTTGCATTTTCATCCCAAATTATAATAACTTATCATTTTCTCAAACCCCAATGATCATATAAAACCAAATGGTTATTTATACCTATATCCACAAGAGAAGAGACAATTATTCCTCAAATATCATTCTCACATGGAAAACTGAGGGGTTACAAATACAAGAGAAAATTATTCCAAAGTAAACCCATCAACAAGGAGTGCTAATACTTTTTAACTTTTTCTCCAACCATTTATTTCCACATAGCTTCTTCTTTGAGCAAGAAAATATCCTATAAAATAGGACATTCACTCGGGTAATGGCCAGGTCCCCTACATTTACGGAAAATGACTGTAAATGGACTCTTGGGACCATTTTTATCTTCTTCCATAGTACTCTTCATTTTTCTTCGGCAATTCTTCACTTTATGTCCTTCCTTCCCGCACGTAAAACATTTCGTTGTCCCATTGAGACACTTTCCTGGGTGTCTCTTTCCACAATTCCTGCATGATGAAAATTGAGTTTTCTTTTCTCCATGGTCTCCATTGCTGGAGATCTTATCATTTATCACCTTTCTCTTCTTTGTTGAGTCTGGGAGTTGGTTAATATATATGTTGTTGATCATATTTTTGGAAAACTGATTTGGCATAAAGACGATATCTTTTACGCCTATCAACATTCCATTTTGTTGCTCATTTCCACCACCGTTCCCACCTTGTACATCATTCTCAAAGTCACTATGACTTCCTTGGAATCCATCCATTGACTAAAACTAGAAAGCATTGTGTGAGTAATAGTAGTCGTAAAATCATTTAGAGATTAAAATGTCACCATATTCTCAATTTGAAACATATTAGGATTAACCAAGGTCATTTACTCTCATCTTATGTATATATTACTTAAATAGGTTTGTAAAGAAAATGTAAATTATCCTAAGCATATCCCCCGGGAGTGTCGTAACCAAGAGTGCAGCAAGGCCCGTTGTCGTGCACCAGTTCCCGTTCGAGTCTAGCTCAAAGCGGTGTTTTCGGGTTTTACCCCTAGGTACATTTGTGCCAGAGCCGCCTCTACCTGCTCGTATCCAGACAGGGATGTATTGCTCGGAAAACTCACAAAATCTCTACAATACCAAAATTCTAGGAAGTTCTTTTATACTAATCCTCAAAGTTCATCTTAGGTCTACGTGCTCTAATCAGAGTTTATCTAAATCTAGCTACCAAGGTTTGTACTAAACTTCCTCTGATACCAACTGTAACTCCCCGACCCTAGTTACCCAGAGTCGGTGCATTATTACATAACATTGGCATGATCATGAGAAAGATCAAGTCTCGAAAGACCGATTAGTTTAGTAGCCTTGGAATAACTATATACATCCATAAATTTTTACATTACATCATAAAAAAACATTTTGTCTTCATATCCCCTCATACTATCCCTGCAGGTCATTCATAAATTACTTCTTCATAATCCTGGAAAAAAAATAAAACATTGAAAGGGGTGAGCTCGGATGCTCAGTAAGGATAACATTATAGCAGAAGCTTTCATAAATAATCATAAACACTTAAGGCAATTTATAACTAAAACAAAAGCCTTTGAAACTTGAAATTTCAACATGGTATGGCATAAATAAAATGAAATAATGCTATTTACTTACTCACATGGATATTCTACTAGTCGAATGATCACATGCAATATCAATAACCACTTTCATAATGATGGAATGCATAATGCCAGACTATCATAACCACATAGCCAAGGCCTCGTGCCAAGACTACAAATAAGATTTTGCCAAGGCCTTGTGCCAAGACACTAGTTTGTCTCATGAGACCTACCGATGCATCGAGGAGCTATAGCGGGCTCCACCCGTCACTTATTAAGTCCAATGCATTCCTCATATGAACAGGTTTAAACATAACATAAACATTCATATTAAAACTAGCATACGAAATGTCAATACTTCTACCACAAACCATGAATGGTATAAAAATAGCACATCCATAGTCAAACATAACTCATTAGATACAATATGGAAGATTGTATTGTATCACATTAACCTCAATCAAGAATAATGAAGGATGTTGACATAGTTGAAAATAATCATCAAAACTATTTGAGAGAAATATCCCCCTTTTTCTTGAAATCATTTAAAAGTCACACTATTTGTCAAGAAGCCATTTAAAAATAGATTTTTGAATCAAAGTGTCCCATACCACTTTGAAACTTTTTAAAAGGATTTTTAATTTCTAAAATTTAATGTCCATATAAATAAATCCTTAAAACCATTTTTAAAACATGGACATTAATGAGAAAGATTTAGATGAATAAGTCTTTAAAACATTTAAAAATGGTATTTCAGTTAGAGATTCTAACCAAAAGAGAGACACTTGAATGAAAATAATTGAGGTAATAAAAACATTGTAATATCATGAGAATAAAGGGAATTCATGATATACTATGTCAAAGTACATTATATACACCACATAAAAGTGATTTGGTGTATATCAACAAAGAAGTCTCAATGGATTGTAAGTTGAGATGAAATCTCTCATAAAGGCCATATCCTTAGGTTAAGGATAAATCAACAACATAATTATGTGTGAAAAATATAAATACACTAAATATGATTGGATATTCAGTGTAAAACAATCAAAGTATATTCACACATATTCCTGTAAAAACAACACCAACGAATTGGATGTTTAACTCAACAAATGGTGAAAGAGTTAAAATTACTCTTATCAAATTCATATCAATGACTTGAGAATTTTCAATGGAGTGATTATGTGTATCAAAATTATATCCATAGGAAGGGGAGTGGAAATTATGACATAATCAAATGAATAGTGATTCCACACATAATCTTGGGGTAATATAATCAATGAAATATGCGTAAAGCCAAATGAGTGGAAATTGAAATCTCAAATTCCCTTATTGATTAGGTAAATTAAGAAACAAACACCCATGAAAGAAAGATCATACCATGATGATTTAAATACCCATAAAATAAAGTATATTACACAATGAATACAATCATGGGTAGTACACATACACCACATGCAATAATTAAGTGGTGATCAATGGAATTCTCACGGAATTAAAAGTGAGACAAGAAACCCCTTACCACGTTAATCAACTGAGTCGCATGGCCAAAAGTTAATAACCACCAAATGATTTACAGAATAACATGAATATAAAGTGAATCATGGAAGTACACAATACACCACTTTCAATAATTTAGTAGCGAACAATGGAAATCTCACGGAATTGAAAGTGAGATAAGAGAATCCCTTACTTTGTACTTTTTCCTTGGTCGATGGTAGGTTTACCTCCTGTATAATGGTGAAATAATTGTTATTGAATAATACAAGAATCAGTTACTTTAATATGATTTCATATATGATCTTTTAACATTGATTTGTTAATAATATCTTAGAATTATCGTCATTTCAGGTGTTAACAGGTTCATTTTACTTTATATTCTTTGTTATATGATCCATATTCGTTATTAATGGGATGTATATTATTCATATCCAGAATGGTATCAAGTCCTTAAACATCATTTTTAAATCATCAAATGATAATTATACTTGAATGGATACGATGGAGAATGAATCACATCGCGTTCGTGGAGACGGTAGTCCGTACGTACGCACGAATGCTACTTCCATTTAATTTTTATTTTAAAAGAATCAAATCCAAATGATAAATAGGTATATTACTATTACAGTAAAATATAATATTCTATATATGTTACTTAAGTTCATTAACACCATCCTTTATACGTTCCATGTGTGGTATGAACGAGTCATATCATTTTAAGGGGGCGGTAGTCCGCACTTCCTCAAATGAAATTATCGTATGTATATACAACATGAAACGAATAATTGTATGAAATAAAATGGAATTACAGAAGCTTATATATAAAATATATATCATTAATATCATATTTAATTACAGTGCCATCCTAATGGCCACCATGAGAGGCGGTAAGATGTATTTGAACAATCATCGTTTCGTGAGGCGTTAGTTTTCCATCCACAGAAACATTATGTTCATCATCCATTAGATGGAGTTGTGTGAATGTGTAGTTTGAATCCTTCTTATAACAATATCCTAGTATATTGTGGATACTGGTGTTGTTACAAAAGAAAGGAAATAAAAAGAGTTTGGGGGTTGGAGAAGCAAAATAATTGAATATAATTTAAGAGAAAATGTTACCTTTAATTTAGGAAACTCACTTTGGTTGGAACCAAAGGACTTCTTGAAATGCTTTCTGCCTAAGGGAAATCTTCAAGGAGGCTGAGAGGGATGTGGGGAGCTTAGTTGGGCAGAGTTTGGACGAGCCAAGTGGCTTGAGAGGTGTGAAGAATGAGTAGAAGTGGTCTCCTTTTATAAGGGGGAGGAGGGGCTCTTTAGGAAAGAGTGAAATTATTACTTTATAATATAATTATATTCGGTTTATAATGGTCCACAAATCATTGAGGTCGAAGATAAGATGACTCATATTCTAAATAACATCAACCAATAAGAATTGGACAGGTTTTAGATAATATTTTAATCATTATAATCTTATTTATTTAAATGATTTATTAATGAGGTAAACATTGCATCATTATTGTGTCATTAATAATTTAAATTATTTGATGTCTAATAATTATAAATAAAATATCATTATGTAGGAAATCTTTTTATCTTTCTAATGAATATTTATAATCGAAAATCCAACATGTATAACCCTATGTAAAAATTGTTCTTTTAAAAGATGTAAGCTTATGCCATTTTTGTATTCATTTTAACTTAATTAAAATAAAGTGTCATTATCACTTACAAGTGGATCAATGGGGTCCAAAAATTGACCCAAAGATTCCCATGGTCGACCATGTATCAACCAATAGGGTTAAGACACGTTTTAGGGTAATTTAGTATTATTATAATATTATTTTTTAACCCTTATTTACCGGATTTACCCTTAACCATGGTAAATAAAATATTTACCGCAGTAATTATTCAAAATGTCTAAAAATAAAAGTTACCTATTTACACAATTTGAACATCCTGTTTCCAAATATGGAATCCATTTTTCTAAATTCAAAACAGAGAAGTGGCAGAAATTAATTTAAAATTAATTCCCGCTGTCAAAACAAAAAGCGTGTTTTTAAGAGATAATAACTATCAAAAGATTGACACTTGTTTATGTTCGGTTTAATTGTAAAATTATGTCCAATGACCAAAATTATATTAAATGGTAAAAATATATTCTAAATATACTTTAAAACCACTCAAATTCATAATTTATCACTATTAATTATTTTGATTAAAAAAGTTGTTTTTAATTAAAATTTAGTAATTTTTACTATTCATCAAAATATGAAAGTTATCCGAAAAGTACCAAAATTTCACCTTAGGCTAAATTTGATATTCCGAATCCAGAAATGAAGTCCATTTTGAAATATAAAATATATATAATTTCAAAAAATTAAGTATTACTATTCATAACGGCTAGTTTGATCGGTTGTGGTGTGTGTTAAAACTCGAAGTTGCGTACAACACACGCTACTGTTTTATTCAAAGGAAAGCGTACCGTGGAAGCTTGGGATGTTTTATTTTAAATTTTTTGATGTCCCCATTTAGTCAAAAAGTTTAAAATATTTTATTTAAAAAGGGTTCACTATTAAAAGTTGGTAAAACTACAATACTGAAGATGAATTTGTTCTTACATTATGTCTAAGAAACTCATAATATGGATTCTAAAATTATAAGGATTATATAAAGTTTAAAATTTAGTTAATACTATTCATAACCTTTTTTGAATGTCTTGTTTGGTAATTCATGGTGCGCTTGAACTCGGTGTTGCGTGTAGTGCAAGTTATTGAATTATTTTGAAGAAATAACACACTATGAAATCTTGGGGTGTTACACACACATGTCAGAAAGGTAAGTCATACCCCCCAAGGGATAGCATACCCATCAAGACCATTTTTTATTTAGTATATGGCCCATAGGCCTTGAATTTGATATCCTGAATTCCCCTTAATTTGATGGCCCAAAGGACCATAATGAATCATAATTTACTTGGGTCTTCACCATTTGCATTCATTGTGGTATTCTACTAGGTGTTTCATCACACCCAACATATGAATTTCAGAATATATAGACTTGGTTTTATAGGAATCTGATAAATGGAATAGAATCATGTTTGTTGGAGGATCCTCTAAGTCAACATCATCTTATGGTGGATTGGGATGGTGGTGGCCAATGGTCACATGGAGATAAACTCTAGGACCATATTTTTTCTTATATTCAGGACCTTGGGGATTTTTTCATGTCATGTAATATATTTTTTAGTCTTATTCATAGTATTATTATTTGGATTTGTATTTATATATTTTATTTGTATATTTTACATGTGTTTTAGGGTTAAATAATTCCCTTCTATATCTATATTGATAACCAGGTGCTTGTCACCAGCCTTTGGAGATTGGGAATGTACTTTGGGCCTCGTGGTGGGCCATCTCAGGTGATGTTTTAGGTCAACCCAGGTTGGTTTGATACAAACCACTCTAAGATCCCAATATGTGAATATGAATAAATACATAAGATCTAAAAACACACACATAAATGTGTGTACGTAGGGTATGATATAATAGTCCCAATAGGATTCCTCTAGATAGACTACAAAATTTCTCTTATAAAATTATCCTTTAATACTAGTTTGAACGCATGCACAAAAACGTATATATATATATATAGTATATTTTCTATAAGTATGAGTTTAAGGAAACAAATAACATAATTTAACTTTTTTGTAAAACATCATCCATTTCCATATAAAATAAGAGTCGAACCATTATTTTGAATGAAATCACATTACAATATCAATGATAAGAGATTTGTTTTTATAAAAAAAAACAAATTAATTTTTTCTCATTTAAAAATATTTCTTAAAACCCCATTTTTTCAACTTAAGAGGTAAAAACATTTGATAATGGATCACTTCCATAATTAAATTCTTTCTTCCAAAAACAATTATAAACTATTTTAATTGTAAACCATACCATGAAAAAAAGGAGGAACAACTGAAGGAGGCACTAAAATATGAAAGAATAAATAATAAATAATATAATAATAACGTTACGGTTCCATAATACCCAACCAGGTATAAGGGGATAAAATTATGAATAAATTATAAAATACCATAGAATAATCCATCATGGACTAAGGGTATTAATAAACTCACCAGGATCCAATCTAAACATGATACTAGAACTCAGGTAAAAAACATCTAAAATAAAAATAGAATATTTAAGGTAAAGTAGACAAGTCTAATAACCTAGGATTACCCTTATAACCTCACTAAGTAACCTTCTTCCACTAGTGTGTGATCAATAAAGACCAGGGAACTAGCTACTATGTAATCTATTCGAGTAAATCAATTATCTAGATATTTTACATAGCTACCAAGTGTTCCCATGAAATCAGTCTAGTAACGGTGAGAAACAAATTGAATCAAATTATCAACACAATGTGAATAAATAAATCATAATAAATAAATCTCACATCTACAAACCAAAACTATCATGAAAACCAACCCCATTTACATCATTGAAGAATCATATAATAATAATCATTCCACATACCATAAATTGGAAAATATTATATAAGGAATGATAAAAAGTAAAGGGGGTTAAGATGAGAGTATCATAACATCAATAAATTTTTTTTATAAATTTCAAAAAGTATTTAAAAAATAAACTTTGAATACGAAGTTATTTCATCTTATCTGAAAGATAGCTCAAAAAACCATTTGAAATAATTTTGAATACACCGTTATCCATTGAAGCCTTACAAATTTCCACAAAATTTACCATGATTCAAAATAAAAAATAGTAACAATATAACCTACTTTTGATAAACCAATTCCCATTAAAAACACTATTAATGTTAGGAATTTATATTTTTGTAATAAAACTATTTGAAACACATTTATTTATTTCAAATTCATTTTAAAATACCATCTAGAATATTAAAATACACTTAGAAATTATAAAAAAACATATTTTAGAATCAAAGAACTAAAAATACATAGAAATATTTTATATGAAGTGTTAAATTAGTTACAATAATTTTCAAACCAATCATGCGTACAACATATAGATATATTATGATATAAAATGAATTTAAATAAATCAATAATTTTATGAAATGTATAATAAATAAATTTTCATAGAAACACCTACCTCAATATAAGTAGAAAAAGTATCCTTCGATGGAGAGAGACAAACCATGGAATAAAACACCACCTGTATTCCCTACACAAACAAATTCCTATGGTTAGATCAGCCCAAAATCTAGATTCAAATTATATTAAGATTATGTTCATGGAAGGAATGAAAAGATAGGGGAAATAGAGGAATGGAGGACATAAAGAAAATAATGAAGGGAAAAATAAGAGACTCTCCTTCTTAATCCTCTTATAATTCATGATGTGGTGGATCAAAACCAAAGGAGGAGGAGGGGAGAGCTCTTTATGAAATAATTTTCTGAGCTACATAATAGAGTATGAAAGGGAGGGATAATTGACATAAAATAATGTAAGGGTAGAAATATAAATTCATCTCTAATTGAATTTGGGAAGCTCACATGGTCTGGTTGCATGATTTTTCAAACAATACACCAACTGTGTAGCTCACACTAAAAAGATTCACCTTCTCAATAGTTTGTCTGTATGGTTGACAAAACCATGAACCAACCATTCTACCCCCCATTGAGAAATATGGAAAACTATACATCATTCCCCTAGAATGATTTTTTAGATCATTCTAAAATAGTTTCAAAGGTAAGACACCCATAAGAGTCATCTATAAAGTTTTATCTAAAACATAAGGGTCATCCACATAGTTTTCCATAACCTGATGGCAATTGATCAAGTAGTAAAAGCCTTTTAAAAATAAAAAATTTAAATATAATGTCAAAAAATTAAAATAACCCATAGTTAAATAATATTTTGAATAAAAGTGAAATGGAGTGTCATAATTATTACCACCACTCCACTTCTTCCCCATATAATGTGATTAGAAAAAATAGTATCAATGGAAAACTAAAAATATAAAAAAACAAAATAATATATTAGATGTCCAAGGAAAAAGTAAATAATTTACTATGAAAATTGAACACTAGGTGTAAAATAACTCGTCTTGATCAACATATAAAATCCTCAAAATTTTTACACAACTCAGTCTATAATGAAAATGACCACTACAAGATACAGAGCCTAATGTGTAATGATACATATTATAAATCTCCTTATAGTTTAGAAATTATCTAAAATAATGGTTCAAATTAATAGTAATTCATAAAATATGGGTATTAATAAAATAAATACATATCAAAAAAATCACTATAGTAAATTATAACTTTACACAAATAACAACAATCATGCAAGAAACTAATACAAAATTCCATAATAAAGCAAAAAAAGGATTCCTAGGTGACTATAATCAAGGATAAACCATCTGTTAACATCCATAAATAATAATAATGGGAAGATACAACAATAAAAACATGCCTCAAAAAAGAAATATCATGCTCTCTAACATTGAGTTATTAAATTAATGGTAGGGTAACCTCAGAACCCACTATCTGAACATATTCATATGGTGAATCTAATAATATCCATTCTAGTAACCAACAAGTGCATAATCTAAATTAATTACACACCCATTCTAGTTACCCAAGAACATACCCAAATACCCCCATGGGGAACTCATTAATGGTCAAATCATCATAAGGATAACATCATACATAAACCTCAAGATGTGTAATCAATCAAAAAGACATGATCACAACCATGATAATAAAATACTCTCTAAGTAAATGATTATAGGAGATAACTAAGGAAATAATTACCTGAAATCTCAATCAATTCTAAACTCATAGACCATGAATATCAAAAATAGATAATCACCCAAGTTTCATATATGTTTGGGACTCCCTATATCGTCAATAATTTCTCTTACCAAAACCTATGAATAAGATACAAATGGCTACTACATGGATAAGTTTATGAAGCTTCTAAGAAATAGGGTTTAAAATACCTAGGGATTCCATATTGTAAACAACTTAGAGTTCCCATATTGTTTATAAGAAGTAATATTATTTAAATAAGATTGATCCCTACTAACCTAACTTCTAATATCATGTTTATATGGCCTTATCAACATTAATTACATTAACACAATCCTCTTATTATAAGAAAATGGGCCGATAAAAATGGGTTTTTGTGTCTTCGACGGTGGTTTAAATCACCATAAAATCTTTTCATGATATTTTTTTTGAATTTCACGGTGTTTTTATTTTAATATTTTGGACCATTATTTTCATGGTGGGTTTTACACTTTTAGTGATGGGTTTTCATTTTAATGTTTTAGAATAAGATAATTGTTGTTTAAACATATACCATATTGAAACAATATTTAATTATAGTTTAAAATTATAAAATTTTATTACCTTTATTTTGTGGGGTTTTAAATCACTTGTAGTTATTGAATTATAAATAAATTTAAATTGCATCCCCCATCAGAAATAATTATTTTTTCAGTGAAAAAACATTAATAAATATAAATTAAACCAGAAAACAACAATAATTATCCATTTATTTATTATAGAATAATTATATTCAATATGACAGGAATTTATTTGTAATATTTATCAGCCTATGAAATTCAATAAGAAATTAATAATAATAAAAACATGACTATTGAAGAACCCAATAAGAAAAAAAATTATAATTCACTAAAAAAATTATTAAAACCCATCAGAATATTAATGTTAAGTCATATAACATTTGTTACAAAATTGAATTAAAAGTTTTAAATCCATATCAGAATCAAACCAATTTGTCACCAAAAATCTAATAAAAAGTTTCAAGTATCACATGTTTAATCAACATAAATTTCAGCTTCAATTCTATTTTATAGAAAATAGAAATCATTATAACAATTCACTCAAATTTAAAAACATTTTAATCACTCCCAAACATTTATTCAAAATAATTTAGAATTTAAAACTGAGAATAATAGTTAAAAATTATTAAATTTCAAAATCAATAGGAGATGAAAAAAACAAGTTGAAAATGTAAATTTACCAAAACAATTCCATAAAAATCATAGACATCATGATTTAATTGTAAAAAAATTATATGATATAATAACAATGAGAGATGAGTTGATTATGATTAGTTAACAGAATAAGATAAAAGTATATATATGTTAAATTAAAAAAAATAAGTAACAAGTATTGCGTTTAGTTATACAACAACATCAACAAGATGGTGTTCCAAATCAATCATAATGACTACCTCCTGATGAGTAATATTCTTATCAAACTGCATATCTATCTCCATTGCTTCTACCTTATTTTTACACATGTATTATAATTTATTTACAAATTACACAATGATTTATAATTATATTTCAACTTAAAAGAAATAAAAATTTATGTTCTAAATGATTATGAAATTATGAAATCTTTCTATTAACATTAGCCAACCATAATTGAAAACTCAATGGGAATGATCATTGAATTATAAGACAACAAGCCTAATATATATGTGAACGATCCCAAAAAATACACTATCAGGACCCCAAAAATATCAAATATTATAACTATCTTCATTCCATTCACATTCCACACACATGATCTGTCAATATTTTTCTCTTTAACATTATTGTTTGCATATGATATTAAAAATAATATGATATTAGTATTTTGAAGTGGAATATTACTTTTCATATTAAAATCTTTTCCTATAATCATGACCCTTCAATATCCTCATGAGGTTACTGGAGTTACCACCAAAACTTTTGATGCATGAACATTTCCTATAAAAATTTGAATCTTTAATGAGTGTTCTCGATGTTGTTGAGAGAGAGATAGAGGGAATTCAATATTCCATTGAGATTGAGCCATAGGGCATGCCACATGCCACTAAGAGGGATCCATAGGGATTCTAGATACAATATGTGGGGATGATTAGGATAAGATAATTTTGTCTAGTGGGTATAGAATCTAGTTTCAATCAACTCTGATCACAAAACAATTTTTCCTTGACGTTAATTCTGTATAAAAATATAAAAATAGATTTCAAATAAATTTTTTTTTAAAAATATCACATTTAATTTTTTAAAATTTAATATCTCATTCATAAAAAGTATTTTAAATATGATAATCGATAGACACTGCTGAAAAGAAATAATTTAATTCATAGATAATTCATACGTTAATTAATAAATACACATTTTCTCATTCAATCATATTATTATCATGCTCTATTGTTATTGATTCTAATTTATCCACACTTAATAGATATATATTTTCAATATCACCATGTAGAAACAGTTCAATTTATTTTTATTGACGCGATTCAATATCACAAGATAATTATTCTACTTCATTACCCATATCATATTAGTATATTTGTTTCGGGTCCATAACTATAATCCATCATTACTCATATACATTTTCCAAAAATATAAAATTTTCTCTTATGATGAAAAGATATTCAAATCATATTCATCATGGTCACTAACATAAATAACACAATATAATTTTAGATATGAAAATTTTATGGAATCTCTTTTAATACCCCTGGTAATATTAAACCACGTTAATTTTAATAAAACAATTTAAAAATGACCACGGTAGTCTAATTCAATAATATTAATAATATTTATAAAGAATCACGATATAAGAACTGAAAATATTCCACTATTATATGATTTAAAACCCTCTTACTAATTTACTGTATAAAACTTTTATCCATTCACATAGTAAATATTGAATTTATAGCCTAGTTTTGGAGACCTTAATCCAAAAACATTAAATCTTATAAAAATTCTGCTCAAATATTGATATTCATCATCTAAAAAAATTAAAATATATTATTACCCTTTTAGAATACATATTTCAAAATAATATATATATGAATTTTAGTATTTTAAAACTTACAAAATATTTAGACCATTCTACCAAATAGTTATTAATAGCTATGGATATATCTATCTCATTTTGTGTCTGACTTATCATGTGTGTATTTTTTATCCTACTCTCTTTAAGGAAAATATCTATAATTTTTATATTTAGTAGCACATATCTATGTGGTTGTAATAATTATAATTATTATAGTGTAATATTTGAGGTCCCCTAAACTGGTCAGCCTATAGTAGGAAATATTATTGATTTCTTATTTGGTTGATATTGAGTCAAGATTTAATCCAGACATCTTAATTTATTGAATCTTGTCTCAATATTATTCATGTATATATAATAAAATGAATTAAACTCACCTTATAGATAACCTTTATAAATAGATACTTTTTTTGGGATTTATTTTTTATATATGATTTTAAATGACTAAGGTATCAATAAAACAACATTAATGAAAAATAATTAACTATGTGTGTATTGAATATGAAATAATGGTTTACTTAAGAAAAAATTTTCCTCTCAATTGGATAGATCAATTGATAATTTATGAGACCTCTTTATTTAGTTTCTCCAATTACATTTTTGTTTAAATTCACTATGATAGTAAAAAATGATGGTGAAAGATCATATCCATTGCATAGAGTACCATTACAATTATTTCTTGAAGTTTTTATTATCTCAATTGGTTGTATATATTCTTTAAATAGTTTTATATATAATATTTAAAACATTATTAAAAATGCATCTAACTTTTCAAGTAATAACATATGAAATTCCAAATGTAGTAACTAATATAAAAAAATATGTGAATCATGAATTCTCAATCCAAATAACCTACGATTATTTAAGCCAACACATCTTTAAATGTTACTTGAAAACCCATCATACACTTTCACATGTTAAATATTTTTAATGAATAAATATTTCTCCATAATTTTCATTAAATTAAAAACTATCACATAATTTTCATTCTCATTTGGCCATAAATCATGCTTCATACTAATTTGTAAGTCCTCCCACCCATTAAGACCGTCCTTTTATATTCCATTCTCATTATTTTGTGTGAGGATAAATTTTTTATAAAATTTATTTCCAATATGTATAACATCAAGATTATGAAAAAAAATAAATTATTAATATATAATAATAAAAAAACACACATTTTTCTTCCATTTTTGTGCTTTAATTTTACCTGATGATATACCTTGAACTCATTTCCCACTATGATTGAAATTATGGAGCTTATTAAATTCTATTTCAATATTTACATGCTATTATAATATTACCAAACTTTTATATAACTTTATAGGTGGTCTATAATCAATTATTCCATTGAATTCAAAATCTTCAAACCAAAATATATTAGATGCATCGATAAATATAATATGAGACAAGATGAACCATTTTTTGTGTATAAGGTAGTCATTCATAATCAAAATCAAATTTACAACTAAAAAAGGCAACCCAGTGTTACTGCTCCAACTAGATAAGTGCCAAATTAATGGGAAGCCACTAATGGTCCATATTAATGAAACATGCATTTTGATGTTTTTCATAATTGATGCATAATATGTCTCAAAACCATTTTTCCGTAACTCTTTTAATAATTTAATTATAGGTTCCAAAAATAAAACAATTTTATTTAAACATATTTTTTTTCTATGAATAATCATCGAAATGATGAAGGAATTTTCTTTCATATATGTAACGAACTGGACTCGAACAACCACCCGAACAGTGCGAAACGGGTCGGGTGTCACTACCTTAGGTGCACCTCCCTGAACACCGAAGCATGCCGACTAGCAGCGAGGGTCTTATAGGTATAGTAGAGAGGCTATACCCTCTAGGAGGATAATAACGGTACTGGTCCGAGTATAATAATAGACATTCAGTGGAAGAAACAACTCAACAGACTCAAACCAGACCCACAGAGCGGAAGCACAACAACAAATAAAAATAACAGAAGAAATAAATATAATAGCAGAAGTGGAAAGTAAACACAACATCATGCTGAAAACAAATTTTAACTTCTAAATAATCAGCAAAACATGCATCCAAAGCAAGTCATACATATCCATATGTAAAGGCGCCAATGGATAACTATAAGTAGCTAAAAACAAGCAAGAATTATGATACAGGACGGAAAAACGAGGAAACACCAGCTAGGAAAGACCTCAAGGTCCCTACCATCTCCATGCAATAGCTAATGCAGTCCAGCTCCGGTAGCTGGCCTCTTTCCTGCATGTAAAACCATATAGTCTAAACGCCTCCTGAAGGGTCCATGCAGGGTGTGGGACGAATCTCAGTAGGATACCACCTAATGGTTTGTACCTAATATAAGTGTTTATGCATGCATGAATTTATATGGAAAATAGTAACAATATGATGCACACAAATAAATACAAACTCTACTGGTGCTCAACAGCCACCATGGAGTGTCACCTGCTTCGACCAATGCCGGAATCTCTGTCATGTAACCTGGCACCATGTGCCTCTAACACCTCGTGTCTCAAGTACCAATGTTCCGAAGCCATACCCATGAAGTAGCAACCTGATAGCATGTGCCTCCTGACACCTCGTGTCTCAAGTACCGACGTCCCGAAGGCACGCCATAAAACTAGTAACCCGGTGGAACAAAGACATATGTCCTCAAATAAGTAACTGGGGGGATAATGATATCTATAACACCCCGATATTTTATGATAACTATTCTTTTTAATTTATTTGATGTCATGTGTTTTATGCTACACCAAGATTATCTTGTTCTATATGCAACACCGTATTAGCTTGTAGTATATGCAACACAATTCTTGGATCGTGTTATACACAATTTCAAGTTCATTTGATATAAGTTATTCTACGCAACATTGAGGGTATATATATATATTCAATGTACAAATGAAATATGGTTGGATTTTGTTATACGCAACAACAAAGGAGTCTTTCACTACACGCAACCCTAACTTGTCTTGCATTACACGCAATCACGACCTTCCTCGATAGCGTGTGTTGTACGCAATACCGGGTTTTACTAAACAACGATATATTATTATAATATTATTATGAACTAGCCTTTATGAAGAGTATTAACTAAATTTTTAATTTTATAACATTATTATTCATCTTACACATTTTCTAGAACATGGTATAAGAACAAAATAAATTTTTCGGGTAAAATAAGTATTTTTCAAAAAATGCAGTTTTGCCGCCTATTGATGGCGCACCCACATTAAATATAGTTTTTTACATGTTTATAAGTTCAATTTGACAAAATAAACTTCTTCTTTGGAATCAGGAAATAAAAATTTACTTTGGACGAATTTTTCATTTTATTCTGGTAACTTTCATATTTTGATGAATAGTAGAAACATGCTATATTTTAATTAAAAACAACTTTTTTCATCGCAATAACTTATGTGGTTAAATTATAATATTGAATGGTTTTAAAGTATAAATAGAATATATTTTTATGATTTAATATAATTTTTGTCATTAGCATTGATTTTACATTGAATTCGTAGGTTAAATAAATTCAATCTTTTGCAATGTTTTAAACAAAAACCCGTTTTTTTGACACCGGGATTAATTTTAATTTAATTTCTGCAACTTCTATGTATTGAATTTGGAAAAATGGATTCCATATTTGGAATCAGTGGGTCCAAATTATGTTAATATGCTACTTTTTATTTTTGGGAATTATGAATAGTAACTACGGTAAATTTTATTTACCATAGTCAAATGTAAATCGTGTCATTAAGGGTAAATATAATATTATAAAATTACCCTAACACATGGAAAAATCCTATTTTATGACTAAAAGTCGACTCATATCACCTAAGGGTCGGATTAGAATCATTTAATGGACTTTTTTCCATGAAAATAACTTAATTATTATTAAAACCAAAGAAAGTGACAACATGTCACTCTTTTAAATCTTATAAGTATATTAATTTTAGGTTAGTGATAAAACTCATGAAACTTAGAAAATTAATAGTCTCCAGAAATCTAATGAAATTATATACATAATATTAATTTATTTATAATTGTTAAAGATTAAATAATTATCATTAATTGTAACACAATAGTGATGTAGAAATTGTTTATCTAGTGAAAAATCAAGAATATAGTTTCTATGAAACTAATAGTAACTATAAAATGCCCAAAACCCTGACCAAACCTTATTTGTCATGTATATTTAAACCATAATCATCCAATGGTCGAATAATTGACCATTTAGAGCCTTATAAAAGCGATTATGAAACTTATATTATTTTATTTTAAATGATGCCAAAGTTGTCACCTTCATAATTTAATAAATATAACAATTTAAATATTGTGATTTTAAGATGATAAATTTGAGTAAAATTATTATTATAAAATTTTATAGATTTATCTTCATCATAGTATTTTATTTTTAATTTTTATGGATCAAATAAGTATATTAAATAATTATACAAAAATGTTGTAGTAATTATTTTATTAAGAGATAAACCAAATAAATGGTTTTAAAAATAATAAAATAAATATTATATGAACTATTTAATGTGATACACTAATTTTATAGATACATATGACCTTTTATGATTCTATTAAATGTTTTAGTTCGAACATATATTCTGTATATAGTTTATTTAAATTCAAATAAATGAATAGTGCCAAAATTGACACTATTGTTATTTTATAAAAATAATATATTATAAAATTGATTAAAAATCAAAAATATATTTAAAAATTATAAATTTAAATTTATATGGTAGAAACTATTATAAAGTATCCAATTATGGACAATTCACAAAAATAATTAATTATTTGTTATAATTTAAATTTTAGAATGTTATTACCACAAATAAAATTAAATTGATTAAATTAGGATAAATCAAGTTGATAATGATTAAAATAAATTCCTAACATGTCTAAATTTGATTTGTTGATGATATTAAAACCCTATATAATCTAATATTCGGATATGAGTTATTTTTGGAGGTTTTTAAGTGTGGTTAGATTTATTATAAATTAATATTTTTAAGAATTCAAATGGTGCCCCTCTCCTCCCTTATAAAAGGGAACCTCCTCCCTCCCTTCCTCACACAAATTTGAGCCGTAAAACTCGGCAAAACTCTTCCAAATGCTCTTCTCCAATTCCCTAGAAACATCTTAGAGGTCCTTTTCTTCTTCAAAGACCAATTTTAGTGCCCTAAGAGGAGTTCTCAAAGAGGCGCTTCAAAGAAGAGGTAATTTCCGTTACCGATTCTTTCACCTTTATTTCTTCATCCAAATTCTTCTTCTTAGGTTGTTTCATTATGAAGTAATAACATCAGTATCACTCATATACAGATATGTTATTATAAATATGAAACAACCCTATTTCACCATCTATCCATCCTACGGAAAACGAAATCACCGCGTGTGCGTATGTACGGAATACCGTCTCCACGCCGTGGTGTAATCTATTTTCCACCACCACATTACTTGGATGGGTATAATGATGTAAATAATAACTATATATGATTATTTTAAATTGATATTGATTCTGTAATAGTATTCATACACTCCAATAAAATTCCACAATCATGGGAACGATATCATCGCTCGTGCGTATGTACGGAATACAGTCTCCACGACGCGATGAGATTCATTCTCAATGATTAACCATTCATAAATGATTATAAAGTATATATAATAAGTAATCATGAAATATATGACATAATAATGATACTATATTTATGTGTATATATATATATATATGTACGTCATCCAATTAATTTCATTCAATTCAATGAGGAAACGGAAACAACGTTCATGCATATGTACGGCCTACCGTCTCCATGAACGGTGAATTTATTTCCATTTATAGATCTATTATATATATGTATATTCTGAATATATATTATATATAAATCATGTTTTAAATTCTGTATGTAAGTAACCATGATCTAAGTAGTCATATGAATTATTACAAGTCAAAACATGGATGACAAATGAAAGGATTTTACCCAAAACGCTCTTTAACATGAAATTTACAAAAGAACAGGTAATATAAAGTCATAAGTGAACCCTATATGATATCATAACAATTAATATGATTCTATAATAAGTCAATAACATTATTTAAATCATTATACAGGAGGTTCGGATACGTACGAAGCATATCAGACCTATGGTAAGGGATAATTTTGCAAATCTCATTTTTATCCGAGATTGCTTATGCGTAAGTATTTACTGGGGTTATATCTATCATCCATGTCCATGTTTTATAAAAGTGTTTTCATGTATGTTTAAAGTCCTTTTTAACCATCATTGACTTTTACTACATGGTATGTAAGGAATCTTCCTTTTTTTACCATACGAGGTACTTTTTTACTTTTCCGGCAAAAGTACGAGGATAATGTTATTTTTAACTTATATGGAATGAAAGGATTTTTAAGGTTTTATAAAGCCTTATTTTCATGAAGCTTCCTCCAAATTATTTCATGACTATTTTCAAAAAAATCTTTTTCATTTAGAATTCCATGACATTTTGTGAAAAGAAAATTATTTTGAAGAACAAAGGATATTTTCCTCAAGAATTCATTTCAAATGTTTTATCAAAACCATTTTTCCATCTAAGATGACATTATTTCATATGTGTATGTTTCAAGTATAATGTCTCTATGATTTACATGGTTTCAATTTTATTATTATGACATGACATCCATTACTTTTATATGGATTATGTGATGATGGGATGATGTTTATGAAACCCATTTTATTAGTTGGGTTATTATGAATGATGTTTGTTTATTTTGTGGCACAAGTAAGAATGATTTCATTATGAGATGAGTGGGACCAATATCTCCCTCAAATGCATTGGGTAAAGATTTATATCTCATGAGATAGACATGGCTGGAACGGAAAGTTAAACTGGTTCAGTAACACAGGACTGGAACGAGTAGTGAACTCGATTCAGAAAGGGACTTTGTCCACTAAGATGGTCTTGGCAGCAATGCCTTGGCTAATATGGAAATCATATCATGTGCTTAATGGTTGCCAAAATTACATTATTTATTCCCATGCTATTTTATCATTCTTAATGTCTCATTATGATCTATGCCTTACATACTTCCATGTTTTATGTCATTGCTCAAGCTTTTGATGTTTGAACATTATGTTCATGTTTTTAAGTTCAAATGGATATGGTATGTTTTATTTTATCCATTATTACCCTTACTGAGAATTTGACCTCACCCTATTTATGTTTTCTTTTCCCTAGGATATAAAGAAAGGTTTTAGGTAAAAAAGGGGAAGATCTTAATGGGAGATGTTGAAGATCTTTCACCACGATTAGAAGATTACGTTCCAAGTTTCCAAAGACACTAAACTATTACGGTACTTGTGTGTCTGTTTTTGTTATCTATTAAGTATTCCGAAAAAGTAATGTAATGTCCATGTACGAAAAGATTAGGGTCTCTACAGTTGGTATGAAAGAAAAGTTTTAGTCAACCTTTGGAAACTAGGATGTGAAAACGTTAGTAAGATCCCTAGAGACATTTATAAGGTATGTCTAGGGATGTCCCTAAGGATAAGTATACGTATAGGATGTAGTCCTAAAACTATGGTAACGATCTTAGAATTTAACCTATGATGTTAGATATTTAGGGTACTCCCCCTTTACTATGTTGTTTTCTCTAGCATGATTTTTTCCTCTCACAGAATTCTTTTTGTGTTTTAGTTAATGGAGGGAACCAGAAGGAATTTGGGTAACATTTAATCCAATGGAAAAATTGGCGACTATGAGCAACAAAATTGTGTAATGCCTAGAGAGAAAGATATTGTGATTATGCCGAATCAGTCATCGTGATATAAGATTAACAAGGTTAAATTTAGTGGTATTCCTAATTCATCAAATAAGAGGAAGATATAATTTTATACATGTTCGCATGTGGAGGAGCATAAAGAAAGGAAGATTGAGATTTCTGAAGAAGGGAAGAAGAACCTTGAGGAATACCTCAAATGGAGGGACAGATGTTATCTGTGTGGTGAAAAGGGTCATAGAGTGACAGACTGTTATGGAGTTCAATGTCTTATTTATGGCGAACATGGGCATTACCCAACTCAATGCCCTGACCTAAAAAGTTACTTCTAAATCAACGACGGAATTATTCCAGGACAATCATTGAATAGGATGGATTGAAGTGTTTATGTATTGGTATTCAAGAATAATGTTGTTGAGGTACTTTTATGGCTTATTAGAATATTTTTGTATTAGTCTATTGTGGTTTTTAATAATTTTATGGTACCGGTAACCATGGAATGTGATTGAGATATTTTTGGAAGAAAGATGATATGCGCATAATGAAGGGATAAGGAAAAAAATGAAATGTTTGACAGTATTCATGATCTCATGATTGATATAAGGACTAAGTGATATCATGGTTTGAGTATAGAGAATTTTGAGGATTTTGGTATGTGGAAAGTGTTAACTTTTAACTGCATTCATGTTTTCACTAAGGTTCAATGGGTATTCATTCTTCAAGAGAATAAATGATTACGGTATTCACATTTTTGTAATTTGACCAACAAGATATATCTTATGATATATGGGGATCAACGATGGTATTAAATACCTGGTAATCATTTTCACTATATTATGAGAGTGGACTGCAGTATTATGGATAAGCCTAAAGATTGGAATGGATTATGTTGGACGTAAGTTAGTATTGTTTAAGGATATAAGTTGTTTCGATATTATTGATGGGATGTTATAGTAATATAGTTTTAGAAAAAGGACAACCTACAGGACGGGCGATAGCCCATCGCGTCGGACAAGGATGTGGGAATCGAACCCACAACCGAAATGCGACTGGCATTTATCGCCTACCACTGGCCTACAGGAAGTCCCTAGTTAGTATAAACTAGTTTTATTTTATTAAGCGGTATGATATATGAAGTATAAGTTCATTTTTGGAACCATATACGATTAATTTAACCATAATATGGACTTATAAATTTTTCTAACCTTTTTTTAAAAGAGATGGAATGACCAATCATTCTATCACATGATCTGCTAACACATCACGAATAACAAATTCAACTTCATTTCTTTAAGGGATGAAGTGGAAATTGTTCAATTCACGAACAACAGTGAGATTGTACCAAAATCATGCAAGTATTTCTTTTAATTCATCAACTTTAGGGAAATGATCTTGAAAACCAAAAATGTTGTCCAAGTAACCTTATATCCAATGAATCAGATGGTACCATAGATCATCACAAATCAATATCTTTGTGATTGTTGGATTTTTCATAGCCATGTTCTCTACCAATCTCCATCAGAAGTTGATGGTTAGATTTCTCCTCCATATCCACATTTTCACCTATGATCTCCTATGTGGAAAACTAGTGATGAGTTAATTTGGGTAACCGTTATGTTTCATACTTCACTTTTTAAAATTAAGTTTTAGCATTCCTTTTTACGATGTGGGTTTCTATGAAAGAAATTCTCAAGTAACAAACCATTTATAACCTCGACGAATTTTGAGGGAGAAATTCATTTTAAGGGGGGTAGAATGTAACACCCCGAGATTTTATGATAACTATTCTTTTTAATTTATTTGATGGCATGTGTTTTATGCTAAACCAAGATTATCTTGTGCTATACGCAACACCGTATTAGCTTGCAGTATATGCAACACAATTCTTGGATTGTGTTATACACAATTTCAAGTTCATTTGATAGAAGTTATTCTACGCAACATTGATTGTATATATATATATGCAATGTATAAATGAAATATGGTTGTATTTTGTTATACACAACAACAAAGGAGTCTTTCACTACAAGCAACCCTGTCTTGGCTTGCATTACACGCAATCGCGACCTTCCTCGATAGCGTGTGTTGTACGTAATACCGAGTTTTACTAAACAACGATATATTATTATAATATTCTTATGAACTAGCCTTTATGAACAGTATTAACTAAATTTTGAATTTTATAACATTATTATTCATTTTACACATTCTCTAGAACATGGTATAAGAAAAAAATAAATTTTTCAGGTAAAATAAGTATTTTTCAAAAAATACAATTTTGCCGCCTTTTGATGGTGCACCCACTTTAAATCTAGTTTTTGACATTTTTATAAGTTCAATTTGACAAAATAAAATTCTTATTTGGAATCAAGAAATAAAAATTTACTTTGGATAAATTTTTAATATTATTCTGGTAACTTTCATATTTTGATGAAGAGTAAAAACACGCTATATTTTAATTAAAAAAAACTTTTTCATCGCAATAACTTATGTAGTTAAATTATAATATTGAATTGTTTTAAAGTATAAATAGAATATATTTTTACCATTTAACATAATTTATGTCATTAGCATTTATTTTACATTGAATTCGTAGGTTAAATAAATTCAATCTTTTGCAATGTTTTTAACAACAACCCGTTTTCTTTCGACAACGAGATTAATTTTAATTTAATTTCTGCAAATTCTGTGTATTGAATTTGAAAAAATGGACTCCATATTAAGAATCAGTGGGTTCAAATTATGTTAATAGGATAATTTTTATTTTTGGGAATTATGAATAGTAACTACGGTAAATTTTATTTACCATAGTCAAAGGTAAATTGGGTAATTAAGGGTAAATATAATATTATAAAATTACCCTAACACATGAAAAAATCATATTGGATGACTAAAAGTCGACCCATATCACCTAAGGGTCGTATTCGAATAATTTAATGGGCTTTTTTCCATGAAAATAACTTAATTATTATTAAAACCAATGAAAGTGACAACATGTCACTCTCTTAAATCTTATAAGTATATTAATTTTAATTTAGTGATAAACTTCATGAAACTTAAAACATGAATATTCTACAGAAATCTAATGAAATTATCTACATAATATTAATTTATCTATAATTTCTAGGGATTAGATAATTATCATTAATTGTAACACAATAGTGATGCAGAAATTGTTTATCTAGTTAAAAATCAAAAATACAGTTTCTATCAAACTAATAGTAACTATAAAATGACCAAAACCCTGACCAAAAATTATTGGTCATGTACATTTAAACCATAATCATCAAATGGTATAATATTTGACCATTTGGAGCCTTATAAAAGCGATTATGACACTTATATTATTTTATTTTAAATGATGCCAAAGTTGTCACCTTCATAATTTAATAAATATACCAATTTAAATATTGTGATTTTAAGATTATAAATAGAGTAAAAGTATTATTATAAAACTTAATAGATTTATCTTCATCATAGGATCTTATTTTTACTTTTTATGAAACAAATAAATATATTAAATAATTATAAAAAAATGTTGTAGTAATTATTTTTTTAAGAGATAAACCAAATAAATGGTTTTAAAAAAAATAAAATAAATATTATATGAACTATTTAATATGCTACACTAATTTTCTAGATACATATGACCTTTTATGATTCTATTAAAGCTTTTATTTCGAACATATATTCTGTATATATTTTATTTAAATTCAAATAAACAAATAGTGTCAAAATTGACACTACTGTTATTTTATAAAAATTATATATTATAAAATTGATTAAAAATAAAAAATATATTTAAAAATTATAAATTTATATTTATATGGTAGAAACTATTATAAAGTATCTGATTATGGACAATTCACAACAAATAATTAATTATTAGTTATAATTTAAATTTTAGAATGTTATTACCACAAATAAAATTAAATTGATTAAATTAGGATAAATCATGTTGATAATGTTTAAAATAAATTCCTAACATGTCTAAATTTGATTGGTTAATGATATTACACCCAATATCATCTAATATTTTTATATGAGTCATTTTTTGGGGATTTTAAGTGGGGTTAGATTTATTATAAATTAATATTTTTAAGAATTCCAAAGGTGCCCCTCTCCTCCCTTATAAAAGGGCACCTCCTCCCTCCCTTCCTCACACCAATTTGAGATTTCAAGCTCGGCCAACCCCTGCCAAATTCTCTTCTCCACTTCCCTAGAAACATCCTAGAGGTCCTGGTCTTCTTCAAAGACCAATTTTAGTGCCCTAAGAGGAGGTCTCAAAAAGGCGCTTCAAAGAAGAGGTAATTTCCGTTACCGATTCTTTAACCTTTATTTCTTCTTCCAAATTCTTCTTCTTAAGTTGTTTCATTATGAAGTAATAACATCAGTATCACTCATATACTGATATATTATTATAAATATGAAACAACCCTATTTCACCATCTATCCATCCTACGGAAAACGAAATCACTGTGCGTGCGTACGTACGGAATACCGTCTCCACGCCGTCGTGTAATCTATCTTCCACCACCACCTTACTTGGATGGGTATAATGGTGTAAATAATAACTATATATGATTATTGTAAAGTGATATTGATTATGTACTAGTATACATACACTCCAATTAAATTCCACGATCATGGGAATGATATCATCGCTCGTGCGTATGTACGGAATACCGTCTCCACGACGCGATGAGATTCATTCTCAATGATTAACCATTCATAAATGATTATAAAGTATATATAATAAGTAATCATGAAATATATGAAATAATAATGATACCCCAATATGTGCCATAGGTCGTGCCACCCAAAAGTTTTCAAAAACACAAAAAGAGATATTCACCACATACCTGAGACTCGTACGATAATACTCCTCTGATAAAAGCCTCCAAATAGGTCTAAAACACAGTAGATCTACAAAATAATCAAAACCAATCAAACCCCAATAACATGTTATAGAACATAGATCAAGAAAAATGGCTCAAGAGGAATCAAGGACATACCGAGGGGGTTCCAACGCATCAAATGATGCTCGAAATGGAGTTCATATGAATATCTGGGAAGTAATTAAAGGTTCGGCCGGCTCTCCCCGTGTGATCCACGAGTGGGAGGATGAAAGGAGAGAAGAATGAGAAATCCTGAGTGGCCTGAAACATAAAAACCCTAACTTTATGTGGCTGCACGGTTAACCCGCACGGTTTGGAAAACCGTGCGCTCATAGTAAGGTTGTCACTGGCTCACCCAGGAACATCGCACGACCATCCCGAAGAGTTTGACAATCCCTGTGCCACCTGTGCAGAGCCCACAGTCTCCCTCAGAGACTTCTCATGGGTCTCCCGCATGGTTTGTTCAAACCATGCACCAACCGTGCGCATGTGCACGACTTCCAAAAATTCAAACAGGTTCGGAATTTTGACCCTCTCTAAAATCCCAGGTTCTTACAAACTCCCCACCTTAACCTAGCCCATCCCCGAGCTATGAAACAAACTCAGATATGGAAACAGAAATTCCACCCTGATCATAGTAACCCGGACTCCCCCGGTCTCAACGATCTGGCTAAATTCCTCAAGGGGCTCCCCTCCTGAGGAATTTCCTAACTCTATCTCAACCCAACAAAACTCAAAAAAAGTGAAGGTTCTCTAACCTGAGTTTTGGACGCATGGTCCTCCTGTGACGCATCGTCACCCCTGCCCCTCATTGGTGCTCCCGTGTCATTTTCGACACCCAACGTATTCTGTACCGCATCGGTGTCCACCTCAATGAGGTCCTTCATCCCATGGATTCTCAAAAAAAACCTGTTGCCTAGCACCTCAATTAACCCGCATTTTCAATGCCCTGATGCCCACGACACCTCAAGTAACCCTCATATTTGATGCCCCGATGCCCAAGGAACCTCATGTAACCCGCATCCTCGATTCCTCGATGCTCAAGGCATCTCATGTAACCCACATCCTTGATGCCCTGATGCCCAAGGAACCTCATACATACACACACACACACATATATATATATATAATGCCCCCGATATGATGCCAATCCCACTGACCAACATCTAGTTAGTCCACATAAACCATGTGCACCTCATGCACTCAAAACAGACATGCCTTTACAGGCCATTCCAAAAAAGAGAACAAGAAAATCATGGCCACACACGTAGTGTGCCTCTATCCTTCATCGGGTCACCAGCCTGCTCATCCTTTGGTAGCCCCACGGCATGCACCTGGCCTGAAATACGACCGCCTAATGCTTGACCTCCCTGCGCTGATGCTCTAGTCCCCGACCACAGACCCCTTAGCTGGGTTCCACTGTCTCTATCACATCATTCGCTTACAGCTGAACCTCATCTACCCTCCCCTGGTACTGAACCTGAACCAACTCCAGATGCTACAGTCTGTCCTGGTCCCTGCCTACTGACTTTTTGAGAAGGATTCCTGCATAACCTTTCAAGATGACCGACCTGTCCACATGCCCGAAACCCCTTTGGAAGCTTATCACACTGAGTCCGAACTTTTCATGGAGTCCCACACTAAAATTAAACCACCGTTGAACTGCTATGGGGTGGTCTAGTTGAGACCTTGGTCTGACTGCCCTACTGGAACTCATCCCATCCTCGCTTCCTGCTATCCGAAACATGACCTGAAGCCGTCATCCAACCAACATGGGGTCTATCCCTATGGTTTCCCTCTACTATGATCACCTGATTCACCACCTCTAAGAAGGAACCTAGCCTAAAGATATTAACCTAGATCTGAATGGCATGTTGTAATCCATCCTCAAAGTGCCTCTCCCTTGTCACGTCATCGCTTACCATACCAGGTGAAAAGTGAGATAGTTCAGTGATAGTTGATGCATAGATCATGATAGACTTGTCCCCCGGCTGAAGGCTCAAGAACTCCGGAGCTCTCTATTCCCTCAGTGTCAATGCGTAACATTTCTTGAAGAACCTGTCCTCGTATTCCTTCCATACTAGTCCCTCATGCCTGCGTGCCTAAACCTGTACATCCAACCAACACTTTTCCAGTCCTCTCATCATGTACGTTTCTAGATTGACCCTCCACCCTAGAGGCATCTCGAGCTAATCAAAAATCATCTGCATGCTCTCTATCCAGTTCTCAGTCACCTGCAGACCACCCTCACCCTAAAAAAGTGGCGGGTGCTATGACTGGAACTCCCACGTCAGATATTCCATAGATGGATCTATACCCTGCACACCTCTATCGATCCCCTACAAGACACGTACTACGATATCTTAGAGCTGCTTGTCGAGCCATGGTCTGAACACTACCAAACCCGGCTGTTGTACTACTAGCACTGGATCATGGAACTGATCCTGCCCCTGAGCCTATACCTGCAGCTCATGCACTGCCTGGGTTGAATCCAGAACCTGATCCTACACCTGCGGCACTGTACCGTCTCCTATATGACGCTCCATCTGATTCGACTAATAGAACGTGCTGAATATCATAAATGTTCAGATATCCCATATATATAACAATATAAATTCAACACAGATAAGGAAAGTAGGAAAGAGGTAGCATAAACAACTACCCTTACTTTCCCATATCGCAACCCATGCTCAAGGCATCCCGATCTCCTGGCCTCCTTACCTCCCCCCAACAGAGGCAAGTATCAAAAGTACCTCAGTCCATTCCCATACTGACAACTAACGTTGCCTCAAAATGACGACCAAGTTTCCCAATCATAATGATCAAAATCACCTCAAACATAGTACCTGCCTGCTCGTACAAGATCCAGACCCAAAAATACTGTCAGTTTCAATTCTAAAAATATTAACGCATGGCATAACAAATTGCAATCAGCAAGAAATGTTATCAGTAATTTCACCTACTCACATTTCAGAAGAATCTGATGCCTCGAAATTGACAGTATTCACATAGCATTATCACTTCACAAAGCATACGTGAAATTCTGAAATTGAAATATTCTAAAATATGCCTATCAAAATCCAATCAATCAAGCCTTGCCATACCGGGATAAGGTCCAATTTTCTCTTACCGCACCGAGTCAAGGGTTTCATATCACAATTAATAACATCACACACCAGGTGAGCCAACGAGGTGGAAATCATATAAACCTTAATCTGAGAAAAAGAAAATAGCAATTCCCACCCATGGAAACTTGGTAAAACCCTTGTACCTGGGACTGCAGGCACCCAAGAACAAGCTATAAATCCAGTTCCAATAACAACCTATCTCCAGTCTACCAAATCCAAAATAGTAAAAAAACAGAAATAAAAAGATAAGTCTTAACCCATTAGTATCCATCAATACACTGCTACCAAATCCCTGTCAAGAACTCCTCTGATACCACTTTGTAATGACCCGGACCCAAACATCCACCCAAACAGTGCTAAACAGGGCGGGTGTTACTACCTTAGGCGCACCTCCACGAATGCTAAAGGCTATCAACTAGCAGCGAGGGTCTTATAGGTATAGTGGGGAGGCTATACCCTCTCAGAGGATAAAAATGGTACTCATATGAGTATAATAATAGTTATTATGTGGAAGAAACAACTCAACAAACTCGAACCAGACCCGCAGAGCGGATGCACAACAATAACAACAAACAGCGGAAGCAATAAATATAATAGCAGTAGTGGAAAGTAAACACAAGAACATACTTAAAACCACATGTAACTACTAAACAAAAAATAAAACACACATCCAAAGAAATTCATACATATCCATATGTAAAGCCACAATGGCTAACCATAAGTATCTACAAACAAGAAATAATGCTGATACATGAAGGAAAAACAAGGTAAATCCAGCAAGGCAAGACCTCAAGGTCCCCACCATCTCCATGCAATAGCTAATGTAGTTCAGTTCCTGTAGCTGGCCTCTTTCCTACACGTAAATCCGTAATGTTTGCACGCATCCTGAAGGGCCCGTGCAGGGTGTGAGATGAATCTCAGTAGGATACCACCCAATGGTGTGTATATAAAAAAGTGTTTTAGCATGCATTCATTTATAAGGAAAACAGTAACAATATGATGCACACAAATAAACAAAAACTCCACTAGTCCTCAGCAGCCACCATTGAGTGTCACTTACTTCGGCCAATGCCAGAATCTCTATCATGTAACCCGGAACCACGTGCCTCCTGACACATTGTGTCTCAAATACCGATGTCCCGAAGGCACATCCAAGAAGTAGCAACCCGGCACCATGTGCCTTCTGACACCTTGTGTCTCAAGTACCAATGTCTTGAAGTCCCAACCCTAAACTAGTAACCTGGAGGAAAAGTGATGTCTATCCTCAAATAAGTAACCGGAGGGACAAAAATATCTTCCCTCAAATAAGTAACCGGAGGGACAACGATGTCAGACCTCAAATCACGCCGAGCCTCAACCCCCAACCCGATAGCCTCAATGCTATCCCCTGAATGCTCCTCACCTTCCACGTGTCTTCCTAAAGCAAGAACCCGCAACCAAAGTTCCTAAACCGCAACTACGGGGGCCTCTACCCACCCGAGTGGTCAAAACCACCTCATCACAAAGTATTTCTATGTGCACACTACTCAAATTTTCAGGTGAGCGGTAATCACCAAAAATAGTACCTAATCCACCACACCTCTGACACCTCGTGTCCATATGACCATGCCACACATGTTTGACGGCCTCTCCATCCAAGTATCACAGGCCATGCCAAACCTGATAGTCGACCTGCCTCAAGCTGATATCCATGATGCCCAATCACATGGTCTGAACCACCCAAAGTATCCTGGACCAAGCCCAACTTGTGATCCTCATCACTCAAGAATATCTGGGCCATTCCCAACACAACCAAGAGGTTAAAGTATATACAATTCAGTAAGTACATATATAACACATTCAAACAAAACACATAAACAGACAAAAAAATCTAAACAGTTGAATTTCTTTAGCCCAAAGGTTATCAAAAAATAGTACTGAGGTCTTGAATTCCTCAAACAATTCATCACAAGGTTTAATAAACTAAACCCAATGGTTTCGAACAATACAAATCAAGTATAACCATTATGGAAACCCCCTGCCAAAATGCACTATATGAGCAATGACATCTCACCCAACCATGATCAATCAAAATAGGAAAAGGGGAATACCCAATGGTATCCCATAGGTATATAAGAAACTTAATATGTAACATAAGATAAATTAGGGTCTATGTCAAAATACCCAAATACACACCATAGGCCATGGCACTGAAAAGTCTGGGAAAACATGAAACAAGATATGCACCACCTACCTAAGACTCATATGATGCTACTCCTCTGATAACAGCCTCCAAATAGGTCTAAAACAAGATAGATATACAAAACAATCAAAACCACTCAAACCCCACTAACTACTTCTAGAATAGAAATCAAGAAAAATGGATCAAGTTGAATCAAGACCATACCTAGGGGGTTCCAACGCATCAAACTATGTTCGCAACGGAGTTCAGACGAAGATACGGGAAAGATTTGAAGGTCCGGATGGTTCTCTACACATGATCCACGAGTGGGAGGAAGAAAGGAGAGAAGAATGGGAAATCCCAAGTGGGACGAAACTTAAAAACCCTAACTTTAAGTGGCCCCATGGTTAACTCACACGATTTTGGAAATCTGTGCACCAACTGTGCAGTTGCCACTGCCTCTCCCAGGAACTTTGCATGACCATCTGGCACAGTTTGACAAACCGTGTGCCGCCTGTGCGGAGCCCACTGTCTCACCTAAAGACTTTGCACGTGTTTCCCGCATGGTTTGTTCAGACCGTGCACCAACCATGCGCACCTACACGACTTCAAAAAATTCAAAAAGGTTCGACACACTCTAAAAACGCAGGTTCTTACAATATACATATATGGAGGTATATTATAATGGATCAAAAAAACAAAAAATGTTATAACTGGTATTCAATGTCTTGAATGGTTTTAATATATTGATAACTAATACCAAACACAAATTCATTATATTAGATGATAAATATATGGGTATTGAATCAAATGTTTCCAAAACCTTTGAATCTCATATATATTGAATTAACCCATCATTATTATTTTTCATAACATTCCACATAAGGTTATCATTGCACTTTTATCACATGGTCAATCTATTCAATCGATTTAAAATAAATATTAAAAACCCATTACAAGATTTTTCTTTTTCTTATTCATTATAGTAGTATGTTGATTCATACTTTCAAAAATATTAATTAATTCTATATAGAAGATAAAATTTTTTTTCAATCATTATGACTTGAATCCTATCGAAAATATAGAATACAATCATCAAGATAAATAAGTATTTTGTATAATGGATCCCTATACTGTCAAAAACATTATTTTCGTCCTGAAAATAATCAGGATTTTTAGCTTTAGGAAATAGATCACACAATAATTTCATTATCATGAACATTGTCTTATTTTTAATTCCATGTAGTAACATGATATTGTATAACGTCAATATAAAATTAAGATTAGAATACTTGAGAGACATCCTCCATAAAAAAACATGATTTATATATTTAAAGAAATCAGGAAATGAATTCTTTTACTCAGTATGAATTAGTCTCTATAGTATTGGAAAGATGGTATAGTGATATGTTTCAATCTTGATTTTTTTATCCCGAGGTAAAATGGAAAAAAAATTTCAAGTATATATCTAAAAAAAAATTCACTAGTAATATTGATTTTTTTAATATTTATGATGTTTTTATACAGTTTCAAAAACCTCATTTATCTTGTTCTGAATTTCAATATCCATTATCGAGGAAGTATCATTCTCATTCTGTTGATTGACATTAGTGTTAAAACATTTTGTACCATTCATTTCCCCATTACAAATCCAATTTACATATTTGGTAGGTAATCGCATCAATATAATGTGTCAATAAACATCATTTTCCATCAACTATATTCTGAATTTACATTTAGGACATATAAATTTTATTCTCCCATAAATAAATAAACTAGAAATTTAAAAATATGAAATATTTTCTAGACCCTTAGTATACTATGGTTTTTTTCATTGATAATGTTTTCCAACATTTATCCATATAACACCAAATTTATATACTCTTTGAAATAAAAAATTATTAAATAATAACTCCTCAAAACCATTAAGTTTCTATCAATGTCTAAAATAAATTATTAAAATTTAAATTCAATTTGAAAATTCCAATTTATCATAAAAATCATAAAGCAATTAGAATGGGACCAATTTGAAAACTCAAAAACCAATTGTACAACAATTTTATAAACCAATTTTTCTTTAAAATATTTTGGGTTGGACCAAAGTCTCACACTAATAATATAAGAGTAAACTAAAAAAATTACCTCCTTATAATTCATAAACCAAAGGTACAATTTAAAATTCAAATAAAATTACATAATAAATAGAAAATTGTGTAAGAGGTCACCTACGTCAAACTAAGTGAACATTAAAAACAAAGAGATTTGGATATATTCATAATATATTAAATGAAATTAATTACGGTTACAAAAATCTAGAACGAATTTAAAATCAAGGTACTACATAATCACATTATAAGTATTATTTACTATAAATTAATTAAATATATTTTGAAACAAGTTTTACATCACACATAATAGGCTTCATGATAGTTAAGTAAAGAGAATATATTAATAACATGAATCATGTATAACAAAGTTAAATATATTAGATATGACAGCTATATCAATATATTTCGACTAGGATTGGTTTAAAATTTACGACTAGTCAATTATTCACAAAGCAGTCAAAGAATAATTTAACATCAAAACTATATAATTATTAATGTTTCTTATGTATGGAAGAATATTTTTCCTTGAAAATTTAACTGAATAATAAGCCTATAATTCATTGTAAAACCATTTGTTTAAACTTTTAAAAAGTGAATAAAATTTGACTCATTCTTTTAAGGGAAACCGTGGAATGAGAATCCAAAGATGCTTTATGGAATTCCTTAAGGGTTTAGACCAATGAAACATTTCTTTGTATCAATGAGACTTCTCATAGAATCTCCTAAAACTATATCCACAACCATTGATAAATAATTACCCATTAAAACAAAATCACCATTTAGAAAATCTAAATAAAACCAATCCAAATCATAGTTAGAATAATCCCATTATTATTTTAGCTATCAATCAAGGGAATGATCTAGGAAATTAGATCTACAAAGCCCAATATAAAATCCTCAAATATTGAAAACCCTATTAAAATCACTGCATAAAAGAATCTTGGTATAATGGTGAGAAAAATATTTGAATTCCCACACTCAAGTCATTTCTAACTTAAAAAATAAATTACGTAAGCATCTTAAATAGGAATAAAATTTACCAAGTAATATCTAAGTACTTGGATTATATTTTTTGAATTACTATATAGAAAATTATAAAATTTGGAATATATCATTGAAAATGGATTATAAATTCTTCCCACATAAGGATAATGTATCTATAGAAACCTCGCTCAACATTGGGATGATTGTAAATTTTTGGAGTATTTTATCATTATCAGATATCCTACACCACATTAGAGAAATCAAATGTCACTGGGAAAGGGAGGGCTTAGGGAATGGGGGAATGGAGGGATCAGGGGAAGAGGAAACTAGAAATGGATGGAATTATCACCACTACCACACCTTGTGGGAGAGCACACATGATGCTGGAGGAATGGTAGGGATTGCGGAGAAAGGGGAAAAGGAGAGATCAAGGGGAGGGGGATCTTGGGGGAATGTGAACTTCCATTTTTTCAATAAAAATTCACAATGATTTTTAAAAAACCACTATGAAATAAATTAATATTTATTTATCAATGGGTTTTAAAACCACTAAGTGAATGTACTGATATCAAACCATTTTCTTGAAGTGTGTTAGCTATTTATTTACATGATGTTATTCCAATTAAAAATAAAACTATTAAAAGGCTCAGATGAAGAACTATTTTGAGGGAATGAGAAATTAAAAAGTCATCTGTGAATAGATTAGGAAATAAAACACTAACATTAAGAAACAATCCCACATTGGATTTTACTTTCTATGATTAAATATTTCTTAGAGAATTGATTATCTCTATCAATTCTATTTAATAAATAAATTTCATTAAGAGGACCTTGATCACTATGGAATGAAATTGGATGGTGACTCATGTTTCTAATATCCTCGAAGGTTTTGGATCTACCACTAAATTCAGAGTCTAGGAATAATCAACAACTGAAAATTTATCTCATAGGAGATGTTAAGAACTAACCAAAGGATTATTTATAAAGGTATAATTAACACTTTTCATTGAGACCTTTCTAGTAGGTATACATTAAATAATGAAAAACATAAACCCAACCTATCCATGTTTCTAAAATTAAACTAAATGAACCCACTATAAACAAGGGATAAATCTAAAAAATAATCACGTAAAAATCACTATAAAAATACCATTATTTTAAAACCACTAAATTTTCAAAACGAGTATAGAAACACATTTTAAAAAATGAAATGTGATTTGAAAACAAAATTATTTTTAAAACTAGATAAACTATATTTCAAAACTCGATCAGGAGTTAAAATACCAATTTTCATTGTATTTAATTTCTATTAGTTAAATAATACCTACCATTCATTTCAAAACATTTCACTATTTAAATCATTTCAAAACAATACTTTTCTTCACTCCAAGACCAACTAAATTTTAAAAGAAAATCATGGGAGTGAAATTACATTAAAAATGAAACATATAAATTAGTTTTAAAGATAAAATATTCTATAGAATAATATTTTTCACATAAAACCAAACTTTAAGACATTTATATAAAATATCATGACTATTTACATTAAACTAAACCCACCCCAAATCGTAAATCATTATCAAAAATCTATTTAATCAATCGACAAAAAATTTTGAACACATAATGTGCAATTTGAAATCAATATTTTTCCTAATAATTGATTAAATTGACGTTCATAACTGTGCATAATTTGACTGTATGGGTTTGAGGGAAATCCCCCAACTAAGTAATAGACATTGAGATGCCCGAAAAACAATACACAAATTATTTTTTTAGTTTTGTAAACAAATTTTTATAACATTGATGCTTCAGTTCCTCTAATATTTTCGCCATAAAACTCCATAAACTCCTCATTTTTTCATAAAACATTGAGGTGAATGAAACACCATAAAAAATTCACAAATTAATTCAAATTCCTGACTTAATTGCTAACTACTCATAGAAACCTGAGTCTCTAAATTAGAATGTACTAGCTAGAATCTCTACAATCCTACAACTCATTTTTTTAAATTTTTATCTCCATACTGCCATGATAACCATAAATAATAAGTGGTAACTTTGATACTATTTTTTGAAAAAAAAACTAAGCTACACTAACACAGCACTCGAGTCAACTTTCAACAAGTTCCAAGTAATGTTCATATTTTTCATAGACTTGAAACTAGTGTTATGAAATAAAAAAATAACTAATTTGGAATAGAATCACCCTATAATAAATTAAAAAATGTTATAGAAACTAAATAATAATCTATCATGGTTCAACTATACATTTAATGTCTATATAAATAAAACAATTTTTTGAATAAATAAAAAAACCAAACAAGGAATAAATGATACAAACATCCCTATGATACATAATTAATGGATGTTACCTATCGCATTCTAGAATATAAAAAATAATAGGAAATTGATGTAATTTAATAATATAGAGTGGAATAAAAAATAAGAACATGTATAAAAACAGACGTGGTTGAATTTTACAATATAGAAACATTTCAAAATCAATGAAATGTACTCCTCCATAGACTGATAGAACTCACAAGTGCTCCAATTAAAGGTTTTACATAACCTAAGGTGCACCTCCCCATAAACCATAGTTATCCGACCAACAACATGGGTCTAGTGTGTGCCTGTGGGGAGTATATACCCTCATATAAAAGTGCTATAATCATATAAATAGTACAAATATCATACATTAGATAAAAAATTAAAAAAACATTAGTGAATTTTTCAATAATAATTAGATAACCTAGGATATATAAATTTGAAATTTTGCAAGCTCATGCAATCTATTCACACAAAAATATACATTGTGGTCGGAGAAGGTAAATAAATATCCAAAAATAACCAAATTCATTGACATATGAAATCCCAAAAACAATTCTTGAATCCTAGGCTATTCCCATGTTACATGTTTTATCCTTTCCAATTAAAATCAACTGGTAATCCATTGGGCTTTTCATTTTTTCCATCAAGCAACCAAGAAGCCAGCTCGAGTACCAATTATGTCTCAAGTAAGGTGTGAGTACGACTCATTAATCCAAAATTAATGACATCCATAAACATATACCCTCTGAGTAATTATTCGTTATAATTTGAATAATAAATAAATCAAAAATAAATAAAAAACTATCATTAACTCTCAGGTTCTGAGGAATCACCCATGATTGACCAGACCTGCATCATCTAGTGCATAATTTCTCTTTTCATAGTAATTATTATCAACATCACTCTTAGGAATAACAATTTAATACTATGAATCATTCCAAGCATTCCTAATAAATCATCATAAAACTGTATAATCCTATGAGGTAATCCCATAAATTCAGATACATATTTCAGATAATTCTAAATCCCAGAAGCATCATCGGCATTCAAAATACTTTATCATGTAACCACTAAATCTTAGGAGGTAATCCTAGGAATTAAAGATAAATAAATCATATCATTTATCAACTAAATATATTTAATTTATTTGAGTATTTTTATAAAAGGTATATTCACTAGATCACATGAAGCATCATAGGAGTCCCAATACATATACTCGGTCACCAGTTAATTCATGGAACCCCTATAGTCACATCCTTAATTTATATTCACTACTAATAAATGGGTTTTCCCCGACCCATATATACCCATGGTTTCTATAAAACATGTTTATAGTTTGGATATAATCTATATATAACAATGGTTTATGTAAACCATTGTTATAGACATTTTATCCCATCGGTTTTTAAAAAACCATTGGTATAGGTTCATATGTACCAATGACTTTTTAAAAACCATTTGGATAGATTCCCTCATATTCCCTTAGCCTTCCACACCCCCATTCACTTGATCCTTATCCCCCCTTCAGTAGATCCCTATTCTCCCCTAACCCAAACGATGATGGGAGTATCTCCTCCTCTAGCGTTCTCACCTAATTCAGTGTTTTTTTGATTCTGAACTTCTTCGACATCAGATTAGTGGGTTTTGAATCCTTCCTCTCTTCAGAAAACGTTTTTTTCATTTTAATCTATTTATGAAAACCTTACTATGATACAATTAGGTCATGATTCTTCAGAATTATTTTTAAATATGGTTCTTCATGGGTGATGCGTTATTTTTTGGGATTATACTTTAATGATTGTAATTTGGACGATCCTTTAGTATTCTATTGGTGTATAGTTGGGATCTAGTTAGTGGTTATATTATGGGAAGTGATGAATCATGTTTTAGGTTTACCTCATTGGTTTTGAGTGACTCCACTTTTATGTGTGTGTTTTTGGTTAGTGGATGTGTTTAGGTATGAGGTCTTTATTGTTGTGAATGAGTGGGGGCCTTGTGTACACATATTGGTAACTTGGGTAGATGACCCTTATGTAGATTCTTTAATGGGTTTATTCTACCCTTATGCATCCTCCATGAAATTATTTACGTACCTTTATTGAGGTGTACTATAACTCTAACATAGTCTATATAACCTTCATAAAGAATCCTTCTTACAATTCATGACACATATTGACAAGATAACTCATCACCTCATTATTCATATAAGATTTAAAAATTTTGAGATTTGAATCTCCCCTTAATACCTATAATAATATTCCATTTTACTTCATCGAAAAAATATCATTTTTAAATATTATAATTCTACCTCCATTGAAACATAAAATACTATAAAACTTTCATATATCATATGAATTTATCTTTTTACACTCAAAAGAGTGAATTAACCACTTGGAAATGACATGTCCACCAAACCTCAATGACTATTCAGTTTGAGCTCAGTGTAGGAAACAATGGTCAATGTTTACAATGTCAAATTTTTCCATATTTTACCTTAAATACATTAACCGTATTGTAACATGAGTAGTAAAATATTCTCGTGATAATAAATATATTCCCACAAAAACTATTAATATATAAAATTTCATGCACATGGGTGAAGAACATACCACGTGAAGAGATAGGTGACACCACTAGAAATCCATATAATCAAATTTACCTATAAATAATTATTCTTTAAAATGAGTCTATGTAAATTTTGTAAGAAGATAATTTTCTCAATCTGATTTTTTGGGCCTCTAGACATAAGTTGTTAATACCAAATTTATGGTATAATTATTTCTCCATGTATCTCTTGAGTATCCTAAAAACACTCAGATGATACCAACTTTTTAGTTTAAAATAAATAACATAAAATAATTTCAAAATATCCTAAACTCATTAGTAAAATTATATCTTTTATTTGAGAACTAAATAAATCCAAATAGGATTGAAATCCACTATGTCTTTAATATGTCAATATATTCATATATATTCCCACATGTATTTCCAAATTCCAAATGTTGTACCCTTAATTCATGATTTATGAAATCTCATAATTATTTAGAAAATTAGTTTCATCATGCACTCTTGTATTTTTAAAACACATATTAATGTAAAAGGGGAGAGGGGTACCACTGACACCCTCGTGTTAATGATTATGGTATTTATTGATGAACCAACTCTTTTATTCTAATCCTCCTCGAATCCTTTCTAGTGGATGTTTTTTTTTGAAAAACCACAAGTGATGATTCAATTTTTGATTTTATCTGTTATATTATTTATACTAATTGGACTGGGTTCCTTCGCCATTATGAAACTAATCCCATCATTACTTGTATTTTATTTTGAAACATTTTTCTTTCAAAATTCAACATGTTGCTTTTTGAAATGGAGGGATATTCCCCCTACTTTGACCTCTTTCATTATGGAGTGATATGTGAGATCATTAAGACATTCATTGTGCTTTTCCTATTCTTTGATATACATATGTGTCACTTCAGACTTATTCTTCCTTAGTGAATCCTTATTTAAGGGCACTTACTTCACAATTTATACACACTCTATGTTTATGTAGACACAATTTACTTTGATTTTGGTACTCTAAATATACTATTTGTGTTAGTGGTTAATTTTTGGATATTATTTGGGATTATGGAAAGATAAAAGTGAAATTTTTTTCTTTACAAATATAGATGACTAATTTTTTTTTATCTATTTTTCTATTTCATTTCATATATCATACAACTCCAGGCATCATAATTCCTTATTATTTTTTGGATATATATTTTTATTTCATAAATATTAGCTTATTTCATATTAGGATTGTATTATTATTTATATCCATATTAATTATTGAATAATTTCCATGATATTATTATACCATGTTTTTTATGGTTTTGATGTTGGGGGACACATTGTTTTTATTGTTTAGTAAATGTTTTTCATCATAAAGAAAACTGTATTTAATTGGGTTAATATGATATTAAAAACATTGAGGGTTTAAAAATAATTTTTTTATAAATACATATCTATTTAATTGTATTTTTTAATATTTTTTTCCAATTCAATGTCTTAAACATTGTGTGTTTTGTTATATATAGGAATCGTTTATAGTATATGTTATTTATCTTATCATTGTTTGGCTAGCTACTAGTATGCTTTGATGAATTTCATATTAATTTTTTTTGAAATAAATTTTTTGATTTTGTTCTACATTATTTAATTAAATATCAACTTTATCCCATAATATAATAGATAGAATATGGATGTATCAGACCTATCAGATTTTAATCGAGTATCAAATGAATTTGGATATTTTTTTTATTTTTCATTTTATAATGCTTCAGTTGGAGGTTATATATAGTGTCCATGTTATTATTGTTTTGAAAACCAAGGTTATGTTGAGAATAATTCATCTACCATATAAAAAAGTCTATATTTCCAACAAAATATTATGTTTGGTATCACAATGGAGAGATGACACAATCTTCTACTTTTCACGGAAAGGAATAAAGAAGATGTATGGAGAATTTGATATTTGATCAGTTTTCATTTGTTAATCACATGAGAGAGATTATATGATTGTATAGGAAGTAAATGATATCAATACACATGAGTAAAATAAAAATGATGATAATATTGAGAGAGTGAAAATATTAATGGATGATGCTAGAAATCCAATATATCAGGAATGTACTAAAATGATAAAGTTGTTATTTTTAATGTGTTTATTTCATGAAAAAACCATGTGTGGAATTTCTAACACTTCAATTGATTATATTATTACCTATTTAATGGTATTTCTTCCTGGTGGTTCAGAAATTCCCTCATATAATTATAAATCATGGAAGTTAATTATGTATCTTAGAATTTCTACAAACAAAATTATGCTTGTCTGAAAGATTTTACTTTAGTTTTGGAGGAAACATAAAAACTTAATGACTATAAAGAGTCTGTAACATATCAATGGAAGGAAAATATACATGTAAAACTACCTCTTGTTTTATAGAATTTCATATAGAACATTCCATTGATTCCCATGCTTCAAAATCAATTTATATCTGCAAAAATATCATCTAATAAGAAACTGCATGATGTCGAGAGAATTAAAGATAATGATGTGTTAGTTCATAAAACATATAGATTAGAATGGAGTTAATTTGATACACAGCATCTTGATTTTTTATCTGAGGTATGTAATGATAGGTTGGGTCTATCCTATGATAGTTTTAATCTATTTGGTCAGATTCTTACTGCTCACATCATGTGGACATTTTTTATTCATGTTTATAATATTCCTCTATGGATGTGTATGAAAAAAACCTTTAATTTTGTTTATTATTATAATATATCAAACTTATGATCCATACAATGATATAGAAATCTACATGAAACCATTAATAAGAGATTTGAAGCATCTTTAGGGTATGTGTGTGTGTACATTTTATGCTTCTTCAAAAAAAATATTTCATACGAATACTTGCCTTCTATTGACAACAAATGATTACCTTCATAGAAAATTATTTATGGTAGTATAATGAAGAGGAAAATATCATATAATATTTGAATAAATAATAAATGATCAAGAAGACATAAATATTATCGTTGTTTTAATTTCACGGGGGCATTGCCAATTATTTCCAATAAATCATCAATACATGAAGAATCACCAGAGGATTGATTATACTATTGATACTGAGTAGCCACCTCAATGTATGTCAATAAATTATGTGCTTAATGAATTGAAATATTTTATTTTTTCATTAGTTAATGTTCATATTAAATCTAAAAGGAGGAAAAATATTGACACAGAATCCACTTATAGTTGAAAAAATAAAAGTATCTTTTTTGAGTGTCTATATTTATCTACCAATTTGTTATGTAATTGTTTAGATTTAATTCATATTGAGAAAAATATATTGGAAGTTTTTCTTTAAATTCTTTTAAATAACAAGGGTAATACCAAAGATTAATTATGATCTCGATGGGACTTGTTGGATTGGGGTATTCGACCAGAACAACATCTTGTGCGTATCAGTGAAAAAAATGTTCATTGTACTTATTATGTGATTACTCCTTTAGATAAAATAAAATTTCTTGAATTATTAGAAAATATAAATGTTTTTGATGGATATTATAGTAATATATCTAAATAAGTCAATAGAAGGGAGTTGAAACTAAAATCACTAAAATATCATGATTATCACAGCATTATTCATGAATTGATTCCAATAGAAATCTGGAAATTTCTATCCAATAATATAAGGGTAATGGTGATTCTCTTGTCCCATTTTTATAGATACCATTATTCTAAAATTTTATCCATGTTTTTCTTAATAAAAATGAAGAAAATGGTGCCATTAATTTTTTTTACTTGGAAAATACTTCCTCATTTTTCACTCTCATGCATCATTTAATAGTTTATCTTCCAACTAAAAAACTTCTTGGGAGACACATTTCTTTTCATTGGATTTATTCAAGAAAAATAAATACGTGGACAATAAAATGTTGTTTTTTAAATTATAATAATCTTAATGGTTCAATTATGAGAGGTTATTTGGATCAAGAATGTATGGATTTTTTTAATGTATTTATATGATGTGGGGACAAGACATTACCAGCTAATGAGAAATGAAGATGATAACAATATGGAAATTGGGAAATAATATAATTCAATTCCCTAAATAGGATGAATTATAGGATCATATACATTAAATACATTGATCCTTAAAGCACAGAATATGGAACATCATACAGTCTTGTATAAATATGGTTTTTTTGATAACTATATCAAGTAAACAATTTAAATATTTATATATAATACAATAATATTAAATTTCACTTATATCTTAAAACTTTATTATCATTTTATATATATCAAATAAACAAATAATATGTAGTGTTCATTGATCTTTTCCTTTGATAAAGAGAGAGGATTTTCATAATAAAGAGTTTCCTACTTGGTTGAAATCAAAGGTATAACCATTAATTTAATTAACTTAAAATATTTATATTCATTTAATTGTATTATTAATATATATTTTAGGTATTGAGTTTATATTTTTACTCCATCCCTGAAGAATTATATTTTTTGGATTATGGTATAAATTCATTGGTTCATGAATTAAAATATTTAATAATCAATGGGTATAAATTTGTTACAACTGATCGAGTAGAGAAAATGAGAACACAAAATGATGATGTTTTGTTAACTAAAACAACAAACTATTATTATAGTGCATCAAATATTAGGAATCAATATTAAAAATTGTATTATTATGGTCTTATTAGGAAAATATTATTATCTGATCACTACTCTCATGGTTGTGTCATTATGATGAAACGTAAATATTATGATTCAGTGATGTGAAATGGTACAATAATTGATTAATGTGGATTCAGAGTTATTAAAATGACTTCATTTCTGGATGCTAATGAACCATATATTTTTTCATCAATGTAAAAGAAGTGTTTTATATGAAATATCAACTGAGATGTGATTATTGTTTCATTATTGATGTAGTCATGATACATACTTTTTATGATGGTGGGGATGAAATTGACACCATTGATTCCCACATTAGTGTTGAAAAAATTATTTTATACGATTACATAAATTGTCCCATTTTGATAATTAATGTTGAACATAAATTATTTATAATTAATATATAAGAAACCATATATGTTCATAGTTTATTTGGTTTACCTTGATGTGAGATTCTTTGTATGTTAGTAATTTAATTAATTTAATTTAGTTTCTATTTGGAATGATATGTTTGTTTTAGTATTTTTTATTTTCATTACATTTAAATATATTTCTTACAATCCAAAAAAGTAGTTTTAAAATGGTTTTTAAACAAATGTATAAATTGGTTTTAAATTATAGTTTATAAAACATGTTATTGCATTATTTATTAATTTTTTGACATATATTTTGTTTGCATAATTTTTAAAAACTATTTCTAAAAAATGTAAATTTTATTATTATGAATATTATCAATGATATTGAAGAATACTGAAGGAAGATATTATTTTATAATGATCGACGAATACTTGAGTTAATGTTTTCTCCTCCTATTCCCTTTGTGATAATAATAAATATAATATCTTTATTTTGTATTACATTTAATACCATGTTCTTATTCATTATCAAAATATTTTAGGGACATTCATCAGAACCAGGATTAAATTATACTCATCCAACTAGTATGGTTTCATGCAGGGGTTCTCCTAGACCTATATAGAGCACCCATAGTACTCATTATGACCCTAACCCGATAGTGGACACTCTATTAATCACAACATTTCATCCTCCACTTGAGCCTCCTGGGATATTTCCACCCATGTCTCCTTCATCATCTTATTTAGCCTCTTCTTCTCATAAAATATCTATGCTGACTCGAGGGATATTACCACATATACTATATCCTTATCCTATGATTCATCTCCATCCCTTATATCCTTGTCATATAGTGTATATGACATCTACATTTCCAACTATCCATTTAGGATCTGATGATTTTGTTCATTCAGCTTCCACCCCATTGCATGAACATGACTCGTTGCGTGCATTGGAACAAGAACATCCTTCAAAGGCTACCGATCAAGGACGTCCCAATGATCTATAAGATCTTAATGAGAAGTTTAAATTTGGTTTTTTAGTATAAGTTTATCGAATTATATTGTATAATTTTTTTTCTAGTTGTACTATGAATTAATTCTTCTTGTTTTCAAATTTACCTTATTCAATGTAATATTCTAATACGAGACAGCATCAAACCCATATGTGTGAATCCTATAATCTTATAAAAATAGTTGATTACAATGAATAAAATAAAATGATATGTAAAAATGTCAAGTAGTGTAGATTTTTATGGGAGCCTTAGATAAGTATAATGATAACATTACAATGCAAAAAATCTCATAGAGTCATATAGATAATGAAATATAGGATAAAATAGGTGTGGAGATTTGGGTAAGAAAAATTTCTATATTGATATCTATTATATTATTATTTTTATATGAATTAACATGTTCATTGCATCGATATTTTAACTTTCCCGATGGATAAGCTTCCATGGATGGGTGGTTGATAGATCTTTGGGATTTGTGGTGATCATATAAAAATATGTTATATCTTGGTTGGAATATTAGTGTCTGTTATGATTTAGAGGGTGTACCAATATTCCATGACTATCCAAAAACAAAATATCATGAAATGGTCACATATTTGAAGAGTAATGAGTTTAAGGAATTGTTAATCATTAATGGATTGTAATGAAAATTGAATTATAATTATTTATATTGAATATTTTTTAGGATAAAATGTCAAAAAATAAAGATTCTATGACATATTTTCATACTTTGGGGTGCTCTGCAATACCCGATCATGAGATGTGCGTGGTACTTTAATATGAATTGAAATAATATCTATATTTATATTGTTACTAAAGTGGTCATTTTATTTTATTTATCATTTAAAAAAGAATAAAAACATATATAGTTATATTTTTATGCTTAAATTTAATACTGAAATATAGAAATTCCCCATTTGGTTAGATTTTCATGCTAGAATTTATGTTTTCTTCTCATGAGTACCTTTCATATAAAGTTGGAAATTTCCCTTTAAAATAAGGAGATATTTTTAAATATTTTTTTAAGATGGGGAAAATTTATTGACATGGGTTTAATACCATTAAATATTTACTTTTTAAAAAAGAAAAACATTTTATAAAATTATTCTTTGAATGAGAATTAGTTTTGAAAATGGGTGGAAATACTGAAATGATTACTTTTCCTAATGTAATATGGGAGAATGATTTGTCAAATTTCATTTTAAATTAAGTTGATTTTTAGGTATAATATATATTTAAAAAAATTATTGGGTTATTTTAAATAGTAATGTTACTTTGGTGAAACTATGTTGAAGTGATATTTTTTAATAAACCAAAATTTTGTGGCAGGCAGGAAAATGTTAATCTATAGTGATTGTATTTGATGAATTGGGGAGTATGTTGTAGTATGATGTATTGTTTACTTTTGGGTTATATACTAGTAATTTGGATATTAGTTACCAATTATGTATTAGGGATTTAGAATTTTGAGGTTTGAAGTTAATTTTTGAAGTCAAATTTCATAATAATAGTTTATATTTGAGAAAAGTGCTAGTTCTTTAATTTTTGATGGATTATTTTGGTATGAATTAGATCACAGATGTGTAAATGGTTCATATTTTTAGGGATAATTTTTTTTAGATAGTTTGTAAAAACCCATGTGTTAGTGGATTAGATTAAAGGGTTAATTTCATCTAACCTAGAAAAACCTAATCCAAATAGAACAAAATAATATAACTTTAAAATAACTAACAAATAAAAACATATTTCCCTATCCCAAAATAAAAAAAACAATATAAACCCAAGTAAACCAATTTTTATAACCGAAAAAATGACAAAATGACAAAATCAACTGACAAAAGATCTCATAACCTGGAAATGAACCAAATGACATCACAAAAAAAATGACCTAACTCAAATATCACATAACAAAAAGATGAACCAAATGGTGTAACCTAGAATAAACCAAATGACCTAAATCAAGTTTTATATAACCCAAAGATAAAAAAATAACCAAACCCAAAAATTAACCAATTGTCAAAACCCAAGATAAAACAAATGACTGAAACCAAACTAAAAAATTGACAAGACCCAATATGAACCAATTGACATAACCCAAAATTAGCCTACTGACCTAACCCAAAATTAACTAATTGACATAACTCAAGATCACCCAATTGACATAACCCAAAATTACACAATTGAAATAACCCAACAATAACCAAATGACCAAAACTAGGATTACCAAACCCAAAATTAACCAAATAACATAACCCAGAATTTACAAAACAACCAAGACCAAGATGAACCAATTGGCATAACCCAAATTTAACCAATTGAAATAACAAAAAATAAACAAATTGAAATAACCTATTATTAACCAAATTCCAAAACCCAAGATTAACTAATTGACATAACCCAAAATTAACCAATTGACATAACCCAAAATTAACCAATTGACCCTACCTAAAAAAATAATTTTCAGAACCCAAGATTAACCAATTGGAATAAACCAAAATTAACCAATTAACATAACCCAAACCCAAGATTAATTAGTTAAAAAATTTATATAACTCATGATTAACCAATAGATAAATTTACTAGTTGCAATAACCCATGATTAACCAATTGACATATCAAAAAATTAACCAGTCCACATAATAAAAAATTTACCAAAAGAACAACCCCAAAATTAACCAATTGACATAAACCAAAATTAACCAATTAAAATAACAGAAAATTAACCAATTTTAATAACAAAAAATTATCCAACTGACATAACCTAGGAATAAAATTTTTAAATAATTAAAAATTAACCAATTAACATAACCCAAACCCAAGATGAACCAATTAACCAATTCACATAACCCAAAATTAAATAAATTGACATAATGAAAGATTAACCAATTGATCAATTAACTAATTTACATAACCCAAGATTAACAAATTGAAATAATACAATATTAAACAATTGAAATTATATAAGATGAAGTAAGCGAATAAATCCAAAATTACCCAATTGACAAAAAAATAACCAAGTGACCAAACCCAATATGAACTAAATGACCAAACCCAACATGAACCAAATAAACGAACCCAAAATCGACCAATTTACATAACCTAAGATGAAGATAATACCCTAATATAAAATGAAATCAACAACATAAACCAAATAAATATAAATAACCATACCCAAAATTAACTAATAATCCTAACCAAAAAATGAAAACATGATCATATGAAATTATACGAAACAAAATAATTCCCTCCCTCTTGTTGCCCCATCTCACGGTGAAGATCCTTCTCCAGTGCTGCTTATATTCTCTCTTTATTGTTACCCTACTCTCCTTCTGGCCTCGTTTTCTCTATCTCGGTGACCGGGGTTCCTCTTACCATCGCCTTCGGCTTCTCTGGGTTTCTTTATCTTTGGTCTTGTTTTCCACTTTATCTCCGGTGAAGGTGATTCAGTAATCCTCAAATCGAAGACATATTCTTCGGTATTCCTCGAATCGACAGTATTTTCTTTGGTCTCCCTCAAATATTCATCTTTTTTTGTATTCTTCGCATCGATGACAATCTTTTTCCTAGGGTTCCTTGCTTATACTTTGATGGTTCCTAGTTTTTCTTCCATATTGAAGATGCCTCCATTCAGAGCCATGGGTCACTTGAACCATTTCCTTAGCCCTGTGTTATGATGCTCATATCCTGGTCGGATCTGAAGTGGGGGTTACAACGGGGTTTTGGGATGTGTGGTTTGATGATTGTCAATGTTTCAAGCGTCAGGTCCTCGACGTTGGTGTTGGTTTTTCGGCCTTCTTCCTCATGCTACCAGTGAAGGATTGATTGATTCGTCCTAGCAGTCAATCTATTGGATACTTATTCAATGGTGTTCCATTTTGTGGTTTGGGTTTGGTTTTTTCTATGTTTAGTTATGGTGGAGGCCGTCAGTGTTGCCCATGATGGTTTCGTGCTGATGTTTCATGATTTGCGATGAGGTGAGCTCAATATGCTTTGGTGGCTCGTTTGCTTCTGGTTCGCTGGGAAATACCGAAGTCTTGTTGCGCTGTTCTACTGTGGATTTGATGGACTCTGATGTCTCCAATTACTAGTGTGGTTTCTAGAAGGTGACGTTGATACTAGCGATAAGACTGAATTGATGAAAGTGGTTACTCATTTTGATGGTCAAAGATGTGACCTTTGATAGTTGGAGTAACGGTTTTGGCTGATGAAGGTAATAATGGAATGTAATATGGTTCCTTTGAATTTCTAATTTTAAATGGGCACTTTCTGTTTGTTTTTTGTTCCTTCCTATAGGATACCGTGCACCCTACAAGCAGCATTTAAAAATCAAATAAAAAATGAATTTTCACATAACCCAAAATAAACCAAATGACATTACTCAAACATGAAAAAACACAAACATGAACTAAAGGACCAAACCCAAAATTACCTAAATCGAAATGAAAAAAATATAATTTCCACAAATAAATGAAATTAAATAATCAAAAAATGGATTAACCCAAAATTGAATAAAATGGGATAACCCAAATTGATTAAAATGACCTGAATTAAACTAAACCAAAAGATCTAACCATATAAATAAATTCCAAATATGAAAAAAGATATAAACAAAAAATTAACCAAATGGAATAACTCATTAAATAAAGAAAAACCCTCATCGAAAATGAATTAAATGGCCAAAACAAAATATAAAAAATACTCTAACCAATTGACCAAATGAACAAATTGCCCTTGTTCACAAATTACCAAACAAACTAAGAAAAAAAAACCTAATATACAAATGATAAAAATTAACAACTGACTAAATAACCAAATAACATATCACAAATAGAATTAAACCAAAATTAACATATAATATGAAACTATATCATACCCATCTTTAGCATGGTAATTAATATGTATTGATTGTTTTATGAAACTACTATTAAATTTATAATTAAATGTATATTTAGACTCTTCTTCATTTTATGGATTTATTCAATAGATATTATTTTAATTCATTCTAGTTAATCAATTTTATATTATTAAAAAATAAACTATTATACTAATAGATTTCATTTTCAACAAGTAGAATAGGTAATTTAAGGTCATGTGCCATGATAAATTTTTGTCTCGAGTGCGAAGAAATATTATGGAAGTATTTTAAATGAAAAAACACAAGAAAAGATTTGAATTATTTTTATAGGTATTTAAAATGTTCATACATAATTCATTATTAAATATCTTGTTTATATTTTCAATAATGCACCCTGGTGGCCATCATTGAGAAAACAAAGATGAAAACATCAGTCCAAATGATCATTTGAGACTTGTATTTGGTGAGAATCACTAGGAGAGAGTTTGATGTTGAACTGGTAAAAACATCATCCACACTAGGTATTGGAACTCATTAGGAACCTCTCAATCATATAACATGAAAGAGATGAAAAACAGTCACTGAAAAGAAGATGCAGACACAAATGGATAAAGAATAGCATGAAAGAGGTAAAATTGTCACCAAACAGTTCTTTAAATCTATGTTAGTAATATTTCCATCACCTACATCATAAGATGCTAATGTTTTATATTAATGTATAGAAATAATTCGATCTATAAAGGGTGCATATGGTGATGTCAATGAGTGTCCCATTGGTAGATGAGGTGATGATACTACTGGTGGTCATGGTGATGATGATGATGTCAGTTCTTGAGATGGTGATGTTAGTTTTAGTGATGAGGATGATGATGTTGTTCATGGGGGAGATATTGATCCCCTCCATTTTGAGTTTGTATTAAAGAGGCATGTGGGTATTGTTTAATGACTTGAATTGATCAATTTGGGGGATGTATTTTTATGTTATCATATTGTAAATGGTTCCAAAAATATTAGAATAAATTTTCTTGATGATAAATATATAATATATTTATTTCATTGAATGTGTATCATGGTTTGTGTTATGTTTATGGGTTCTGGTATTGTTTCTGTAGTGGGGCTGGATGGGATGCTATTGTTTTTTAGGTACATACAACTATACTAATGATTCACTGAACCATTGAGATATCCTATTTTGGGGACATGTTATACACACGGTTCTCCTAACCATGGGTATAGATATATACTCATTGTTTTAATTAAACCATGGGTATTATCAATACCTCATAGGATATACCCACAGTTTCTATAGAAATTGTGTATATAGACCTATACTTACAACTTAATCACCCATGGTTATATAAACCATGGGTATAGCCTATACCCATGGTTTTCTAGGTTATACCCATATTTTGAAACCATGGGTATAATGTATATTTCCAGTTGTGAATTTCATTCCATGGCTATGATCAACTACGGTATTGCACAAAGGTCTTGGTATACACTCACCAATAGATTACTCATGGACTATGGGATGTATTTATCACAATAAATAGGGGTACATGATGTTTATTTATATTTTTGGTTAATCTTTTTTTATGCCATCATGATCTCACATCATACACATAATGAAAAAATACATTAAGGGATATCATAGAGAATGTTTACCTTAGGATTGTAGTTTTATAAATATTAAATTTCATATGATGTTTCATTATAAAACAAAAAGAAGAATTAATAATACAAAAAACCTGAATAGGGAAAAAGGATTAAACCCGATTGAGATTGGTAAACAAGGAAAGAAACTTGAAAGTGATGATGGAAGAGTGTTATCCATGCCTCTTTCTCACTATAGGAATGAATAGTTCCTGATTCCATCAATGATTAAATGAGATTCAACCAAAATATTGAAGAAGACGAAGAGAGACATCTAAGGTAGTGTTTTTAGTTTAATGTAACGAATAAAACTGGTTGTTTGGGATATTAAAACCATGAGTGGATTTTTGGTAAATTTAGAAATTTTAAGTAGATTGGAAGACCACACAATTTGATGGCATAAATTTCTAAGTCATGTAACAACAGTAAAAACCCAATTATATATGTATCCACATCCTTCAAATTTATGCCACACAATTTGTTAAACCATGCACTAACCATGAAAACCTCATTGGATGGGTTTGGGGAATTCCACATAGTATGACCACATAATTTGGTAACTAATGAACTAACTATGTGAAATATCAAAAATAAATTATAATTTTTTCATAGTTTTATTATAGAAAAATATGGTATAAAATACCATGAAGTAACCTTTTAAATGACATTATATGACCCCCACCCGTAGCACAGTAAGGTTTGGGTGCATGGTTAGCACTAATCATGTGATAAACCTATACCTAGATAGAAACTCTTAATTTCAAAATTTTAGGACTCCAACCCCCAAAACCCTCCGAAGGAAGGTCAAAATCCTTTCAAACACTTAAATAAATTCATAATGAGGAAAAATAAAAGTCTTAATGATAATATAAATAAAATCATACCTCAAGAATGTCTGAGGTTTTACAACCTCCCCACCATATAGAATTTCATCATCAATATATAATCCTCAACATAAATGGGACTCATCAAAAAATAACTCAATCCATTGGGAAAACATATAAAACTATTATTCCCACTTCTCTTTTTGGACATGTCTATGCTTTCACTATACTCAAACTGTACGAACCATTATTATCTGTAATTTAATCTAATTATTCTCCATTATATGAAATATATTCTTTTTAAAACATAAATCTTATTCAATTTTGAAATCATTGGAATAAATAACATGATAGAGAACAGGATAATAAATCTAAATCTATTACATAGAAAATGATATTTTCGTATAACTAAAATATTTTGAATGATCTAATCAGTGTTCCATTGTACTGATTTTCTCCAAAATATCAAACAACCCCACATACCTAGGTGACAATTTATCTTGCCTCTTAATATGATGATGTCAAAATCTAAGAGATTCAAATAGAAATATTTGGTCACCCACATAAAACTCCAATGGGAGATCTTTTTAGTTATTATTTTACATTTACCTACACTGAGTGGTTGTGAAAAAAAATTTAACCAACTATTAAGCTTCGAAATATAATAGATATTCTCAGTCTCATAATCATTGATTCATTAATTTCATTCCAAAACAAGGGTTAAGTGAATAGACTATCATATAAATTCGCAAAAGAATAATTTTGAACTAATGTATGGTAACTATTATATTAAGAAAATTTAACAGCTTACAAATACTTTTACCATGAACCACTAAATTCCAAGGTGTATTCTCTTAGAATGTCCTCTAAAATATGAAAACAATTCTATGAATATCGATATTTCTACGGTTTGTAAATAGTGCTCAGACAAAACCTCATACCAAAAATCTTTTACAACAACTTATATAAGAGTGGTGTAAATTTATCATCATTGGTGGAATAAATGTTATGTGGAATTCAAGGTAAAGGAACCAGATATAAAAATTGAGTATACAGAAATCATCAATGGATATAGTCTTTTGTATTGAAAATAATTATTCCTACCTGATTATCTAATCAACAATTACCCATACCATGTCACAACCATAATCTTTCCTTGATACTCACCTCTTTAATTCCATGGTTAGATCATTACACTTCTACTTATAAATGTGTTGTGGATGAATTATACCAACATGCTACTGGTGCTTGGATTTTAGCTACTAATAGGTGGAGCACTATGTGATGAAGACTGAAATTTCCTTCTTTATACCAAGAAAATAAATCTTTTCTCACAAATCATGATATATATAAATTGTAAAACAAGTTGAACAACCCCCTTCTAGGTATGTGATTCCCTTATACCCTCTTCACACATAATCATAGGTTCCACGATACGATTTCAGACATGTAAAACCTCATTGACATCAAGGGGAAATTCAGGTGGTGGAACCCCACCATATATGTTGTCCGTAATAACAAAAAAATATGAATCCATATTTTGACCCCTCACAACTCTAATAAAGGTTGAAAGTAACTCCCCAATATTTTATATGTATTTCCATTGGAATAAATTTGAAGTATTCAATAACATTCCTGACACACAACCCTGGGACTGAATGAACCATAATAAATTAATCAATTACAAAATAGTAGATAAATTATAAGATATTAATAGAAAAAAACTATGAAAATTTCCTATTAAATTTTTAATAATGAAAATGTATTTTTTAACTCATAATTAATAATTACACAATTTTCAATAAATTCATTTTATTCTTCAAAAATATGTTTTATTCAAATATGTATTCCATTTTTAATAATTTTTACTTGAATAAATGAAAATAATCTTTTAAATCATCATTTCAAAAACATCTAAATTTTAATTTGTAGGAATTTTTTAAAAAGATTTATTTTTTCAATGAATAGTATAAATATTGATTTTCGTAAAAATTGTCATTTATTTTCAAGTAAACAAACCATTATGTTTCTAATTTTACCATAATGTAAAATAAGTATCCTTTAATTAGATATTATATAATTAATTTCATTTTAATTATCATTAAAATAGATTTTTTTATAACTTGAGTTTTGCGCTTAAAAACACATTTTACTTAAAATTGTTTCTGTACACGTATTGTGTTTTATCATAATAAATTAAATTAATCTATATTGAATAATTATTTTAATTAAATATAAATATTATATATTCAGTAATATATTTTAACATTAATTTTATGATTTTTAAAGTAATGTAATGGAAATATGTTTTGTTTTATGCGTCAAAATGGGTTTTTCTAAAACAAGTTTTTATTGAGGTTTTCATGCATATTTAAAATTAAAATATGTTACTTATAGAAATTTAATATAGTTTAATTTATTAAATATTGTTAATAATAATATTTAATATAATTTAATCGATTAAGATTATTTTTTTCATCGTGAATTTTCAAAAGAGTAAATTTTTTTTACAACGATTATAGTTAAAACGGGTTAATTGGTGGGGGGGATTATACCACGAGATAATGGTAGTATTGCCTTCAATAAATATCCAATTATTATTTTTTGAATATATTTATTCTTTATCTTATAATAAATTCAAATAATTTGTCTTTTATATCCACCTACCAATGAAAGTGACCATACACCCTTGAAGTCTTTTAAGAAATTCCATGTGTCCCTCCCATTACTTATAAAAGGGGACCACTTATCCTCCCTTATTTACACAAATTGATCCTTGAATATTGGAAAATTGAAAATAAAAAACCCTTCTATATTCATTTTAATCATTATAGATATTATTTTATTCTCTTAATATATATTTTTCTAGGCTTAAGGAATAATCCAAAGGAATCTCTCAATGAATAGGTATAAATATTACCAAAACTCTTTCAATTTTATTTCTTATTATACTTAATATAAACATTGTATCTACATAAGAACATTATTAATATATTTTAATAAATGTATTGATATGTTATTATGATTATTGAACAAAAATTTACCATATATTCTCCATCAAATGGGTGATGAAAGTATCGCTCCTGCGTACGTATGGACTACCGCATCCACATAGAAATATGATTATTTTTTCTTCCCCGTTTTTTGGGTTTTATTATTATCATATATTTAATGTGTGTGTATATGTATATATATATATATATATTATATATATTATGTTATTATTATTCTATAAAAGTGAATTATTATTTTCTTTTTTTGTTCCATCAATCAAAAATGGAAACATCACTCATGCATACGTACATACTACTGTATCCATAGAGTGATGCCATTAATTTTTCATCTCCAACTTGTATTAATGGTTATAAATATTTAAATAATGAATATATATGATATTTATTTAATGATTTAAATTATATTTATAAATAATATATTACAAATTGAAAGGACCATAACTATCGAACCAAATCATAAATGAAAAATGAAACAGTTAACTCTCAAAATGATTATGAAAATGAATGATTGTTAATGAATGAGTGATAGTATGTTATAAGTAAACTAGGAATGGTATTATAGGGACTAATTTGGTTATTTTAAAGAATTATAATAAATTTTAATTAACTATATTGTATGTTATAGTTCATAAGAAGAAAGACATACTCAAGGTAATGGTTTTATATTACAATATAATTTTTATTAGGATTGATTGTGATTAAATTTATGATGATGTAATTATATTATTTACTTCTGATAAAATTATTTATTTTCTTGTATTATTTTTCTGTATATATATATATCATGTTTTCTTTTCATTTTTATCATGACCTGTCCCCAAGGGCTCGTGCTGTAACTACCCCAAGAGCACCTTCCATAGGCCAGGGGTTGGCGAGTAGCACCAAATGGCATATTCCCTAAAATAGTAAGGCATTTCCTTTAGACCTATACAAACACACAGTCCGAGAACACAACAAGAAGAAACTATGTAGTAAACTGTTGTAGTAAAAGTGTACTGAATGTAAAGGGGCCGGATTACAAGCCCAACCGAAAGGTACGACTACAACTGATGAGAGAAAGTATCCCATGGATCATCTATTGAGAATCCTACCTAAATGTTAGGTGAAGATCGGCTCCTCAGCACTCTGCATCCTCTTTTCTCCTCCACGCACCTCCTAGTCTAGTAACCTCACCCTCAACACAACTTCTCGATGTCTGCAAAAGAAACTACAAGGTGTGGGTGAAGCACGTGAACGGGTGAGTATAACAATACCCAGTATAGACCCCAAGACCCCTGAAGGTCTTTCATAATTCCACAAAGGAAATACATAAAGAATGATCTCAATCACAAAAAACAAAGCAACAGATACATCTCAAATAGTGTCTCATCTCAAATAGAGTCTCATATAAAATAGAGTCTCTGCTCAAACTAGGTTTTCAGTGAAGTATAGAAGTACATATGATTAACCACGAATCTAGATCATCTTATTCTTTCAAGAGGCACTAATTCAGACCTTACAGAGTCTGAACCACACATGATCGATAGGTAACTAACCCCTACAATTACCCACATAGGATCTGATCTACCCAGGATCAGTATATCCCTGAACCACAACAGGACTCTCTAAGGCTGGCCCTTATCAGGCCGTGAGGTGCTGATCCACACAAGATCTCTAGGTGATGATCCGCATAGGACCAATAGGTTCTGATCCACATAGGACTGCTAGGTACTGATCCACACCTGACTGCTAGGTGCTGAGCCATTGAGGATCGCTTGGTACTAACCTTCGTATGATCTATCTCCAACCTCCGCCTCACTTCCAACCACTGGATTCCTTGCATCCGGTGTTCTCGAGTTCTATAGAGTCTTCCACTAGAGATATCGATCATACCTCAAACGTCACTAAGCTCCACAATGATGTAACCCAAAGGACCTCCATTTTGTAAGGGTTCCACGTGACATATGACCTGTAAATTGGATGAATGATCTACGAGTTATAAGTGTTGTAGCTCCGAGGGCCCGGCTGGATTTGGGTTCGATCGAACCTAGCCATTCTCCAACTATCTCTAAAACTAAAGTAGAGTATACCAAAAAGGATTGTCTCGATCAAATGGTCCCAGTTCCACAGACAGTTCATCAAACGAATGCTCGATTCCCATATCATGACACTTTAAAGGTTACTAGGCCTGGTGGGGCCTGGGTCCGGTCTGACCCTTTCGAAATGACTCAGTCTGAAATGGTTTGGGTTGGGCCATGGTAGACTCGGCCTACTAGGATGAGGTCCAGCCCAACCCAGAAGGGGGGAAGCTCACAAAGGGCGGCCCAGAAAGGCGGAGTCCCCATAGGGCGATGGCATGGAAAGGTAGCAACCCGGTATAGCGGTGGCTCGATAGGGCGGTGGCCCGGCCCATGTTGGGGCATGGTCTAGTCCATCAGGGAGTGCGGCCTACTATGGGTCTACCCTAGCCAGTGTGGGGGGTGTTACCCCCAAGTCTCCTGAACTCCTGAAAGGCCAAGAGGCTGTTTGGTTTCCGAAGCGGCGGCGCTGCTCTATCGCTACGGAACCCACCAGAGGTGCGGGTTTGGCCTCCACCGTGGCCTCAGCCACAACATTAATTCACTAGCAGTGCACTAGTCATGCTGCATCTCGCTCGCCGACGGCGCGGTGGTCACACCGCCTCCCTTTCCGTGGCTTGTCGTCATGCTGGTCGCCTCCTCCATTCGATGAAGCTGATGACCTGCTGCCCTTTGCTCACCGGCGCTGCCCGATGGTGCACCACACCACCTCCATGGTTGGCTGGTGTTGGCCGCTCTAATGACCGCTGTGGCTTTGTGCCACTACCTCCTCTTGCGGCATGCATCAGTGCATGGCCTCCTTCATAGCCGGTCACTGCTGCCGTGTTGATGGTCTTCCGTGAAGGGCATAATATTAGAAAAGTGGATGAGGGTTCAGTCCATGTTCATTTGGACCGTTCCCTCTACGTTATCTTGTAAAAAATGGGGAGGATAAAGGAGGTTTAATAAATTAACTTCAATTCAAAACAAGAAATCAAAACCCCTACCTCAAAAACCCGTTGGAGAACATCCAAACTTGAAGTTGGAATGAGGATCTTCATTCCCACTAGAGGCTTCCAACGATGCTTCTTGCACGTCATCCTTCAGTTCAGAGTTTCTGGGTCACTCGTCAATGCTCGCCGGAATCGGATCCATCCTCCAAGGGTTTGGCATCTCGACACTCCTTTAGCACTTCGTTTCTTGGAGAAGTTTTGTTGATACCCCTCCCCAAGATCTATATATATATGATATGGGGAGGCTAAGTAACGACATTAGAAATTAATGGTGGATCATTAATTAATAATCTTCTTAATTTTCCCAACATTTATTTTACTTAGATTATAGGGTCAAGACATTTAATGGATTGACACACCACCGGTCCCAGACACCACTTGTCCATTGGATGTTATGAGATAAAGATAAAATAATAAAATTATGTCATTTCATTTCTTTAAAAAAAGTAACAAAACCTAATTTTTTCTCTAGACCTACTGCGGTAAATGTAAATTCTTGCTTAAAAAAATCACGGCATTGTGGCTTCAACGGTGCCCTCAGATTTTTAATCTGAGGAACACTTCAAAAGTTAGAAAACACCACACATGTGTTTACTAAACGTACCATAATAATGTTCAACAATTAATTCCGGTCACTCCAGGCCTCAGAATCATGGGCTGTTAAATTTTAAAGACTCATAATAATTTCATATAATTAAAAAAATTAATGGAAAATCCAGGTCATTATAATTTTCCACTTTTTAATTACGCATGAGACTGAAAGTTTTTTTAAGAAAAACTGACTTAGTATTCCTCTTCATTGAGGAATATTTTCTTCCATGAATATATTTTATTTAAAATGTTTTGAATTTTTTTATTCTTATAAAATGATAATTTAAATTTATTTTTAACCATATTTTTTCCTTACCAAATTTTAAAATCAATCTGCATATCATTTCCCAAAACTGGAACCTTTGAATGTTTACTAAAAATGTGAAATGAATTTTGGTTTTAACATACACTACATAAATTGATTTATCCACCATCATGAGTATTATTATTTGAATATTACTTAATAAATTTCCTTGGTTATTTTAAAAGAAATTTTTTCCCGTCATATTTTAGAAATTTTTAGATTTTAAATTGTTGATTTCAATATAAAAATAGTATTTTCCTCAAGAAATGTTATAGTGATATTTTAAAGGTACTTTCCACTGCAACACCATCCTTTGATGTTTTTTACTATTCAATAGGGATACGGTGCAAGGTTAAAATCATTATTCTTTATCTGGATGGTCTATAATTATTATGAATTTTTTTTATGAATCTTGTATGATTTCAACAGCTTGTGTATTGATGATATTTAGAATGTTTTATGATCTTATGGTACACATTTGTATGATTTTAATAATTTGATATGTGGGAATATAATTATATATCTCTATGATGCATTGGGTATGTAAGGGATCTCATGAGATAATAAGTACTAGAGTAGGGATTAAAAATAGTTCAGTATGGGACTTTATTAGATACGTTAACATTGGGAGTGAATCACGAATATAGAAATGAAGGAATTGGAAGTGAACCCAAATTTTTATGATAGTATTAGAAGTGAACCCAATTTTCTATGATAGTATTAGAAGTGAACATTCACCGAGGAAGTTATTTTCAAATCTTATGTGTATTATAAATACATATCCATTATTGTTATGTTATGGTTTCATGACTCATGATTGATGATTCGATACTTTTATGTATTATGTCTTTTGATTGAAAAAACCTTATTATCTGATTCATTATTAAAGATCATTGACTGATATGGTTTTATTATTTTATGATTTGATAATGTTCTCATTCCATTATGCTTATATTTTACTCACTTAAGAACAATAATTAATATCGCATATTTTTACCCTTACTGAACATATTATCTCACCCTTTCTTGTCCTATATGATTAGATAATGAATTAGTATTAAAAAAACTCATAATGGTATAATGATCACATCTAATATCTATGATTCATGGAAAATTGAAGTAAATGATAATGTGATCCTGACAAATACTATTATTCTCCACCTAGTTAAATTTAATTTGATTTTGGGAATGAATTGAACTACATTATATAAATCCCATATCAATTTCCAAGTAAGGGTATTAACATTTAATATTCTGAACCAACATATGATTGTATGTCTATGGGATGAAAAATATGAAAACCCAATGAAAACTAAATCAATTTCAGGGGTCTTTATTCTTATTAAAAGGTGTTGTTTATCTTAGATAGTTAGGTAAAAACTCAATATCAATGATATTTTTATTTTATGAGAGTTTGTTAATGAATTTGTAAAAAAATTGACCAATATTACTTAGAATGACGATTTCATGTTTTCAATAAAACTAATACCTTATTATATAGTTATTTCACAAACTCCATATAGAATGACCCTGATTGTGTTGTGGGATTTGAAGAAGCAAATCTAGGAGAATCTTGATAATGTATTCATTCAGCCAATTTCATCACCTAGGGGTACACATATTTCTTTTAATTAGAATAAATATGGACCAATGTGTCTCAACCTTGATTATAGTGAACTTAAAATATAATGATCAAAAATAAGTATCCTCTTCCCAATATCAATGATTTTTTTGATCAATTATGTGGAGCTCAATATTCTTACAAAATCCAATTTCACTCTATATACTATTAGTTGAGGTTCAAAATTAAATATAATCCAAATATAGCCTTTTATTTAAGGTATGTACACTATAAATTTATAGAGATGCCATTTCATCCTATAAATTCTCCCACCATATTCATGGATTTAATGATTAGAGCCATTATCAATTACCTTAATATACATGTGGTAGTATCTATAGATTATATTATTATATATTAAAAGAGAAAGGAAGAGCATAAATATCACCTCTGGATTGTACTAAAGATCTAAATGAAGGAGTAGATTCATTCATAATGTACCATGTATTAATTTTGGAAAAATAAGGTTTCATTTTTTGTTCATATAATCTTTTGTGAGGGTATATCATGGGATCCATCAAAGATAAAAGTTATTGTACATTGTCCTAGAGAAACCAGTATATCTATGATCTATAGTTTTCTTATATTTTCTTGATATTATTAGTTCTTTGTGAAGGATTTATCATGGATATCTAATCCACTCACTTAGTTAAATTATAAGGTAGTTATGTTAATTTTTTATGATGAATTTAAAGAAAATTTCAAGGAACAATAGAGTAGTTTTGAAATAGAATATGTTATTACAGTACCATACATTAGAGAATGGATTGTGATTTATAGTGATACATCAAATATGTGATTGATATGTGTTCTCATTAAGAATGATATAGTGATAGTTTAGGTAGCATACTAATTGAATATTCATGAGAAAAATTACCTGACTCATGATGTGGGGTTATTTATGATAAAATTTTCATTAAAGATATGAAGGAATTATCATTCTAGGGAAATGTGCGACATATATACTGATCATAGAATTTATAAGTAAATTTTCACCTAGAAATAGTTTATTATACAAAAAATAATATGGTTGGTGTTGATTAAAGATTATGACTGCTCAATACATTACCACCTTGGGAAATAAAACAAGGTGGATGATGATCTAAGTCAAAAGAATCATGATATCTTACATATTTAAAGGGTCATAAAATATTTAATATTTTTTTAATATGTTAAATTATAAATATTTAAAAAAGGGATAAATATTATCTTTTTCAAATGAATTTTCAACCATCTATCTATAATAAATTATAATAGGTACAAAATGAGGATGTGGAGTTAAAAAATTAGGTGAGAAACATTCTTGAGTTAGACAATTATAATGATGGAATGATATATTTTTGGGAATGAATATACCTCATACTAATAACATACTTATAGAAAGGGTTATTGGAAGATTCCCATAGATCATGATTCTCTACTCATTCAATAATTATGAAAATATATAGATATCTAAAATCATATATATGGTGGGATAATATGAAGAGATAGATTGTGGAGTATGTATCTTAGTTCATATAAGGTTATAAAGTTAAGTCTAACAAATATATTTATAATGGGATTTTATAACCATTGCACATACAAAAATGTAAATGAGAAACAATCACCATGGATTTCATCATCTGACTCCCCAAAACATCTAATGGATATAATTATATTTGGGTTGTAGTCGATTTATTTTTAAATTTAGCACATATGATTACTATCAGATAATATTTCTATCTTGATAATATTACCAGGATGTAAATGAAGGAAGTGGTAATGATGAATGAAGTACCTCATTCTATTATATCTTATCGATATTCTTGTTTTTCCTCGATGTTATAGATAATTATTTAGTAAGATATAAATAATGGTTTGTGTTTTAGAACTTCTTATCCTCTTCATAAAGATGGTCAATCTAAGAGGAATATTCAAAGATAAGAGGATATATTGAGATCAAATTCTCTATATTTTAAAGGTGATTTGTAGTAATATCTTTTTTATTTCATGTTTTCCTACAACAATAACATTCACTTAATAATTCTGATGACTTATAGTGAAACCCTCTATGAAAATATGCATAGAACTAAAATATTCTATGATGGAGATAGAGGAAGAAATCTATTCTGACCTGAGCTTGATGTGGAAGTCTTCTATGTGGTTAGATCCATTCATAAGAACTTCATGGTACCTCAGATACAACAGATGAGTTAAACTGACAATTATTGATGGGACCTAGAATTCAATGTTGGTGAGATTTTTTTCCTGTGAATTTCTCTATGTAATAATTTTATGATATTTGAATAGAATGTAAATTTGATCCCTACATATATTGGTCCTTTCTAAATTCGTTATTAGATTAAATTAGTTACGTATCGCTCGACACTCCCACTGAACCTATCTCAATTTCACAATGTGTTCCACGTATCTATCCCGAGGAATTAAAAAACAAGACCCTTCAAATTTACTAAACTCAGAGGTCATAGATCATTATATTTTTTATGAATAAAAACAATTATAAGTTATAGATCATATAGATAAATTTATATTATACAACATTACTCACCTGGTTAATGTTTTATGCAGGAATCAGAAATTTTGAAAAGATAAATAGGAACCTATGTATGTGATGAAGCAGAAATATCCTAATTTTTTCATTATTATGATAGAATTTTTAGGAAGGAATTCATATAAAATGGTGAATAATGTAACACCCCATGATTTTTTATGTATTTACATTGAAATAAACATGGTTTATTTCATATTTTTCATTACCCATAACATCGAGTATAAATAAACTATAATAAAGTAATCCTTTATAACTATTCCATTAAATTTATAGCTATGAATAGTAATAACAACATTATATAAAATATGTATTATGTTTTTAAAAAAATTAAAATTTAATTATTTCTATAAAAAAATTCATTTCTTTTATAGTAAAAGTCTCATTATGTATTTAATTTTAACATAAGGAAACATAAGTCTGATTTAATTCAAAATAATATATTTAATTATGTATGAATCCTAACAATATTTTATTTTGGTATAAGTTTTTTTTGGATTAAATAAACATTTTTCTAAAAACTATTTTTATGTGTGTAATGTTTTTTTATATAAATTAAATAAATTAATCTCAATTGGTTAACTTTTTTAATGAAATTTATACATTATATATAAAAAAATATATTTTGACATTCATTTTATTTTTTTCACAAGGAAATTAGTGGAAGTAAATTATGTTTCATGCTTAAAAATGAATTTTTCTAAAATGAGTTTTTTTCATAATTTTCGTGCTTATATTAAATTAAATTCTACCACATTTAGAAATTGAAACTAGTAAAATGAATACCATATTTGGAATCATCATAATTAATACAATATAATAATTTCAACAATATTATTTTTTCATTGCGAATAGTAAAAAGAGTAAAATTTATTATCATGATTGGGGTTAAAATGGGTTTATTGGGGGGTCTTAAAACATGAGAAAAGGGTATAATTGGAACAAAAAAAATTATCAAATTATTATATCATAATGTTTTTTTTATCATTTTGTCATCCAACGAAAAAATAATTGTCTATTTGGTGACACATTCTAATGAATTTTACCATGTAAATCCTTTATGAAATTACATGTGTGCCCATCCCCTCACTTATACAAGGGAATCAATTATCCGATATTAATAAAAAAACATATAACATATATATTTGAAAAACCCTATTAAAATCCTTCATAGATTCCTTCCCATTATCCTAGAGCTTCTGGTCTTCTCCTAAGACCGATCCTTCAAGGATTAAGGTATAATCGAAAGGAGGTATCTCAACGAAGAGGTATAAATCTTAACCAAGTTCATTCAAATTTATTTATTCTTATTATTCCTATAGACATGTTCTATCCATAATAACATTATGAATTTACTATCATAAATACATTTATATTTTATTATTCTAATTTTATCACAATTTACCACCTCTTCTTCATCAAATGGGAGATGGAAGTATTATTCATCCACACGTGTGGACTACCGCCACCACGTAGTGATATGATTCATTTTACATTCAAATATTTCATGGTTTTTTATTATAGTAGATTTAATGTATGCATATAATAATTATTATATATAGTTTTTTAATTTTAATTCTTATTTGCCTTTATTTTTTTCATTCATCGAAAAATGGAAGCATCACTCATGCGTACATATAATCTACCATCTCCAAGTTATGATGTAATTCAATTTTAATCACTATAATATATGAATGTTTATAAATATTTATATAATTAATATATGTTATATTTATTTCATTTCTGAAATTTTTGATATTTATAAACAATGATCAAAGTGAAGTTATGATAACTTCTAAAATAAAGCATACATGAAAAATGTAGTAGTTAACACCCAAAATGATGATGATGGTGAATTATTATTAATGAATCGCTGATAAGATGTTATAAGTAAACCATTAGTGATATTATAATTATGAATATTTTTCTTTTATATAAGTACAATATATTCAAGTTTATCATGCAGGGGGGTTATATCACATACCAAGTAATACATACATGAGGTAAGGGTTTTATGTTACAATATAATTTTTACCTATACAATTTATGCAAAAATTTCCATTTATTAAAATATATGACATATCTATCCAAAATATTATTTAATTTTTTATGCAATAGCTATTTCTAAAGATTACATTTTTTCCTTTCATTTTCCTATCATTAAGTACTCAACATACAAAAATAAGTTTTTTAAGAAAAAATGTCCATGTTTTTTGTCATTAATTAGGAATATTTTCTTCTATGTCCATATTTTATTTAAAATGATTTCAAGAATGTTTTTATTATTCTAAAAATGTAATTTATTGAAATTTTTTACTATTTATAACTTAATTTACAATTTTTAATGGTATTATGCTTATATTTTTATAAATGTTGTACTTTTTATTTATTGCAGAAAATTGTTATGACATTTTTCTTCTAACATACACCACATGAATTACTTTACTAAAAAGAATGAATAATATTTTTTTGAAGATTAATTTATAATATTCCTTGGTTATTTTCAATAAAACTAATTCATCAACATTTTTTAAGAATTTATATTTTAATTATGTGATTTCAAATTGAAAAGGTTATTTTCTTCAAGAAATGTTCTAGTGATATTTTAAATGTATATCCATAAATAAAAACATAATTTAATGTTTATTATGATTTAATTGGGATATCATCCAGCTTTAACATATTTATTATCTCTTTCTGTGGTTTATTATTATTAAAATGAAATGTTTATGAAACACATATCCTTTCTATGAGTTATGGTATAATAATATAATTAATGATTTATTTTATTGTGTCACACATTTATATGATTTTCAATAGGTGATGGGTGGGTAAATAATTATATGTTCCTCTAATGTATTGGTTAAAAAACTATATATCTTGAAATAATAAGGACATGAAATGGTATTGTACTCTGTTTAGTAAGGGACTTGTCTAATAATATAATATTAGGAATGAACCATGACCAAGGAAATGAGGGAATGGATAGTGAAACCAATCCACTATGATAGTTTTGGGAGTGAGACATGGATACTGAGAAGATTTTATATACTTATGTATATGAAAAAACTAATGCCTTATGATTTTGTTATATTTTCATGGCGCATGATGGATGATTTTGCACTGTTTTTTTCTTATGTATTTCAGTTGACAAAATATTATTCCATGATTCATGCTTAAATATATTTTTATGATTAGGTATCATTATTGTATGATTCGGTCATGTTATCATACCATTATGCTTATCTAAGGCTCAATTATGACCATTTATTGATATCTCTTATTTTTAACCTTATTGAGAAACTGATCTCACCTTTTCTTATGTTTCCCTTCCCCAAGTCATGAAGAAACGTTTGAATTAGGGTGTGACTAAGAAGTGGAATATGTGGGAATAATTTATGAAATTTTTTTAAGATAATTCATGTTATCTGATGATCATGTATATATTATCAAAATACACAAAACCATTATAGTCATCGAGTGTGTATTAATGTGAAATGTATAGAATATTCATCTCAAATTATGTAATATTTATGTATATAATGTTTGGGTCAATATAGAGACGAAGTGTTAGAAAAGGTCACATGGTTCACTGAGCATTGGTTCTCTTGAACATCATGATTCATCTTAAAAAATAGCTCCATAATCTTTTACTCACTACAATATTCCTGCAATGCTCGAGTCTAAGATTTCTTTCTCCGTGCATATGTAACATTGTTCCATTTTCCTAGGATATATGCTAGCACAAAATAAAATGATTGTAAATACTCAACCTACTTCAATATTGAAGGTTCAGGTCCTACTTTATGAAGATGTAACTGAAGCTCTTGTGGTTAGTATACACCACAATTCTCTCTCCCAAAAGGCAATTCCATCAACACCTCAAGGCATATACCATTTGTGAAAACTCCAAGTCATGTGTCAGAACAATAGATTAAGTCCTTAAATATCCTAGGTAATGTTAGGATCCTTGTTATAGTAAATCTCTATCTGAAATCCTAAATTGTTTTCTGAATAGTGGTAGATGAAAATAAATTCCCCCTTTGCAGCCATGACATTAATTGGAACTTATAAGTGGGATAATACAATGATAAATCTCAAGTAATTACTAGAAAAATCGAAAAATCGAAAAATTTTAAAATTCCAATTGGGTTTCTCCCATGTAACCATTTCTATTGTCTTCTTGGGATCTATGTATACTCTAACAGATATGATATTCTTCATTAAGTAAACCTAGTGAATATAGAAATTTCACTTTGAGATATTTACATACAACAAATGGAACCTAAGTGTGATCTTAATAATATCCAAAGGTCATATGTGTTACTCTTTCGACTTAGAGTACATACGTATACCATTGATGAAAATCACAAAAATAGTGTCTATATATCAGTGGAAGACCAAATTTTGTAGCGCCTTAAATATTATCGGGATGTTTGTTAGCATGAATGACATCATCAAGTAATCATACAAACTTTACCTTATTTCGAAAGCCATGTGAGGTATGTTCAAAGGCCACACCCTCAGCTGGTGATAATCCAATATTAAATAAATATTTTAGGACACCTTTAATCCTCTGAGTTGGTAAAATAAATAACCAATATGAAGAAGGGGACACCAGTTCTAGATGTTAATGATCTATACACCTTATTAGAAAACTATATTGTAACACCCCAAGGGTATGTACTAGTTTATATAAACTGTTTTCCTTCCATGTTCTCCAACTATGATTTTAACTATTGGAGATCCACCGAATCCATTTTGTACGAAGGAATTGAAATATGATTTTCACCTATCATGAGATCGATAGTAAACCCACCACTCACTTGGGTGGAAACCATAAGAAATAATCAGGGAAAATAGAGTAATATATACTTACAATGGGTGTAAAAACATCCCACTACCCATCTCTATCATCAATCACCTTGTTAGAAACTTACAATTTAATCATGCACAACTGTTGATGATTAGGTCATGTGGGACCCCCTTGTATGTCCCACTCTTCAAATTGAACATAAATACCAACCGTAAGAGATTTAAATGACATTAATTTATAGATTTAGTTAATATTATCGTGATATGATACTAAAAAATCCATTATTGTTATCAATTCAAAATTAATCATCTTCAACACAAAGTTCCCCAAGAAGAGTCTGTATCCACCAATTACAAGGGTTAATTAACTATATTTTAAACATATGTCAAACCATACCACTAGAGACCTATTGATTTAATTCACATAATTAAAATAGTCTATAGACTAACCCAATAAAATCCAAGAACTAAGAGAATATAAATAAATGAGATTCTCCTATTTTAAATTAATCAGTTTCTAAATCCGAAGAGACTAAAATAATACCTTGGATAGTGGAAGGCCTCTTTTCCTAGTTAGAAAGGGTAGGATGTAAAAAATACAATAGTTATGTACCATGACACTAATCAGTTACTTGTGCCCCTTTTGGAGAACCACTCTTCTAGTGTTAATACCCATACCCCTACATATCATGCCCCCCGTGATGAATAGAACTGTCAGTCAAACTCTAGCTACATTCCTACTATGGAATATCTAATTCACATATATAACCCTACACCTTTATAGGCCCCCTTACACTTGGAATTCTTTGATTACTCATGAAAAACCACCACACATTTCCCATTCTCACACATGACTTGCACTATATTGGTGACCGATGATTTTTTATATTAATGTGACCAAACCTACCACACTTATAGAACTAAAAAAGATGTCTCCCTAAGGAGGGGTATATAAATCACAAATGTTTTTTCTCTATATATTACTACCCTGGTTCAAACCCTAAAAATGAAACTTCTTACTGTATGTAAAACCACTACTCATCCCTCTAGTGATAATAACATTCCATGAGACTCTACCCTCACTGAATCTCCTATTAATAATATTTTCTAACATAAATAAATGATTGAGATCTAAATAAATTCACAAGAACTCTGATATCATACCTCTAACTATCTTTAAAATTCCTCACCATGGTTTCTTTATCCCCAAATATATTTGGGGAAAACACTACACGTTCGTAAAGTGATCAGCGCAATCCATCACTGATTATACAACCCGAATGAGGTTCATAAACAACCCAACCATGACTTCCCTCATAGTATCTAAACAATGACCAATAAATCTATTATATAATTACATCTATGAAAAACCCATATACAAGTCTTCAAAGAGTAAAATATCCCACTACTGCACCACTGAAGCCTTTAGCTTGTAAATTTTCATCTTCAACCTCACCTAAAGGGGTTATATCTAAATGATCAAATATTATCATTAAATAATTTAGATGTAAATTTTTTTTTCCTAGGGAACGCCGTTCCTGGTAAATAAAAATGAATTATGGGGATGAAACCCCATGTATGATTTGACATCATAGGTATAGATTATGAACAATCTCTCTCTTTATCGACTGAAAAACATGAAATGACCACTTTTGAAGTTATATTTCCTTCTCCTTCTCTAGATAAATAATGGCTCTAATATTACCATTAGTGGCATTTTCTCTCCACACCCATCCTAATGATCTATCAGAGGTCCTTTTGGAGTAATTCCTATATATTTTGAAAAAAACTTGTATCGTCCAAAAAATTTGAAATATTTCACATTTAGAGTAAAATTAATTTTGTTGTTAAAATTATTTATACCAAAAGTTAATCTTATACTACACACAACATTGAGTTAGCATGCATTACATAAAAAACCATGTTTTACCTCCTTTTAACAGAGAACCTATTTAATTTTTGTAAACTTATATAAATTTTATATGTAAAAAAACATCATTTTTAAAATTGTAACTTCAAATTTATGTTATAGTGAATTTTTGGTACTTTTCTGAGAAGATTCATTTTTTATGAATACCTAAAAATACTGAATTTTAATTCAAACATTCCTTTTCATCAAATTTATTTATATTGTTAAATTAAGTTTTATTTGGTTTTAAAATATAAATAGTCCAATTTTACATCATTAAATAAAATTTCTGTCATTAAAATCAATTTTACAGTAAAATTGGATATAAAAACATAGCAAACCATGGAAAAATTTTCCTTTAGAAACATGTTTTCTTATCCCGTCTCTGGGATTAATTTTAAATTATTTTATAAAACTTATGTGATTAGTATTTGAAAAAATGGATTAGGTATTTTGAATTATCATAATTTATAATTTCATACAATATCAACATATTTTTCTAAGAAAAATATGAGTGAAAGTGATTAAAATTACCTATAGTAATTAAGGTAAAACTAAGCTTAATAAGAGACTAATCCTTAAACATAAGTTCCAAAATGACCTACAATATTTTAAAAAATATATTAGATTCCAATATTTCAATCATATCCCAATTTTTTTTGAATTATATGAGTCGTTAGGAAATATGTTCATGAAAGTGTTCCATATAATAAGTTAAGTAAGGAAAAAGACAAAAATGGAACCTTCCTTACCGTTAACATTTATAAAGATTTATAGTATTAGAGAAGATACATAGTTTAGGTTATAAAAATTATTTTGAAATTTATTTTTTTTATCATTGTAATTTAACTTTATTTTTAAAATATTAATTACTTAAATAATCATAAACAAATGATAACACATGGATGATTTAGTTAACAATTAAATAAAATAAATGATGCTAAAAAACTTAAACGTAAAGAAAATTTAATGAATTATTATGTTATATTATTTTTTAGATAAATATATCATGTTAAATATATGTGATATTAATATATTTTGATTAAAATATTTTTTTTATATTTCAAAATTGAAATTAAAAAAACAATGTCAAAGTGGAGATTAATATTATTTTTCTAATATTGATATTTTATTAAACTATATAAAATTAATAAAAAACCTATATTATTCATTGTTATTGTTAAGTGTTAATAAATCTAAATTATGGGACATTAATGGAAAAATTGACCTTTTATAATTATCATATTGATACCTAAATAGTAAAAATATTATTAACACACTCTGGATTAATTTAGTGTTTTTGTGTGTTACATGTGATTGTTTTAGAACTAATTTCCAACACACATTGGATTTTAATATTGTAAATTAGGTATTATATATATAATTTAGTGGGTCAAAATATTATAATAATTATCACTTTAATTTATTCTTAATTGTAAAATTACATAGGTTAGAAAACTAGTTACTTTAATAAAAACTAAAATGAAGAAATTGGGTAAACTAAGAAGTTAAGGATCAAAATTATAAATATGAACATATTTTTGTGTGGTTGAGGTTTTTATATTCCATAAATTCCCTTTAATCCATTTTTTTATCATTTTTAGTCACATGTGGTAACGTAGCCCTCTCCAGAGTGTATACCATTTGGTATTTTCAATAATACCACTCCCCCTCCATTACAAAAAGAATTCACTATTCTCCTTCCTCACACCTCTCACGCCACTTTGGATCATCAAAAATCATCCCAAATGGTATCCAAAACCCAGTACCCTCATTCGAGAAGCATCACCTTGGGAATAAAACAATTAAATGAAGACCTTTGGTGCAATCCTAAAAGAGTTACCTAATGAAGACTTAACATTCTTCAAACATGCATTTTTTTATTTCTTTATCCACCCATTAAATTACTCTTATGACATGATTATATAAACTAACCATTATCGTAAATATTCTAAAATTATTTTCTTATAATTTTTCAACTACACCAACACACCCTTCCATCAAAAGGATAGTGAACTTATCGTTATTGTATGATGAAATACTACCACATGAAATAGTATCGTTCATTTTTCCTTTACTCCTCACATGGTTTGGAATTATAATGGACATGTTGTTTCCATATTTTATATATGATATTTATTATGTATTAATTATTCAATGATTTTTATATAAAACATGACTTTATGTGTTTTATTTGGTCTAAATATGATAACTTTATTTGTTGATGTGTGGACTACCCCCTCCTCAAAGAGATGTGATACGTTCGCACATTTCATAGAATGTGTCAAAGATTATTTTAATTAAAAATATGTAAAATAAATGAAATATATATTAAATTAATTACATAATTATCTTTCTGGAAATATAACATATCATTTTATTTCATACCCTTTTCACACACAAAAAAGTGATAATGTTGTTCGTGGACATGTAGTTGAACATCTCATTGGAGTGATGTGATTCCATTAACATCACATATATTATGTATATAAGTATATATGATTAATTAAAATTGTATATATTATATAATGATAATTATATAAATATATAATGTTAGTTACAGTCTTTCCATAATGATCATTGAAATATGGAAATGTTGCTCATGCAAACGTACGACCTACCATCTATATGACTGTAACGTTAGTTCATTTTTCATAAGAAAATTTCATAATTGGTATTAAATGAATTATTGATCTATAAATATGATAATTATTTCAGGATTATTATTATTCATAAGTTTATATAAATATCTCATTGACCATTGTCGACATACCAACGTTTTTTTTAACACATTAACCGAATTTGGCCAAAACATCCTATATAAAAATAATTGTTTTATGAGTTATACACAAAATTGTAATTAGTGAACTAAATATAATTATAAACATGAAAAAGGTTATCAAGGAAATAAATAATTAACATAATTTTATTATTTACAAAAATAAAGACACATGTGACTAGTCAGACTCAATGTAAGGTATTTCGTCTCAATTTCACTTCATTGAGAAATATTGTAATGTTATAAACCTAATTTATTTTATATGGTTCACATAATATAATTTGAAATGTTATATTATGAATCTAAATATTCTCATGTTATTGTAAGTTTTATTTAATTTTATTCCTTCATGGAGGTTAGGATTCAGATGTTTCAAAGTGGCATGTGACAAATTAGAATGTTTTATGATTATTCTTCTCAAAAATGTTTTAATGAAAATTCAATGGTATCTTGATTCATCAACATTAAAAACCCTTGTTGTTACTTATAATAATATGAGGAATTACTGATAAATCAATATTACTTATTCAATAAGTATATTTAATTACAAGGAACATTTTTTATTAATTAAATCGATTATTCGATATATAAGGAATGTTTTTTACAAGTACAACACTGGTGGAGCCGTGTTATAGAAAGCCTCTCGATGTATCAGTAATCTAATGAAAAGAATATTTTGGACAAATAAGAGTATTTTAAACTATCTTGAAAATAGATATTACTGGTAATGTTACCATGTACCTAGGAAACATGACATCCAATAATTGATAATTCCATTCATTCAGATTTAGTTTTTATTTATCCCTGAGATTTTTTCTTTGACATTATCTATAGAGGTATTTAATTATCAGTTTATTTATTAAATGGAATGTATGTAAGTCATTTACCTTTTCATATTGATTTTTCCTTATCCATTTTATAAATGGAAAGTGTGGTTATTTATTTACCTTTCTCTATTGATTATTCTTATTGATTCCTGATTAATTCTGCAGTAAGCTTACCCTTACTAATCATTTGACATCACAATTATTGTTTTTACTTTCCTCATTATATGAAGATAAATTATCAGAATGGGTTTCAAGGATTCAATTTATTTTATTTTTTTTATCTATTATTTTTTATTTCTTTTTCCCAATGTAAAATGGGTATCATGTATGTAATCTAATTTTAATGTCTCGGATTTTCTGTGTATTATTTTTAAATATTATATGGAATTATTTCGAGACGAGGTGTAAAGACGGAACATCATTTCGAGGCCCAGTGAGCCCGAAATGGTGGTTTGAACTATTTTAGTTAAGTGGGTCGGTACTTGTGGACGACCGTGGCAGTTTCCGAACGAAAGCCCGGATTAAAAAAATCCGAGGGCATCGTTGCGTCTGGGATGATGACTTTACCTAAGAATGAGCATAACCTCGACCGGTGCGGGTCAATGGAAAATGTTAATTTTTCCAAACATTTTTAGTAAAATGAAAATAAAATAAATGGCTATATGTTTATTTTATTTTTATGGAAACATCTGTTGTAGCGCAGCCACAAGATAGATGTTTCAGCCAATAATTTTATGCCATAATGACCCATAAATAGAAACACTGACTCATTAATGCTGCATTGTATTTTATTGAATGTCAAATACATTTCCCTTTTTATTAGGATGATCGAACGTCGATCATTGGTGAGAAAATTCTGGAGAAAAGACTCAATGACGAACGATGATGGATCGAAGATACGAATCACAGTGCCAATGACATTGAAGGATCATGACGGTAGAGGCAGCGTGACACCTTCATCAGTAATCGATCCCAGTTGAAGTAGGGGTTGTTATTTGTTATCTCTTTCCCCGTTTTATTGATTTTAAACGATGAAAGCTGGTCAACAACGAACATGTTGATCCGCGGATTCATACATTATTGCAGGAGGGACTTTTGGGGGTTGATTTCGGGAATTTGATCCATGATTGTTTTATGGTTTTATCATGCTCCGTTTAAGGATACTAATGGGAGCAGATCAACTCTATGACGAACAAAGGCGGGGGGTTCATTCCTCACTCTGTTTATTGGATTTCTTCCCCCATTCATTTCTCACATGTTCTTCGTGTTCTCCACGGGGCGACAAACAATGGATCATTGCACATCCGTTTTATGATGCAATGATCCCAAATTTAAGGTTTGAAAACACAAAGACCTTGCAGAGGTGCGATGACGATGGCGAATGAAGAATCAAACTAGATCAGAAAATGGCGTTCTTTGAGCATTCTTCATGTGGGAAGATAAAAACGTGTTTTCAGAGCTGATCAAAGGTCCGAAAACATCGGGAGTAGCTTTGTGGTGATGGGGTGACCAAAACCTGGGAGTTTCGAGGCAATGGGACGACCGGATCGATGAACGGAGAATCAACGGAGGCGTGATAGCAGAGGTCCGCATTTCTAGAAATTTCCTAAATACACGTCATGTACTTCTGAAGAACATGCCGTGTAGTACTGGTGGTGGAGGCTAGTATTTTGGGGGTCATAGAAAAATAACACAGCGTGTGACCCGGGTCACAGTGCATGTTGGACTTTCCATGAAGCTCGGCATGTATTTTGGGAAGTACACTGACATGGGATGATCTACACGGCATCAGAAGACACAGTGTGTACAATATGGAATAGATGGTTATGCGGGACTCAGCGTGTATCCAGGGGGTACACAGATAGAGGATGGATTAAATGACTATTTACTCCATCACATGGTCAGGCGAGGCCAGTAGCACAGGTCACCCCATTTAACGATTACACGGGTTGGAGTACATGGGTTGATTACCATGTATGGGCACATGGCTAGCCTACACGGAGCCAACCCCAATCACTCGGGCACGGCGTGTACACTATACTACATGTCGTGTGTGTAGTTTTTCTACACGACCAGCCTTTCGACATGATTCGTTGTGCACGGGCAGTACCCGGGGTCAGACAACATAGCGTGTAAGTTTTCTACACACCGTGTAATTTTTGGGAAACGACATGGTCCAATTGTTCACCGTATATTGGAAATCTTTTGTTTTGGTTAGTTCCCCTTATTCTCATTCTCTTGAAGGTCTGGTATCATTTCCTTTTATAGGAGTATGATCCCTTCAGCAGAACATTCCATGATAGAGGTAGGAATCCATCCGAGAGGCCCGGATCGAGATCCTCTATCCATTCTTGACCCTAGGTTGAGTCTGACATCGATGTGAACAACTCCACCGGGTGTTGATCCTCTACCAAGAAGGTGAATTCCAGATGAGTCGTGGTATCCACCATGGCCCTGGAAATGATCCTCATCTGTGTATCATGATATTTCCCACTCAAGAGTGTGTCTCCAGTAATGAGTGCATTTATCTACCGTAACCTTCTCACTCAGGAGTGTGTCTCCTGTAATGAGTGTAACTACATCTTGTGATGTTTTCTGATGAATGGTACTTCTCATACGGATGTCATTAGAGCTATAAGACTCATGGAGTGTGTTTTCCCAAAACAAGTGCTTTGTGGAATCATCGAACTGAACCCATAGCTGGGGGTATACGGTTGTGTGACATGTCTCTAGACTACGGGTCCGGGTTTTCTGTATATCTGGTTTGTGATATATGATTTGTAGACATATATTATGCATAGATGGTTGTACCTTTACATTGTGTACTTCTTTGTTTTTTCCGGGGTCCTCTATTTAGTTTTTTATACTCACCCCTGCACAGGATTTTTCGGAATGTCTCGTGTCTTGTGCAGATGATCAGCCTTTTGATAGAGTCCAGGGAGGACCAGGACATGATTGACCTTTCTGAGTTCCCCATAGGCCGATGTTTTCCTACGGCTACGAGTGGCAGTCCTAGTACCTTTTGTGTTTACAGGTTAGACTTTGCAGTTTTTAGACTCTTGTTTTTGGTGGGCTTGTATTCTGGCCTAGTTTACTTTCAGTACATTACCTTTCGTCGTACTCTGTTGATTGGGTTTAGTTATATGCATGCATTTTGTTCCTCAGTGTTTTTACATTTCAGAATTTGTGGGCTTAGAGATGTGTGTGTGTGTACAGGTGCTTAGGAAATGCCTCCCAAGTTATTAATATGCCTACTCAGTTCTAGTCACCATCCCCGAGCCTATTGTAGGTGGGCTTGGGGAGTCACGGCACGAGCCCCACTGGGACGGGTCATGACAGAGTGGTATCAGAGGTGGTCTGTTTTACCTTAGGACCAGGTGTCTGTGAAATTGGATTGGGGTTACGATGTTAAGTGTTTCAAGTTCTTCTTTCAAGCCAGAGACTCCAGTGTTGGTGCAGTGGCTGATGTATCCATAAACATGGACTCTGATAAGCTACTTTTAGACTCACTAAACGAAGACACTGGTTTTGGGGAAATAAAATAATGGTACATGCATCATAAAGGAATGAGTTTTCTTTTCCATGTCCTTGGTTTCAGCTATCCAGATATACTCACTAACCATGGTACACCTTGTTTCATTATAGGATTCCTCTACGATGCATACCCACTAGGATTCAGAAGAACAATCATGACGATGACCCCCTTAGGAAAGAGGCTTCGATACAGGGACTAGTTCCCCATGCATTTCCACCAGGTGGTGCACTAGTTATGCCATCACCAGTGGAGTAGCCAGTGGTACCTATAGTACTGACCAGCGATAAGTGTAGGCTTAACGCACTTTATAAGTTCCAAATACAGAGACCCCTCAGCTTCCGAGGCGATCCCGACCCTCAGGCAACTGAGGACTAGCTTGAGGAGGTGACCAGAGTTTTTTGTCTAGTGAGAACACTAGCAGACCGAATGGTTATCCAAGGAGCGACCCTTCTTCAGGGTTCGGTGAGACGATGGTGGAGTCTGACCACATAGAATCACGACGTGGAGACTCTTTTGTGGATGGAGTTTGAGAAACTCTTCAGGGAGGAGTTTACTCTAGTTATGCTGAGAGCATCATGCATCCGAGAGATTCTTCAGCTCTAGTAGGGCAGTATGATAGTAACTGACTATTCATCGAGGTTCACAAACCTCACCAGGTACTCGATGGAATGGTCAAGGATCAGTTCTTCAGAGCTCGGACCTTCGATGGAGGTCTATGATGGGACATCTGAGCTAGTGTCCTGCCTCTATCCATATTGACTTATACTGGAGTGCTCGAGTGGGCTATGGTGATCAAGAGCTTCTTGGTGGAGCAGAGATAGCCAACGACAGTCAGCAGTAGGCAGACAGGTGCAGAGACACTGATAGTGGGGATCTGGCATTAGACACAGAGAAATGGATGTGGGAAATGTCATAGGGTGACCCAGGATAGAGGTTCGATGGTCTTGGGCTCTTAGGATGGATCTAGTCAGCATAGGGAGAAGTGATGCTACAAATGTGGCAGTAGGGGACATCTTGATATACAATGTATGACCTGTCGAGCTACTAATAGGGAAGCGGTGGATGGGCCACCAAGGAAGAGGCAGAGAGTGGATCATAAAGAACCACAAGGAGACGGATGTGGAAGAGGAGTTGGGAGAGCTGCAGGTGGTGGAAGACGATTCGACTTACATCCACCACTACCCCCACGAGATCTGCACCAGGCTTAGGGAGCTGGGTGACATGGGCGGGGACAACTGCATGCAGTCAAGGCATAATACCCATGGGCTCTAGGGATGATTCTAAGTACGATCAATGTCTTCTATACCTTAGCTCTCATAATAATAGACATAGGTTCCAGTCATTCATTCACACCCACATGTATTGTACGAAACCTTGAGATTCCGGTAGAACCTCTGACTCGATCCTTACGCTTGGAGACACCTACGGGAGGAGACTTGATGATCAAACACCTTTTCAAACAGTGTGATCTTACCCTTGGAGGTGAGAGTTTCAGTTGAAACCTTTTAGTGGTAGCATCGAGGCCTTATGACATCATTATCGGTATGGATTGTTTATCTTCAGTCCATGCCCAGATTGACGGTTTTAGGCGAAGAGTGTGGTGTGTCCGCCATGATGAAACAAGGTGTTCATTTTTTGGATAAAGGGAAACCCAAACAGCGAAGAATGGGATTATGAATTGAAGGGTGCATCCAATCACTCATGAGTTGGCTAGCCTTGCCCTCGGAGCAGTTGATGTTGTGGGCTCTCAGTTCCCATCAATGGTGGAGGAGTATGTGGACGTCTTTCCCGAAGATGTTCCAGGACTACCTCCCCACCTGAAGATCAATTTCTACATCAACATACACCCTGGGAAGACACTTATTTACTCATCATCATATCAGATGGATCACGCAGAGTTTCGCGAGTTGAGGGCGCAGTTTGAGGATTTCCAAAGCAAGGGTTTCGTGATACCCAGCATTTCACCCTGGGCGGCCCCAGTCTTGTTTTCCAAGAAGGAAGACAGGAGTGTGAGGTTTTCCAGGGATTACCGACGCCTGAACTAGGTGACGGGGAAGAACAAGTATCCACTGCCAAGGATTGATGACCTGTTCAACTTGCTATGAGGGGCACAATAGTTCTCAAAGGTTGACCGTCGATAAGGCTATCACCAGTTACAAGTACGAGATGAGGACATAAAAAAGACGGATTTCAGATGCCGCTATGGTTACTATTTGTACATGGTGATGCCTTTTGGCATGATGAACACCCCTATAGTGTTCATGGGACTGATGAGCCGGATTTTCCAGTTGTACTTGGACTAGTTCGTAGTGGTTTTCATCGATGGCATCCTTGTGTAGTATGCGTCAGAAGGGGAGCATAAGAGACACCTACGGATGGTTATATAAGTACTTGGAGAGAACTAGATTTATGGGAAGCTCTCAAAGTTCCAATTCTGGATTCAAGAGGTCCACTTTCTGGGCCATGTCATCTCAGTAGATGGAGTAGCTATAGACCCATCCATGTTGGAGGCTATGTTATCATGAGAGACACCTCGAAGCGTGATGGGGGTGTGGAGCTTCCATGGATTGCCAGGATATTACCGGAGATTCATTCATGATTTTCCCAAATATTAGCACCAAAGAAAACCTTGACCAAGAAGGGGAAATCTTTTGTATGGACCGAGATGTGCCAGTGGGCTTTTGAGTAGTTGAGACAGAGTTTGACGAGTACCCCCGTCTTGAGATTGCCGGAGGAGGGTGTCTAGTACATAGTTTTCTGTGATGCATCAGGGACTGGGCTTGGTTGTGTCATAATGCAGAGGTAGGTAGTGATTTCTTATGGTTCACGCCAGCTTAGGAACCATTATAAGAACTACAAGACCCATGATCTCGAGTTGGTAATGGTATCCTTCGCATTAAAGATGTGGTGACACTACCTCATGGAAAAGCTATTTATCTTCTACTCTGACCATAAGAGCCTCAAGTACATCCTTTCGCAGAAGGATCTGAATCTGAGGTAGAGAAATTGTCTAGAGTTCCTCCAGGACTATGCTTTTGAGATCATCTATACTCCTAGGAAGGGGAAAAAGGTGCCGGTTTCTCTGAGAAGAAGGTCGAGCTCACAACTGTTTAGTGAGGTGACAGAGTAGTTAGCCACATTGTAGTTTTCCTTCGTGGATGGAGAATATGTTGTCTACATGCAGTCGATGGTTGTCACCCCTACACTCTTATAATGATTTAGGGAAGCACAGCTTGGGGATGTCGGCTATGAGGCTTTACATGCTCAATTATCCATAGGACATGCTCCTGATGGATATTTTCGAGGTGGGGAGAACATACTTCTTTTTATAGGATGCACTGTTGTACTAGTGGCATTGCATGAGGAGGTTCTGAAAGAGTTTTGTACATTCCACTTGGAGGTACATCCGGGAGAGCAAATATGTACCAGGATCTCCAACGACAGTTCTGGTGGTCAGGCATGAAGAAGGCAGTAGCAGAGTTCATTTCCCAATGCCTCATATTCCAGTAGGTGAAGGCTAAGAACTAGGTTACAGTGGGATTAGATCACTCCTGGAAGTTCCATAGTGGAAGTGGGATGGGATATCGATGGAATTCATGACAGGCTTACCACAAACTTCAATGGGGCATGATTCCATCTGGGTGATCGTTGACCGACTCACAAGGTCGTCCCACTTCCTAGCTATCAGGGAGCAGACTTCCGTAGAGATCTTGAGATGCCTATACGTTAAGGACATTGTTCGACTTCATGGTGTCTCCTTGATAATAGTTTCGGATCGAGATGCTCTCTTCACATCCTGGTTGTAGAAGGGATTATAGGAGGCTTTTGGGACACAATTACACTTGGTCACATCGTTTCATCCCTAGACTGATGGTCAGATAGAGAAAACCATTCAGTTTCTGGATGAAATGATGAGATCTTGTGTCTTGGACTTTGGTCACAGTTGGGAGGACCACCTACCACTACTAATTTTTGAGTACAATGATAGCTACCAATCTACCATTGGTATGGAACCATTTGAGGCTTTGTATGGGAGACCCTACTAGTCATCGCTTTGATGGACCGACCCTGGAGAGTCAGAACTCATGGGTCCAAAGTTGGTACGAGCTACAACTGAGATGGTGCAGATAATCCGAGAGCATATGAAGACTGCAAAAAGCTGTCAGAAGTCTTATGCTGACCGATGACGAATGCCTATGGAGTTCAAAGAGGGTGACCATGTCTTTTTTCGGGTCTCACCTCAATGAAGGTTGCAGATATTTGGCCGAGGCGGCAGGCAATCTCTGAGGTACATTGGACCTTTCCAGATACTGTGAAGAGTTGGTGAGGTTGTGTACTGCCTAGCTCTACTACCATAGTTGCATCAGGTACATGATGTCTTCCACGTGTCGCAGTTGAGGAGGTACGTTCATGACCCAACACACGTCATCGACTAGGGCGAGATGGAAATTGAGAATGTAGTGACCATTGCTGAGTACCCGTTAGAGATCAAGGATTGGTATGATATGATATATCGTGGGTGATCGATTCCCCTAGTGCACGTCCGGTTGCAGCATGAGAATCATAAGGAGAGAAAGTGGGAGCGGGTGGCCCAGATCGATGCCATGTACCCACATCTCTCTGAGTAGCCTTTGTTTTGGATTTTCGAGGATGTAAATCCCCATGGTGGGGAGAATGTAATTTCTCAGATTTTCCGTGTATTATTTTGAAATATTATATGGAATTATTTCGAGACTGAGTGTGAAGACGACACATCATTCCGAGGTCCAGTGAACCCGGAATGCTGGTTTGAACTTTTTTAGTTAAGTGAGTCGGCACTTGTGCACGGCTATGGAAGTTTCCAAATGGAAGCCCGAGTTAAAAAATATTAGGGCACCGTTGCGTCCGGGACGATGAAATTACCTAAAAACGAGCCTAACCACATCCAGCACGGGTTGAGGAAAAATGTTAATTTTTTTGAACGTTTTTACTAAAATGAAAATAAAATAAATTTCTAAATAATTATTTTATTTTTATGGAAACATCTACTATAGTGGAGAGACATGACATATGTTTTAGTCATTAATTTCATGCCATAATGACTCAGAATCAAAAATGATGACTCATTAATACTGCCACGTATTTTTTTGAATGTCAAATATGATTCCCTTTTTATGGGGATGATCGAACGTCAATCGTTGGAGAGAAAACTCTAGAGAAAACTCTCGGCGACGAATGACGACAGATTGAAGCTGCGAATCACTGTTCCAAAGATGTGGAAGGATCTCGACGATGAAGACAGTGCGACACCTTCATCAGAAATTGATCCCAGTTTAGGTAGGGGTTGTTATTTGATCTTTCTTTCCCCGTTTTATTGATTTTAAATGACGAACATGGATCAACCACGAACAAGTTGATATGTGGATTCGTACGTTCTTGTCGGAGGGATTTCTTTGTGATGATTTCGGGAATTTGATCCATGATTGTTTTATTGTTTCATCATTCTCTGTTTAATCCTACTAATAGGAGCGGATCAACACTGTGAAAAATGATGGTGGGGGGTTCGTTCCTCGAATTGTTTATTGTATTTCTTCCCACATTCTTTTTTCGCATGTTCTTTGTGTTCTTGACAGGGTGACGAACAATGGATCGTTACACATCCTTTAAATTACACTACAATACCAAATCAAAGGCTTGACACCGCAATAACTTTGCAGAGGTGCAGTGACGATGACAGACAACGAATCAAATCAGATCAGAAAAGGGCTTTCTTCAAGTGTTCTTCATGCGGGAAGAACAAAACGTGTTTTCAGAGTTGATCGGAGGTCCAAAAACATCAGTAGCAGCCTCATGGTGACAGGGTGACAAAATCCTGGGAGTTCCATGGAAATTGGACGACTGGATCAATGAACGGATCATCACTAGATGTGCAACGACGGAGGTTCGTGTTTCTGGAAATTTCCAGAATACACGGCGTGTACTTCCGAAAAACATTCCGTGTAGTACTGGTAGTGGCGGGTAGGGTTTTAGGGGTCAGAGAGGAATAACAAGGAATGTGACACTGGTCACATGGTGTGTTGGACTTTCCCCGATGCTCGGCGTGTATTTTGGGATGTACATAGACATGGGATGATCTACACGGCTTCAGATGACACTACATGTACAGCATGGCAGAGGCGGCTACGCGAGACTCAGCATGTATCCAGAGGGTACACGGATAGGATATGGAGTACATGACCGTGTACTCCATCACACGGCCTGGGGAGGCCCGTATCACAGGTCACCCCATGTCCCAATTACATGGGTTGGAGTACATGGGTTGATGACCGTGTACATGCACATGGCCAGCATACATGGAGCCAACCCAAGTCACTTGGACACGGCGTGTACACCATACTACATGATGTGTATGCAGTTTTTTTACACGACTAGCCTTACGACACATGCCATTGTACATGGGCAGTACCAGGGGTGAGACAAAACGGCGTGTAACATTTCTATAAGCCATGTACTTTTTGGAAAATGACATGGTCCTCTTGTTCACTATATCTTGGACATATTTTGTTTGGGTTAGTGCCCCTTCTTCTCGTTCTCATGAATGTCAGGTATCGTTTACTTTTACAAGAGTATGGTCCCTTCAGCAGAACATTCTATGATAGAGTCATGCATCCATCCGAGAGGCCCAGATCGAGATCCTCTATCCATTCTTGACCCTAGGTAGAGTCTGGCATCGACATGACCAACTCCACCGGGCATCGATCCTCAACCTAGCAGGTGAATTCCATATGAGTTGTGGTATAAGCCATGGCCTTGGAAGTGATCCTCATCTGTGTATCGTGATTTTTCCCACTAATGAGTGTGTCTCCCGTAATGAGTGCATCTATATACTGTAACCTTCTCGCTCAGGAGTGTGTCTCCCGTAATGAGTGTTACTATCTCTCGCGATGTTTCCCGATGAATGGTACCTCTCGGACGGACGTCATCAGAGCTATATTACTCATGGAGTGGGCTCCCCCAGAATGAGTGCTTCATGGAATCTTCTAACCGAACTCCTAGCTTGGGGTATGCGGTTGTGTGACTTTTCTCTAGACTAAGGGTCTAGGATTTGAGTATATCTGTTCGGTGTTATATGTTATGTAGAAATATACTGTTCATAGCTAACTGTACCTTTACTTTGTGTACTGCTTTGTAGTTTTTGGTGTCCTCTACTGAGTATTGTTATACTCACACCTGCACGGACTTTGCCTGCACATCTCGTGTCTTGTGAAGATGAGTATCCTTTGGAAAGAGTCCGGGGCGGACCAGGATAGGATCGAGATTTCTGAGTTCCCCACAGGCCGAGTCATTCCTATGGCTACGAGCGGCAGTCCCAGTACCTTTTGTGTTTACAGGTTGGACTCTGCAGTTTTCAGACACCTGTTTTTGGTGGGCTTATATTCCATCCCAGTTTACTTTCAGTACTTTACCTTCTGTCATACTCTGTTGGTTGGGTTTAATTGTATGCATGTATTTTGATCCTTAATGTTTTTACATTTCATCATTTGTGGGCTTGGAGATGTGTGCGTGTGTACATGTTCTTATGAAATGCCTACCATTTTAGTAATATGCCTACTCGGTGCTAGTCACCAGCCCCTGCCATATTGGAGGCAGGCTTGGGGAGTCACGACATAGCCCCCACTAGGACGGGTCGTGACAATAGTTTTCCAAAATTTCTAAATTTTTCGGTCCATCTAGATTTGATTACATGTAATCATGCCGATGTAATAATTTAATTCACTAACTCTATGATTCTAGGGATGATGTATTACTGTCGGTATCAAAGGATATTTAGTAGAAACCATGGAAACTAGATTTAGAAAACATAGATTTTGGGACATAACCATATAGTAGAATTTAAGGATATGTATAGAATAATATCCCAAATAAACCATGTTTATGATTATGAGACTAGAAACAAATAAATTTATTATTTGAAGTCATGTATTTCACTTATTTTTGGATTTTATTGGTATGATATAATATAGTCTATGTAGTCATTTAGAAATTTCCCCTAGAAAAAGTAATGTGACCTTCACTAATGAGCATGATCCAAATAGTAATAATAATCATTTATTTTATGGTCTTAAACCAATATTTCTAAGGTAACTAGTATCCCAAACATTCTCATCATATGAGGACATAGTATCATGTGATAAAGGTATAATGAAAGAATTATCTAAGTATTATGGCTTTGGAGGGAAGAAAAAGAACAATAGGAAAACTATAAAAAAGGGTAAAATGAATAATGGAATGAATTATTTTCCTAAATGTAATAATTGTGGAAATAAAAACCTCAGTCATTTCTTAAAAGGAATGGGAGCCTTCTACAAACGTGGAGATAAAAGACACTATATTTATGATTTAAAGGATAAATATAATGCTTCCAATTTACAATGCTTCAACTTTAAGGATATGGGACACTATGTTAATTAGTATCTCAAGTTTCAATGGAATATACCCCAAAATATGCTAATGGATCATGGAAATGTAGTTTTTACTACCATAGACGATGAGTAATGAGTAATGTTCCTGTGTTTGGTTTGAATAATTATGTAATTTTATTAATTTATCAATGATGTACCAGTTCTAAGAATTATGGGATATATGTGGATTATAGTACAATAATTTTTTGTTATGTATTTGAGTTAGTATATTGAATGGTACCAAGAAAAGTGATTCGGTAGCAAGTTAAACATTTGGGAAAACACATGGTTAAGGGAAATAAAACCCTTAATATGTTCCTAATATTGACATAATGATGTTGGGATAAAGTGATGATTTTTCTAGAAAATGTAGATTGAATTGTACCAACTACTATGGAACCAATTAATTTTTTTTGTTGAAAATGTTGTTTATTCAATCATTTATAGAGTTTAAAACACTTTTGGATTTAAGGAATATATCAAACAACGTGTGTTTTACTTACGGAATAAGGAAGAAGTAATTTTTCAATTAATAATTTATTGTAAAATAGGTTATTATTATATTTCAAGAGAATACATGACGAAGGTATTAACTTGTTTGGAATGTAATAATTTAGAGCTATTTAATATTGATTAAAGGATAATGAAAAGTTTACATTATAAAATATTGTGACCGTCATTCTAATGTTTTGGATCATAATATTTAGGAAAAGTTAAACATTTATGAAATGGATTGAGATGAACTTTGGATTAGTTTTTTAGTGATTTATATATTAATTCACTATATGAATCATTTTTTCAAATATATGAAGTAGAAAAAGTTTAGGTCACAATCAAATTAAAAGATTGTTTTTAAAAAAATGTATATTTACTTATATTCTTAGAGAGTGAAAAAATATCTCAACTATATGAAATAGATCTTCAAATAAAACTATTTTCATATTTAAAAAAAATTATGATATTAATGATCTTTTTCACACCACAAGTTTGTGGCTTTGTGGTCGAAATCATTCAACTTAATATGTTATCTATCAATCTCCATCAAAACATGATAGTATGATTTTTATTTCATGTCTATGTTTCCCCTAAAATTATATGATTTAAAAATCCCATTTATTTGGTGACCTTCTCATTTTACATCCCTTCTTATTAATAAAATGTTTTATTAAACAAATTTACAATGTGGGTTTTTTCAAAAAAGAATTTTCAAATATCAAAACCCAGATTTTTGAAATCATGTATAAATTGTGGGGACATAATTTAAGTACAACGGGGAGAATGTAAAACACAGACATTACAATATTTTGATTTTAGATTAAATTTAATTTTGTTTTTAGCATTATGTATACAAAATGTTATGCTTGCACTAAACACAACACGATGTTAGTATGTATTACACACAAAATTGTTTTTTTCTACCTTTTAATGGAGATACTATTTGAAATCCAATTCTTGGCACCTATATAAATTTTATATGTCATAATAAACATCATTTTTGAAATTGGAACATCAATTTCACTTCATTGATGCATATATTAATTTTATACACATGGTTTCTTTTATATGGTGTATATACATCCCTTTGACATGTTATATAATGAATCTACTTGTTCCCATTATATTCTATGTTTCATTTAATGTTATTCCTTCTTGGGGACTATTATTCAAATGTTTAAAAGTAATATGGGACACTTTGTATTGTTTAAAGATTATTCTCCTCAATAATGTTTTAAGGGTCATTCGATGGTATTTCTATTAATCATTGTCAACAACCATTTTTTTACTTATACTACACTAAGAAATTATTGATAAATTTTTGTTATTTATTCAATATAGATATTTTATGATAAGAAACAATTTTTATTAATTAAATAAATTATTAAATATATGAAGAATGTGTTGGATATGTAAAACAAGGGTGGGTTCATGTTATAGGTATACCCTTAATGCATTGGTAGTCTCATGGGATGAATCTTTGGAAAAATCAAAGTAGTTTAAACTTCCTTGACAATAGATCTTTAAGTTAAAGGTAACATGTACCTAGGAAACATGGCCTTTAATAATAAAAAATTACCTTCATTCAGATTCATTTACTATCTATCCATGATATTTTTTTCTTTTACATTATATTTGGATTCATTTCATTCTCAATTTTTTGATCAAATGGCATGTGTTTTTGTCATTTACCTTTCCATATTGACTTTGCATTATATATTAGATTAAATGGAATGTGTGTTCGGTTATTTACCTTTCCATATTGATTATGCATATTGATTCATGATTATTTATATTTTATGCTTACCCTTACAAAGAATTTGAGATCAATATTATTATTTTTTCTTTTCCCCGTGATATGAAGATGAATTTTTGGAATGAGTTTCAAGGATGCAGTTTATTTTTATTTTTTATGTATTATGTTTTATTTCCTTTTTTCCAATGTAAAATAGGTATCATGTATGTAATATTGTTTTCCAAAATCATGAAATTATTTGGTCTTTCGGGATCTAATTCCTTATAATAAGGCCAATGTAATAATGTAATGTAACACCTTTAAGCTTTTGGGGTTAGAGTGTTGAAACATGCCTCATAAAAAACTAACACAATATTTATTTATATCACTATTTAATAATGTAATAGAAGGAATAACACCCAGTTATTCCTTTCACCTCATTCCATAAAAAATTATAATCCATCAACTCTCACTAGTCCCATCTACCCATATAAATGTTCAACATCATATGCACATAGGATCCGTATTATCATTATTTTCCAATTAACTTTATCAAAAGTTCTATAACTGGGTTTTGTTAAAAGAAATTTTAATTCTAATCTATAGAAGAAACCAATCTATAATTTGTAATTGAGATTTTATTAAACCTACACCACAAAATAATAATGATAAGTAACCATGTATAAAGGTTTTATCCATTTAGTAAATCAGTTAAATATAATTTTTTGAACAATTTATATAGGAAAACATCATATAAGATGATGCATAAACTTAAAATAACAAACATTCAACTCATAGTCAAGTAACCAATCATAGGAAAGAATAAATATGACATGTGAATTCTACATGCCTAACATGAATCAGGAATATGCACCCTCTTTCTATTTTGACCCATGTGACGAAATACCATAATTTATAAATTCAAAACCAAGTGTGTCACACTATGTGAGAAGGATTAACTATAAAATCAAAAGACAAGAACAAAAATCTAACCCATAGTAACATAGCCTTTCCTAATATATAGTTTATATAATCCCATGAACATGTTCTATACCAAGACCTTAAATATTGTATCTCTTATCAACCATCACCAAACAGTTAAAAAAGGAAATAATGATCTTACACAACTTAATAATGATCCCTGACCTAATATGACACACCAGGGTCCAAACTAGAGGTGTTATGTGACATTACGTGTGTCACCTAGAATTCTAGAGGGCACCGACTAGAAATAAGGGTATATGGAGTGTCCATAGGAAGAAAATAATATCATATCAGAGTGTAATAATAGTGTAAATAATACCAATATCATATATCATATAAAAGTGAAAACAATCATCACTAAAAGTAATAATAAATTATACCTAATCCATAATATAGAAAAATTGATGTTCTACAAGGTCATTTATATAAAGACACATGCTTAATATACATGGATATTACATCAATTTAGTTGAATATTCAACTCATTTCAATATTACATGCCTAAGGACCAAAATTGTTTAATGTTTTTGGAAACATGGAACAAAATATTATTACATGGGGAAATAACTTCAATGTTTCCCATAATGATCCCCCCCTTTAGTACTTCTACTTAAAACCATTATTCATTACCTGGTGGAAAAGAAACACTGAAAGGGTGAGATTAGATCATCAGTAAGGGTAAATAAAAGATATAGGTAATCATAATATGAGAATAATGGTATGATAATATGATAATAACACTTGAAGATCAGACCCTACATATCCAAGATCATATATATAAGCCATGGCCTAAATATTGTAAGTTCATAAGAATTGAATCATAAAGGAATTAGTAGCATAATACATGAGAAGATAATATGAGAATGAGACATAAAACTTGTGTTGTATACGTAATCATAACGAATCTAAGGTCAAGGATACCAACCAAGTCCTTCATAAGATGTTAGTATTGGGCTATTCACCCATGTACATACTTTGGGTTTGGGATAAAAACCCGTATACACTCTTATTTTTAGTCTTGGGCTATATCTCGTGTACCATATTATTTTTGGGCTCTGGCTACAACCTATGTACCCTGTTATTTTCAGTCTTGTGATACAACCAGTGTACCCTATTTTTTTTAGTCCTCAGCGACAACCCATATAACCTCTTATTTTTGGGTTCAGGCTACAACATATGTACCTTTTGAGATCACATAACATTTATCATTACCTAATTCTTTTTAGAGAGATATAGGTATCACCCAACACATAATGAAATCATACATACATGTGGCATAGGATAATAAAACATTTATCATATCATAACCCATAAAAAGAGATGGGTTTCATTAACATCATATCATAACTCATTAAATGAAATGTGTATCATAAAAAGTTAATCATGTCATAAACTATGGATAATATTTAGGATTCAAAGCCATTTCATCCTAGAATAACCCATGAAAGAAAGCAGGTTTCATAATAATTTATCATGGTATAACATGTTGATGTGAAATGGGTTTCAGGTCAATCTCTTTGAACCATGATTTACTTATGGAAAATAAAAAAGGGTTCCATAAACATAATTACATCAAAAAAATATACCGTTAAGGGAAATAATATGAATAGTATCCTTGGATCATATCCCTATTAAATCATAATTACATAAATAGATGTAATCTTAGATGGATAAGGGTTTTAAAGGATTATATAGAATAGTTGTTAAGGAAATTAACCTTTTTTAGAAATAATATATCATTTTCAAAATAATTTTCTTTTAAAACTACATTTAAAAACTATTTTTTAATATTTAAAAACCATCTATAAAATTTCCTAAAAAATTCCATTCAATTTTTGAAAATTTCTTTTTAAAATAGAAAACCTTTGAACTTTTTTTTTGAAAATAATCATTAAATCATATAATAAAATATTTGAAAACCATTTCAGAAAATAAAAAAATAGGAAAATTCATTAAAATCTTTTTCCATGAAAAATATATTAATTTATAATTTAATAAAAATTTTGAAATATTTTCAGAAAAAATGGGTTGTGAATAAAATAGATTTCCAAGAAAAGAGAGAAACAAAGTTGGATTTTCTTAAAAACATTTTGTTAAGCATATTATGTACCAAAGAATATTATATTTTTAAATTATATGAATATATAATTAATAATAAAAAATGAAAATAAAATTCATTAGAGTTCTTGAGAGATGGATCTTGAGAATTCATCAGAGGAAGAATAATCATAAATAATCCCGATAAACGATGAGATTGTAGAAATAAATTGTTACAGAGTGGTAATGTTGAATAATAATATCCATTATAAAATAACATTACATGAACCTTAAAATATCAATAAAATAATTAGATTTATGATATCACATGTAAAAGGGTAGTAAATTCACCTCATATAAATATATAGGTGCAAATCGGGGCTGTATCTCAAATAAGGTAAATTGAAACAAAATTACTTTACTGATTTTTTATCTTTTGAAGTATAAATCCAGTGAAATAGATATCATAAAATGGATATGTAAATAAATATTAAAAATTTATAACTATCATATAATACATTCATGGGTATTATATACACCACACAGAAGAAGTGGGTGGTGAATAAGGCATAAGTCTCACTGAAATCAAAGTGAGATGAGAAAACCCTTACCTTATGTCTTGAATATATACATAAACATTCAAACCTCACATATAATAAATATAATTTTAATATAAATCTAACATAGAACAATAATATTATATCTATTACCATATTTAATTTTATTATGAATGTATATTACCCATTATTTAATAATTCCATGATAATGTTACCTTTTGGGAAATATCTTCTTTTTTTCGTATTTATATGACCCATTAGTTAAAAATTCCATATTTAATTTTGGTTTTCAAGATATATTGAAAGAAATATATTAAATGAAATATATGTATATATATATATATTATAATTATAGTAGAAATATTTTTTCATATATATCATATATGTTTAGTAAACCCATCCTCAATACATTCCATTTAATGTGTGAACGATTCACATCGCTTTGAGGTGTCAGTAGTCCACACATCCAAAAAAAGAAGTTATCGTATTCCAAAAAAATATAAATCATGAAAATATTTATTATAAAATAATTATATATGAATAAATACATCAGATATATCATTTATATCTTATAAAAATTGTATTTTTATTGAAATTACCAACCATGAGAGGTGATAAATGAAAAACAAAGAATATAATTTTGTTAGGTGGTAGTCTGCCATATAGACGAACTGTAAGTCTATTACCAATTTAATGTAATTATGTTTAGGTGTAGGTATAAAGCTTATAATAACAAAATATCATTATATTTAGGATAATGAGGTTATTATATAATAATGAGATAATAATAATTGAGGTGGTAGAGAAAGAAAATCAAACAAAGGTCCTTATTGAAGGATGTTACCTCTTCATTGGGTAACTCTTATTGGTTCAGACCGAAGGTCAACATTGGTTGAATTTATGGCCAAATTAAGGCCTCTCATATTAATTTAGATATGTTGATAGATTATTTGGGTTGGTTTTGGTTGAGCCAAAGTGTCTTGAGAGGTGTGATGAAGGTGGTGATTAAATGTCTTTTTATAGTGGTTGAGGGGCACCATTCTTGTAAATACCAAAAGGAAAACACTATTGGGAGGTCACCTTAACTCATGTGATTAAAAAATGGAAGAATAATGGAATCAAGGAGAATAGTGGTTGCTAAAAACATCCACCACAATAAAAATAATGTCATTTTTATAATTTTGTTCCTTAACCCTTAAGTTTCTTCACTTTTATCATTTTGGTTTTTATTAAGGTAACATGTTTTCTAACCTTAGTAATTTAACCATTAAGACTAAATTAAATTTATATTTATTCCAAAATATAGAAAAATTTAATTCTAAATATGTTATCTCATTTACGAAAAATATATCATGTGTGTTGAAAATTAATTTTAAAAAATTAATTTAATGTGAAAAAAATACATTAACCAGAACTGTGCTAAATTTTTTACAACATAATGGTCAATCTGTTTTTTATAAAATATCAAATTTTCCATTAATTTAAAATATTTTTTATTTATTAACAGTTAAAATTAAATTGGAAAAATATTGGATTCTTAGTAAATTTTAAATCCTTTAATAAAATATCATTTATTATTAAATAACATTAATGACAATTTTGACATTATTAACTTAGTTTAAATTTTAAAAATTTCAAGTGAAAATTGAATGTGAATCAATTAATTTCACACCATTGTAACATGATATATTAATCTAAAAAATAATGACAAAAATTTAATAAATTTATTTTACTTTTAATATATTTAGTATCGTTTATTTTTTATAATTATTAATTAAATAATTACAACATTTGGAATTATATAAGAAGTTACTATAAATAATTTGGCTCTATAAAATAGATATAAATTAATATGATGACCAAAACTACTCTAAATTTCGAAATAATTTGTTCAACCAAAAAAAAATTATTTTTTGTCCATATCTCAAGGCTTCATAAATGTTAGAGGTAAGGAAGGATCATTTTTTATTATTTTCCTAAACTTATTATATAGTTCACATTCATGTAATAGTATCCAGATAAATTATAAAAATATAAAAAATAGGGGATATGGTTGATATATTAAAAAAATGGATTTTATGCAAGTTTTTATGTCATTTTCTCCATAGGATTAATGTTCAGCCATTAAATAAACTCATTATTTTTTTAATCACGATAATTAATTTTACTTAATTTCACTAACATGTTTGGTATATAACTATGTTTACCTTAATATAAATTATAAATTAATATTATTACAGATATAGAATATAATTTTCCAAATTTTAAAAAGATACGTGTCAGAAATTATTTAAAAATTAACCCTATAGACGTGTCACGAAAGTGTGTTTTTAAAGTTAAAAAGTTTAAAATACTACAATGATTTTATACCCAATTTTAATGTGAAATTGTTTCCAATACCTAAATTGGACAAATATATGTAAAATTTATATAATAAAACATTAAAACTAAATTAAAATATAATTTAAAAATAATAATAAATATATGAAAAGGTAGTTTTTAATTAAAATTCATTATTTTTCATTATTCATACAAAAAGACTTCTCAAAAAATAAGAAAATTTTCTCCTAAGTAAACTGTGATAGTATTATTTCTAAATTGAATTTTATTTTCTCAAATAAAAATTACAACAGCAAAAAAAATTATATTTAAAATAGTTTCTCCTTTAAAAGCTGTAAAATTACCTTTTTCAAAAATATATATTTTTATTCATAAAATTGGATTTATTCTAATCTTATACCTATAAAATTTATTGTATGAGTGTAAAAAATTTCATTTAATTTATAATACAAAATTTTTATTAAAAACATTCATCAAAAGTTTTTTTAAATTTATTTAGATAAAATCATGTTTGTATACTGAAGAATATTTTTCTTAGAAAATGAATTTATTTATTCTGAAATGGTTCTTAATTTAATTTATAACTAATTGATTAAAAAGGTATTAATTTTATATAAATCTGTAAACCATAGTTTAATAATTTATTCAATCTCATTTATATCTTCCATTCTAACAGCTAGGTGATAATTATAATAACATTTTAATAATAATATTAATAATATATTTTAGTTCGTTAAAACTCAGTCTTGCGTGTTACACAAGGTATCAAATGAACATAGGATTGTGTGTAACATAAGATAAACATAGTATTTCATATACTGAAATATAATCTATGTTTTTTGTGAAGTGTAACCTTAATATAGTGTTGTGTGAAATTCAATCCAAATATAATGATTTTGTATACCATACTCTATATTCAGTTTTTTGTGAATTAACGAATGTTAAAAAGATTAAATTAATTCAAAAATTATATTTCACAAAATCTAGGGGAGTTACATTCTACACCCCTAAAAATGAATTTCTCCATTTAAAATTTTCTAGGTTATCAAAGGTTAAATAGATGAAAGTTCCTTCCATGTAAACCCTCATCGCAACAAATGAATTATAACGACCCAAAGTTTTTCAATGGAAATTACCTTCTTATAATTATGTCATAAAATAACATAAAAACACAACATAATGAAAAACTAAGGTAAAAGGGACCTTTAAACATAAGTTTGTCACTTCTATGTATTTATTTTTTAATATTCGGCATACACAGTTGTGTTCAAGATTATTTTTGGAGTCTAATGAAACAAAAATTATTTTTGGTGAATAATGACCTACCCTTATGAATAGTAACATACCATTTTGAATAGTAATATGAAACTTATGAATAGTAAATCATCCAACAAAAGAGTTACATTACCTATGAATAATAAAAAAAATTTAGACATCTTAGAATGTGACAATTTGACCTTAGTAAACGTTTTGGTATTTTGTAAGTCATAAATAATTAATTATAATTAATTAATTAATTTAATAGAATATTTATTTCCCTGAAATTTATTCATAAATTATTTAATCAATGTAAAATAGTTTTTAGATAATTTTATAAGGCCCTACGTAATTTTTTAAAGAACTATAAAATCAGTTTTAATCTTAAAAACTGTTTTTTAAAGTAAATTATGATTTTAATTAAATATTAAATTAATAATATTTAGAAATTTATTTTTCAAAAATGGACATCATTTTTTGATTCTACACATCAAAAAAAGTTTGGGGTAAATTTTTGGGATTTTTCTGAGATACTTGAATTTTTGATGAATAGTGAAATACCGTAATTTACAAAATAAGCTAAATAAGATAATTAAAGGGTCATGTGTGATGTTCTGCTGATGTAAACCCATTTTTTTCGGGATTTAATTATAAAATTAATATTCTTGGTCTTCTGAGACTAACTATTCCTTTTCTTAGGGGAAATTAATAAACTAATGAATTTTATATTAAGGAAACCCCTCTCCCCACCACTATAAATGCCACCCTTCACTTCCCCTTTTCCTCACACCTCTCAAGCTCCAAGAATTCCTTAAACTTGGCCCAAACATCTTCCCTAGCCCCTCCCCCACGTCCAAAATCTTATGGTCTCATCAAAAGATGAAGACTAGCTTCCTTAAGGAGGATCTCAAGAGGAAGATTTAAGTGGTAATTTCCATCCCTCTTCTCCTTTAATTCCTTTTCATGTTCAAGTTCCTTTATTGATCTCCCCCGCCTATATTCATCCAAATTGTTTTTTAACTACATTATTATACATATAATGTAATTTTATGATTCTAATGTGATATTATATCACCCCACACCCTTACCCTCTTCCTTTTATTTTATTAAAGAGAACATTGTTCATGAGGTGTTAATTTATCGCCTTCAAAAACGACATGCTCTATTTTTCCATTTATACCTTTAGATCTGGTCATGAAACCATTTTTATGGTTGAAACAGAATATTTTATATACCTTATGTTATATTTTAAGTTCTGGAAATAACCAATGGCCATATTACTAAGTGAAATGTTAAAACAAGTTCGTTGTGATCCAAAACCGCTCAAATTAACTCAAATAATCATCTTTTAATTCTTATCTAATGATTCACACACATGGATATAATATAATTCACTATAAAATCATTCAAGATCCTATAATATCACTAATAACATGTAATATCATTTCTTGATGTTTACCCATGATCTACCCGAACATCAATTTAAGAATACAAGTGAACCACCCAAGAAAAACCAGAAAAAACGAACATCCCCGAACAATGTTTTTTAAACCCTATATATCATCCAAAAGAAGATAATATGACATAATGAAACCATAATTAACCCTATTAATGTACACATGGTTATGGATTTCTAATTAATGAATATAATGTCATTATACGAGACATTAAAGAGAAGGAGGCATTCGGGTACAAGGTAAGGGGAAATTCTCAAACACAACTTTCATCCTTCGGGTTCTACCTCTTTCACTCCATTTTTGATATGGTCACTCCTTAAAGATCATTTTTTCATCATTATCTTTTTTTTCTAGGATATACATATTTTCTAATGAAGTTTATATCAATCCAAATGTTTTCCTAAAGCACCCTTCTCTTAAGAACTCAACTTTTACCTCTCATTCAAGGTTGATGGTTCTTGTATCATGTATGTTGTTTTCCTATTTCATTTGGGAACCCAATTCTTATGAATGTGTTATTATGAGATGAAAATAATTCATTTTCATGGTTTATTTGTGTTCAATTATGTTATATGTTCATTGTGGAATGCATGATAAATGATAATGTTATGATGTGACGGGTGCGCCCGGAATTATATAGCGCAATATGAATGTTCAAATGTGACGAGTGTGCCCTGAATTATATAGAACTCCAATGAATTTGGTAAAGTGATTAATCTCATGAGTAAATATGAAATGATGTGTGAACAAGATTCTAGATTTTTTCACAATTATGTGTGGTAGTTATCCACTAAGACATGATGTTTCATTTTTATGCATTACCACATTTCAAGTCATTTATTTATGATCCTCTCATGTTCATGATATTTTGCCTATGTCATGATTATGCTCACACCAGGCTATATTGTTCTTATCTAACCTCTTACTGGGATTCTAGCTCACCCAATTTTATGTATATCCTCAGGTGGCTACATGTACTAAGGAGAGGACAAGTGTTAATAAGATAAATAAATTAATTAAATGTTTGTACTTGATGTTGTATTTGTTATGTATGGTCCTAGTTTTCCCAAGACACTAAACCATTGGATCCTCTATGTGTAATGGTATTATTTTGTTTATCTTTAAAATGATTTAATAGTAAAGTTAGAAAAGGATGGGTCACTATAGTTGGTATCAGAGGAAAGGATTAGTTAATTTCAGAATTAGGATTAGTGAACCCTAGAGAAAACATCTAGTATGATACTAATTAAAAATATGCACAAAATAATATTAACCTAGGGATCCCATATGTTTTGTTTATGGTATAATAGTTTAAATGAATAATTTATTCATGACTTGTTTACTTATGTTTTGTTCTAACCTTTTATATTTTAGAAAATGGTGGGAACCGGGAGAAATCAGGCCAACAACTCTTGCGAGGGCCAATGCCACGATTGCCCGAACAACATCCCCAATGATTTGTGATGTGGAGTTCAAAACATCATGGAAATTATTACCCAATTATATTAGGTTATAAAAAATAACCATAATAATGGGGAACACCCTCTTTCACCAAAGAGGGAGCAACTCGAAATCGAATGTTTTATGCGGTAACGACCACCGAAATTTTGTGGATCTTCCGATCCACTAGTTGTGGAACAATGGGTCAACTCCATGGAGAAGATCATTTATGTGCTTCACTATTATGAGATGGAGAAGGTGACTCCAGTCTTTTATCGTCTTGATGGAGAATCCGATCAATGATGGTCTTTGATTAAGAACACCGTGCCAAGAGAGGAAATTGAAGAGATGGAATGGGAAGACTTTAAGATAATGTTTCTCAATAAGTACTTCACAGGAACTCTTCGCACGAAGATGGAGAGAGAATTAATAGAGCTCAAGAAAAAATAAGGGGAATCTGTCACAACCTTATGAATCGAATTTCACAAGGGTTTCAAGGTATGCTTATGGTTTTTTATCAATAATGATAACAAAATTGATAGATTGTTTATTGAATTAAAACCACACCTTCAAAAGGCTATTGAAATTCGAGACTTTGGTAGTTATGAAGAAGTTGTTCAATGTTCTCTCAAAGTGTATATGGAGTTTGGAGAATGGTCCCATGGCTATGGCAATAAGAAAATAAAGATGGAGTTTCAAGCTGGTGGATCTAATGATAAAGGTGGGAAGAAAAATCAACGACCCACATGCCAAAAATGTGTGAAGTTGCACAATGGGAACTGCCTCAAAGGGAGAGGGAAATGCTTTAGGTGTGGGAAATAAGGACACCATGCTCAAGAGTGTTTAAAAGAAATGAAAAAGAAGGAGAATGTAGCCAATGAAAGGAGAGAACCACCCATGGTTCAATGCTATAACTGTAGGGAGCTAGGGCACTATGCAAACCAGTGCACTAAACCTCGAGCTCTTGAGGGTAATCAGCGTCAGCATCCACCAAATCCAAAGGAACAAGGGAAGGTTTATGAAATCACTACTGCGGAGGTGGAGCTTGATAATGAATTCGTACAAGGTACACTTCCTATTCACTCATGAATGGAAAAAGTCTTATTTGATTCTAGTTCTACGCATTCTATTATATCTTCAAAGTTTGATATAACTATAGAATCAAATCCCCGAAACCTTAAAGTAGAGATATCTGTAAAACCAGCAAGTGGATCAATAATTGCAACCCAAGTGTTTGACTCTTCTCCTATTGACGTATGTGGGAAGATTCTTCCAGAAAATATCATAATACTTCCCTTGGTAGAATTCGACGTTATAATGGGAATGGACTGGCTCTCATTATATAGAGCACATATCAACTATTCGGAAAAGGAAATATCTTTTCATATACCGAACCATCCCATGCTCCTCCAAAAATGAAAGGAAGATCATGAATATCCTTTGAAAAAACCTTCAATGGTGTGGGTGTTTATCCCCTATGAATAAGCATACCTCTCCCAAATGGTTGAGTCGAAGGAAAGTTCCAACATTGAGGAAATTCCCATCGTGAGGGAATACGACGATGTATTTCCCGAAGAGTTACCTGGAATTCCCCCAGATCATGAGGTATAGTTCTCTGTAGAACTCATACCCGGAGCTATGCCTATCTCAAAGTGCCCCTATAGGATGTCTCCTATCGAACTGGAGGAGTTAAATAAGTAGCTGCAAGAGCATCTGGACAAAGGGTTAATATGACCTAGTGCATCGCCTTGGGGTGCGCCAGTGCTGTTTGTGAAGAAGAAGGATGGAAAAATGTGGTTGTTTATCGATTATCAGGAACCCAAAAAGACCACCATAAAGAACAAGTATCCTTTCCCAAGGATTGATGACTGTTTTCCCAGTTAAGAGGAGCTCAATACTTCTCAAAGGTGGATCTACATTCTCGATATCATCAGGTAAAGGTGAAGAAGGAAGATATTTAGAAGACTACCTTCAGTACAAGGTATGGGCACTATGAGTTTTTGGGGATACCCTTTGGACTTACTAATGCCCCTAAAATCTTCATGGATTTGATGAATAGAGTCTTTAGACATTACCTCGACAAATTTGTGGTAGTGTTTATCGACGACATTCTGATCAACTCCAAGTTCAAGGAGGAACAAGAAGAACATATTAGACTTATGTTGGCAACATTAATAAAGGAGAATTTGTATGCCAAGTTCAGAAAGTGTGACTTTTTGATGAATCAAGTCCCGTTCTTGGGGAATGTGATTACAAGTGAGGGAATTTTTGTGGCTCCTTTAAAGAAAAAAGAGATTGAGGAATGTCCCAAGCATTCTAGTGTCATAGAAATCCGTAGTTTTATTGGATTAGCTGGGTACTATCGATGTTTTGTGATAAACTTCTCAGGATTGTCAAGCCCGCTAACTAAGTTAACATGGAAAGGGGTAAACTATTTCTGGATGGAAGAATGTGAGGGAAGCTTCAAGGAGCTAAAAAGAAGGCTGATCACTACACCTGTACTCACACTACCGAAAAGTGGAGAAAGTTTTGTGATATACAGTGATGCTTCATAGAAAGACTTGGGTTGTGTACTCATGAAAAATGATAATGTGATAGCCTGTGCCTCACGATAGTTGATGATCCATGAGCAGAACTACCCAACGCATGATCTAGAGCTGGCAGCCGTGATTTTTTCCTTGAAAATCTTGTGGCACTACCTTTATGGTGAGAAGTGTGACATATACACCGACCACAAGAGCCTAAAATATATATTCACACAAAAGGATCTCAACATGCGTCAAAGTAGATGGTTAGATATAATAAAGGATTACGATTGCTCTATTCACTATCATCTTGGAACGGCGAACAAGGTAGCTGATGCTCTAAGCAGAAAAGAACCTGCTACTCTTTCCATGATGCAGATTGAGAAAGACTCAATCTTCTTGGATATGCAAAAGATGGATTTGGAAATCATAAGGGTAGGGGATATATACTACCTTGCACAAATGATTTCACAACCATCCACCCAGGAGAAGATTAATGAAGCACAAAGTGATGATGGGGAGATACAAAAGAGGGTGAATGTAGTAAAAGAAGGGAAGCTTCAAGAGTTCCATATCGACGATGATGGTGTGATTCGGTTTGGAACGGGGATTTTTGTGCCTTCATCACCTGGGATAAAGAAGGAGCTAATGGATAATGAACATAGCTCAACATTCTCTATCCATCCTGGGAGTACCAAGATGTACCGTGATCTCTGAGAACACTTCTGGTAGGATAACATGAAGAACGAGATTGTGTAATATATATCAAGGTGCTTGGTATGTCAGGAAGTGAAAGTTGAGAGACAAAAGTCCAAAGGTATGATGCAACCATTACCTATACCCATTTGGAAATGGGAAAATGTTAATATGGACTTTGTCACGGGTCTCCCGAATATGTCAAAGGGAAATAATGCGATATGGTTTGTGGTTGATCGACTCACCAATACTTCCCATTTTATCACTATTCGGGAAGACCTTTTACTTGAACAACTTGCAAAGATATATGTGAAGGAATTTGTGAGACTGCACGGTGTTCCATACTCAATTGTCTCTGATCGTGATCCAAGGTTCACATCTATGTTTTGAAGAAGCCTTCAACATGATTTGAGTACTGAAATAAATTTCAGCACGATCCATCACCCCCAAACTGATGGCCAGTCTGAAAGGACTATTCAGACGCTTGAAGATATTCCAAGACCCTAATCTCGTGAATTCAAAGGTGGTTGGGATCATCATCTCACATTGGTTGAGTTCTCAGAAAACAATAGCTTCCACTCGAGTATTGAGATGGCTCCATATGAAGCTCTTTGTGGGAAGCAGTGTAGAACTCCAACCTATTAGGATGAAGTTGGAGAAAGAAAGCTGCTTGGACCTGATCTTGTTCAACAGATGATAGAGAAGGTTCAAGTCATCCAAAAACACATCAAAGCAGCTCAAAGTCGGAAAAAGAGCTATGCTGACAACCATCGAAGGGACTTATAGTTCAATGTTGGAGATAAAGTCTTCCTTCGAATATCTCCCTGGAAGAGAGTCATACGATTCAGGAAGAAAGGGAAGCTAAGCCCAAGGTATATAGGACCCTTTGAGATCCATGACCGCATAGGATATGTGGCCTATAGTCTTGCACTTCCACTGAATATGGCTTAAGTTCATGATGTGTTTCATGTATCACTATTGAGGAAGTACATACCAGACCCCTCACATGTACTATACTCAGAGGTGGTGTAGCTGGAAGATGATCTCTCCTATGAGGAGCATCCAGTAACGATTCTGGATCGGAGAGATAAGGTTCTACGCAACAAAACAACCCATCTTGTCAAAGTGTTGTGGAGGAACCATATGTTTGAGGAAGTAACTTGGGAACCAGAAGAGGCAATGAAGGAGAATTACCCTCACCTTTTTGTGTAATGTGAAATTTCATGGGTGAAATTTCTTAAGGGGGGAAGAATGTAACGACCCAAAGTTTTTCAAAGGAAATTCCCTTCTTAAAAGGAAGTCATAAAATAACATGAAAACAAAAAATAATGAACTACTAAGGGAAAAGTTACCGTTAAACATAATTTTGTCACTTCTATGTTTTGATTTTTGAAAATTCGACATACACGGTTTTGTTCAAGATGATTTTTGGAGTCTAATGAAACAAAAATAATTTATGGTGAATAGTGACCTAACCTTATGAATAGTAACATACCCTTATTAATAGTAATATGACACTTATGAATAGTAAATAATACAACATAAGAGTTACATTACCTATGAATAATAAAATAAAATTTAAATATCTTAGAAAGTGACAATTTGACATTAGTAAACGTTTTGGTATTTTGTTAGTCATAAATAATTAATTATAGTTAATTAATTAATTTAAAATAATATTTACTTCCCTGAAATGTATTCATAAATTATTGAATAAATTTCTAATAGTTTTTAGATAATTTTATAAGACCCTACGTAATTTTTGAAAGAACTATAAAATCAGTTTTAATCTTAAAAACATTTTTTTTAAAGTAAATTATGATTTTAATTAAATATTAAATTAATAATATTTAGAAAATTATTTTTGAAAACTGGACTTCATTTTTGGATTCTACAGGTCTAAAAAGGGTTGGGGTAAATTTTTGGGATTTTTCTGAGGTACTTGAATTTTTGATGAATAGTGAAATACCGTAATTTACAAAATAAGCTAAATAAGCTAATTAAAGGGTCATGTGAGATGTTCTGCTGATGTAAGAACACTTTTTTCGGGATTTCATTATAAAATTACTGTTCTTGGTCATCCATGACTCAATATTCTTTGTCTTAGGGGAAATTAATAAACTAATGAATTTTATATTAAGGAAACCCCTCTCCCCTCCACTATAAAAGCCACCCCTCACTCCCTCTTTTCCTCACACCTCTCAATATCCAAGACTTATCTAAACTCTGCCCAAACATCTTCCCTAGCCCCTCCCCCACGTCTAAAATCCACTGGTCTCAACAAAAGACCAAGACTAGCTTCCTAAAAGAGGATCTCAAGAGGAAGATTTAAGAGGTAATTTCCCTCCCTCTTCTTCTTTAATTCCCTTTCAAGTTCAAGTTCCTTTCTTGATCTCTCCCCACCTATATTCATCAAAAAAAATTGTAACTCTAGAATTATATATATTATGTAATTTAATTATTATAATGGGATATTATATCACCACACACCCTTACCCTCCTCCTTTTATTTTATTAAAGAGAACGTTGTTCATGAGGTGTTAATTTATCACATTCAAAAATGACATGCGCTCTTCTTCCATTTCTACCTTCAGATCTAGTCATGAAACCATTTTTATGGTTCAACCAGAATATGTTATATTCATTATGTTCTATTTTAAGTTATTGAAATAACCCAGGACCATATTACTAAGTGAAAAGTTAAAACAAGTTCGTTGTGATCCAAAACCTGCTCAAATTAACCCAAATAATCATCATTTAATTCTTATCTAATGATTCACCCACATGGATCTAATATAATACACTTTAAAATCATTCAAAATCCGGTAATATCACTAATAAAATTTAATATCATTTCTAGATGTTACCCATGATCTACCCGAACTTCAATTTAAGAATACAAGTGAACCACCCAAGAAAAACCATAAAAACGAACATCCGTGAACAATGTTTTTTAAACTCTATATATCATTCAAAAGATGATAATATGACATAATGAAACCAGAATGAACCCTATTCATGTACACATGGTTATGGATTTCTAATTAATTAATATAATGTCATTATACAGGACATTAAAGAGAAAGAGGCATTCGGGTACAAGGTAAGGGGAAATTCTAAAACCCAACTTTCATACTTCTAGTTCATCCTCTTTCAGTACATTTTTGATAAGGTAACTCCTTAAATATAATTTTTTCATCATTATCTTTAATTTTATGGGATATACATGTTTTTTTAATGAAGTTTATATCAATCCAAATGTTTTTTGAAAGAACTCTTCTCTTAAGAACTCAACTTTTACCTCTCATTCAAGGTTGATGGTTCTTGTATCAAGTATGTTGTTTCCATCTTTCTTTTGGGAACCCATTGTTTATGAATGTGTTCTTATTAGATGAAACCCATTACTTTTCATGGATTAGTTATGTTCATTTATGTTATATGTTCATTGTGGCATGCATGATAAATTATAATGTTATGATGTGATGGATGCACCTAGAATTATATAGTGCTCCAATGCATTTGGTAAAGTGATGAATCTCATGAGTAAATATGAAATGATGTGTGAACAAGATGCTAGCTTGGTTCACAAGTCTTTTTGGTAGTTAAACACTAATACATTATGTTTCATTTTTATGCATTTCCACATTTCATGTCTTTTATTGATGCTCCTCTCATGTTCATGATCTTTTGCCTATGTCATGATTATGCTCACCCCATGCTATATTGTTCTTATCTGACCTCTTACCGGGATTCTATCTCTCCCCTTTTGATGTATATCCTCAGGTGGCTACTTGTAATAAGGATATTACAAGTGTCAATAAGAATCTATAGATGAAGAAATTAATAAAATATTTATGCTTGAGGCTGTATTTGTTAAGTATAGTCCTAGTTTTCCCAATACACTAAACCTTTGGATCCTCTATGTGTAATGCTAATATGTTGTTTATCATTAAAATGATGTAATAGTAAAGTAAGAAAAGGATGGTTCGCTATATGAATAATAATACATACTTTAAAAGGGGAAAGTTGGAACTATAAAGGTTATCTAAAGTAAGTCAAAACTAGGTTTCCATGTAAGAGTACAAAGTTTTCATGTGAAAACATTGACATGGAAGGGAAATATAACTATAAATGTTTTATGGATAGTGATAGAGAACATGGTAGTAGAAGGTTAATGATCCCAAATCCATAACCCAAATAGTCTTCAAAAGGGTCGTTTATATAATAAAAAATTATGATAATAGAATGAAATTTTATTTCAAGAAACTTCTCTTAAATATGAAGACTTTTCATGAAACAATTTACTTATATTAAATCATTCCATTTCATAAGCACAATCTCACCCTTGGGTTGCACCTTGATAAATTTCCACTTCATCTATTATTCTAATAAGTGAAGGTGAATTTCTTATTCATAAATAATTATCATATCATAAAATCCATAAAAATAATGATAATTCCTTCTGTATGTCTTTAGAATAAATGGTTATGACATGTCATTCAATATGCACAAATCCCCATATGGTGATATAATACTTTAATTTCAAAAACCAGATAAAATGATTAAATTAATCCATTTAATAAATATTTATCCGTATAAAGATTTTGAAAGACAGAAACAAAAAAAATTAGAAAGAAGGTCACTAAATTTCTCAAAATCAACTTAGTATTGATCCCTATATGTCATAAAATAATCTCTTGGTTGTCACATACCAAAAATGTGAATACCTTCATCAAGTTTTATCCTGAGGCATGATAATAACATAAATAAAAATAAAACCTTCTTGAAAACATGAATAACTTAATATTTCAATGATTATTATATATATTTCTTAATTAAGAAAATGTTTTAAAATTTACCCATGATAAGAGAGACTAATTTTTAATCAAATCAATACTCAGTTTCATAGTAACGAGTACTATCCAATATTTATTAACCATATCAATAATCTAATCATCCAAGATAAACATAATTTTATCAACACTAGGAACACATTAAAGGTTTCATTCCATTAATAAAAATATCACCTTTCAATTAAATCGATTTTCTAGGTCATCAAAAGCACTTAACATATATTTTAAAATCCTTAATGAAAAACATATAATCATGATTCATATAACATAATTCTATAATTCTAATACTTATACACATTGATCATATAAATTTTATTCAGAAACCATTGCTTAGGACTCATCATCATACTCCTTAATAAAACATTCCTTGATTATGAAATATGAATCATTTCCTACAATCCCTCAACCTCAATTTAATCATGCTTCCTATGTTTAATGTAAACAATACTATTAGAAAATTACATACCATTCATATTTTATTTTTGGTATTTATATCTTAAATAGTATAACAAATTCTCTTGAAAACGTTCATATTTTCATCATGAGATTTCCTTATAGAAAATCTATTTTTATAATGCCCATACTTTCCACATTTGAAACATTCAATGTAAACACAGTAATTTCTTGTTCCCACCACTGACTAAAACCATAAATCATTATGTGATCACCACTTATCACGGTATAAAACCACATAATTAGAAAAAAACACTTATATGATGTCTAAATTATGATACATTATTTAATATATGACACCTCAGTATTATACATAGAAACAATACTAGACATAACATCAGAAATAACCAAAGGGATCTCACTAAAGTTTTATTATAATACTTTACAAAGGTTGAATAAAACATTCATTAGATACCAACTATAGTGACCCAGGCTTAACATAAGTAGATTTTACATAAATTTATATACATATTCATCACATTAATAAAGTAAATTTCTATGAAAAATAATAGTTTAGTGAATTTGTAAACATGGGAAAAAATCATCTTACTTGGTGAAAGATATCCAATGTTTCATATAAAGATACTCCCCTTTAGTACTTATACATAAAACCTTTATTCAAAACCTTAGTGAAAGAAACCACAATAAATAGTGAGATTAGATTCTCATTAAGGTTAAATAGAGGAGAGATGTAAGAATACTATGAGCATAAGGGTATGATAACATGAGAATAATATTAGAAGATCATAACTTTCATATCAAAGATCATTTACATGAGTCGTGAAATAAATATTGGAAGTTCATGAAACATGAATCATAGGGGAATACATATCATAACTCACGAGAGGATAGAATATGTATAACACATTGAATTTGTGGAATACACATAATCATAGAGAATGTTTTGTCAAAGATAACTACCAATACCTTCATAACATGTTAGGCTTGGGTTATTCACCTTAGTACCTACTTCGGTCATGGTATAACAACCCATATACCCTATTATTGGGGGGGGGGGTTGGGATACAACTAGTATACCCTCTTATTTTTACTCTTGGGCTATAACTTATGTACCCTATTATTTTTGGTCTTGGGCTATAACCCGTGTACTCTCTTATTTTCAGGATTGTGCTACAGCCCATTTACACTATTGTTTTTAGGATTGGGCTATAGTTCACATGCCCTTTGATATCATATATAATTTATCATTACTCGATTCATTTGAGGGAAATATAGGTATCACCCATCAGAAAATTAAACCATACATACTTGTTCTACAAGATAATAAATCATTGATCATATCAGGTCCCTTAAAAAAGAAGTGTTTCATAAACATAATATCATAACTCATGAAATGAAATGGGTATAATAAATATTTAATCACATAATAACCTATGGAAAAGAGTTTGGTTTCATAATAATTTAATTCTATAATAACCCTTGAAAAGAATCTAGTTTCCTAATCATTTTTTATGGTATAACCCATTTAAGAAAACATGGTTTCATGTCAATATATTTAAAATATGATTTACTAATGTAAAATAAAAAAGGTTTCCATAAAAATTATGCTATAAAAACATATACAATTTAAATAAATAATAGGAATGGTATCCTTGGATGATATATCTAGTAAATAATAACTATATAAAATGATGAACCTGTAGATGGATAAGGGTTTTTAAATATCACTTAAAATATTTATTAATGAAAATATCCTCTCTTTGGAAATAATTCGACATTTTTAAAATCCTTTTATTTTAAAACCACATTCAAAACTAATGAATTATTCTTTTAAAAATAATTGAAAACAAATATTGGGAAAAATATCATTTCCATTTTGAGAAATTCTTTTTTAAACATAAAACATTTTTAAAACATATTTCTTTTGAAATAACCTTGAAAAATTATAAAGAAATGTTTAGAAACCATTTTAAACAAATTAAGACATAAAACATTTCAGTAAAAATGTTTTCCATTAAAATTATTATAAGTGATAATTTAAAAATACTTTTTAAAACATTTTTATAAAATATGGGATATAAAATATTCATATCTATGAATGAAAAGAGAAAAAAAGTTAGATTTTATCAATAAAATATTCTTAATCATATTAAGTACCAATGAGTAGAAAGAATTTTACAATTATATTGAGATATAATGATTATCCATCAGAGAAGAAAATTCATGAGATTTATTGTGATATTGACCTTGATATTTCATCAATTAAAGAATACTAATAAACAATATATATAAATGATGAGATTGTAGTAGTAAACTATTACCACTTGACTAATATTGAATAAAAATCACGATTAAATAATAACATTACATAAAGCTTAAAATATCATTAAAATAATTATATTCATGATATAACAATTAAATGGGATGTATATACACATCATAGAAAAATATAAGTGCAAATCATATCATGTATCTCAAAGAAAAAAAATTGAGACAAAATTACTTTACCAATTTGGTGACTTTTGAACCATAAAAAACAATGAAAGAAATATCATCAAACAAATATATAAATACCCATAAATTTAATTATAAGAATAATAAAATACAATCATGGGCAGTATATACACAACACAATATAAGTGTGCAGTGAAAAATACATAAATCTCACTGAAATAAAGGTGAGACGAGAAGACTCTTACTTTAACTCATGACTTTCTTTATAAAAATTAAAAATTGTGATAATAAATATAATTTTATTATATATATTTCATAGAACCATATTATTATATATAATACCATATAGTATTTTATTATAAGTATATATTACCTATTTATTAACCATTTCCCAGTAATGTTTCATTTATGGTAATATATGCTTTGTTTTTCATATATGTTTTGACTTTTTATTCCTAATACTCTTAATTATATCATGATTTTCTTATTAATAGAATGTAAAACATGATATAAATATTATATATATTCAGTATATAAATGTTAATAATAACATATAAAATATATAAAAATTAAATGGAATACACCATTCATGGAGACAGTGGGTCATATATACGCATGAACGTTGTTTCTATTTTCTTTTCATATTGAAAGAAAGTATGTAAATTATATATATATATATATATTATTTTATTATAGTTATTCTTTAATATATATCATATATTTTTACTAAACCTATCTTTAATATATTCCATGTAAAACCTAAATGAATCGCACAACCTTGAGGAGGTTGTAGTCCACACGTCCAAAAATGAAGTTATCGTATTCCCAAAAATTGGAATCCATGAAGTTATTTCTTAAATGAGAATTATATAAGAATAAATTCATCATAAATATAATTTATATAATATAAAAATAGTATTTATATCATAATTATCAACCATGAGTGGTGGTAAAGGAAAAACAAACGACATCGTTTCGTGAGGCGGTATTCCGCTGTAAAAGAAAACGGTAGGTTTGTTACCCATTTTATGGGAGTGTGTGTAGGTGTTGGAAGAACAATTAGAATAAAAAAATCTTATTATATTGAGGAAAAATGAGTTAATATATAAATATGTAATAATAATAATATTTTTGGAGAATAATAAAATCAAACAAATGATCTTTTTAAAGTTGTTACCTCTCCTTTGGGTAACTCCTTCTGGTTTTCATCAATGAGACTCATTGTTTAGAGATATTAAAAACCCGAGTTCAATAATATGATTTTATAGAATTTGGAAGATTATTTTTTTCATTTTTTGGATGAGAAAATATGGATTGAGAGCTGTGTGGAAGGGGAAGAGTGAATGCCATTTTATAGAGGAGGAAGTGTGGCATTTTTGTAAATACCAAAAGGTAAACAATATTGGGAGTTATCCCTTGCCTCATTTGATAAAAAATAGACAAATAATGGACTATATTTGAGTTATGGTAAACAAAAACCGATTAATTTGAATATAAGTTCATTTTTTTTAATTTTTTCCTTAATATCTATGTTTCCCAACTTTTATAATTTTATTATTTATTACGGTTGCTATTTTTATAACATAAGTAATTTAACCATTATTAATTAGTTAAAGTGAAATTTATTATAAAATATATGGTCCAAAAATTCTAAATAATATTTCTAATTTAAATGAAATCCTATTTATGTTGGAATTGAATTTTAATATAAGAACATCTAGCACGCAAAAACCCTACTTTAACCTAAATCGTGCTAAAGATGTTATTACTATTTAAAGGTCAATATGTTCAGTGTAAAAGTAAAATTGGACCATTAATAGTGCATATTAGACATTTATTAACATTTAAAAATCATTTTTCAGAATAAATTATTTTTATTAAATTTTATATCCTTTAATAAAATTTCATTTATTATTAAATAACATTTATTGAAATTTTGACATTATTTAATTGATTTAAAATTTAAAAATATAAATTCAAAGATTTAATTTTAATATACTAATTTCACACCTTTTTAATGTGATATATTCATCTATAAAAATTAATGACAATGATTAAATGAATTTACTTTAATTTTTATATTTTTAGTATCATTTATTTTAATTAAATATTTACAAAATAATTACTGCATTTGACATTCATTAAGTAGTTAATATAAATAATTCATCTCTAAAATTTACGTATAAATTAATATAAAAACATAAAATCCATTACCTTTCCAAAAAAATTTTAGAACCAGACTAATTTGGTTTTTTGTCCATATCTCAATGATTTATAAATGTTAAAGGTAACAAAGGTTCCTTTGTTTTGTCTTTTTTCTTAATTAAGTTATTATATTAGTCACTTCCCTGGAATAATATCCCATATATCATAAAATTCAAAAATAGGTCATATGGTTGAAATATTGGAATAAAATTTCGTTTTGACATGTTTCTAGGTCATTTTCCCCTTAATATTAATAATTAAACAATAAGTAATCTAATTTTTTCCATAATCACTATAATTAATTTTAATTAACTTCACTAATATTTTTGGTCAAAAACTAAGAAAAACATAATATAAATTTTAAATTATTTTTATTCCAAATTTGGAATCAATTTTTCCAAATTCTAAAAACATAAGTGGAAAAAATTAATTTAAAATTAATCACACAGATGTATTATGAAAGCGAGTTTTTTAAGTGAAAAAGTTCAAAATATTCAAATACTTTTATATCCAATTTCAATGTAAAATTATTTCCAAAGACATAAATTGGATTATTTGATATAAAATTTATCTTGTCACGCATTAAAAGAAAATTTAAATATAATCCAACAATATATATAAATTTGATGAAATGGTATTTTTCAATTAATATTTAGTGTCTTCAATATTGATTAAAAATGAAACTTCTCAGAAAAATACCAAAAATGTTCTCGATGTAATTTTTTATATTATGATTTTAAAAATGGTGTTTATTTTTATAAAATAAATATTATAAAAGTTTGAAAAATTGCATTTAAAAAAGTTTCACTATTAAAATGTGGAAAAATTATCTTTTTGAAAAATTAATATTTTTTTCATAAAAATAGATTTATTTTTATCTTATTGCTATAAAATATGTAATATGGGTGTAAAAAATTTCGATTTCAGATATAATATATAAATTTTATTATCAAAAATCATCAAAAGTTGTTTCTTTAATTTATAAAGGAACAATTGTGTTTTCATAGAAGTATATTTTTCTTCGAAAATGAATTTCTTTATTCTAAAAATGGTTGTTACTTTTATTTATAACAAATTTATAACCAAATGATTCATTTAATATACATGTGTAAGACATAGTTTTATAATTTATTCAATATCATTCATATCTTCCATTCTTATAGCCCAATCATAGTTATAATAACATATTAATAATAATATTAATAGTATATTGTAGTTTGGTAGAACCCATACTTGTGTATAACACAAGGTATATATGGAACTAAGAATTGTGTGTAATATAATCCATACATAGTATTGTGTATACAACGTTATAATATAATTAGGAAAAATTTACGATCCTTAGAGTAAATCCTTTTAATTTAGGATACATCATCAAAAAACTCCTGAATACCAACTTTAAATACAAGTAATTTCATATGCATCGGGAATCACATTTATCAACATAATATTTTTAATTTATTTGATGATTCACATAACAAGTTCATTTAATAGATCCTAGGATGTTTCATATGCATCACCAAGAAAATACCTAGTCATTTATTAATTCAAACCACCCCTAACGTAGCCTATTTAATTTCTTTTTTACTACTAGGTTAGGATAACCTCACATGGTGGACAAGGTCTCAGTCTACACAAACCAAATGACTAATCCTAGCCCATATGAAGATAAAATTAAATGAAATTTTGAAACATGATGTTTATTTAGTTTTTGGTAAAAAACTAGATATGTTATGGTGATTGAACATTATACACACAATAGAAAAAATAAATACTTCATGGGATAGATTAGGGACCACTTACCTTAGGTTTGTATATGCTAGGGAGTCAATATCCTACATCAAATTCATAGTTCACTTTATTCTGTTTAATTAGAGAGAGATATACAAGCATAGTATTGGTTTAAACCATCTTTCTCTATGATTATGGCCACCAACATGTCAACATGTGCTCGCTAATTTCTCCCCAGACTTCCAATTTTTTATTGAAAATATATTTTCTGAGTGCATAACAATGATTTCCCACCTAAAAACAACCATTTTTTCAATGTAAAATTACCTTCAGAAAACATTCATTTTACACTTATAAATTATTCTCATAAAATAAAAAGAAATTTTCCATTTTCAATTAGTTTTTTAAAATTGTATTAAATTGATAAATTTCACAAAAATAAAAAAATTATTATGTATATGGGAAATGTTTCTCAAAAATTAATGAAATTTATCAATGAAAATAAAAAAAAATCATAAGATATAGTTATCAAATCACCCATAATTAAACCATGATTTCTCTAAAGAATAAATCTCAAAAAAACATATAGGAGGCCCATTATACCATTATTAAAATTCCAATGTATGAAAATTAAAAAAAAATCAGTAGAGAGAATTATATCTCATGATTCACATAAGTATATTTCTTCAATTCTTCATTTTTCCAAGAACCTAAAAAATAATGTATTTTACTTTCTCCATTTAGAAATGGTGAAGATTCTCCACACCTACAGTTATTTATCTCAATATATTATTACTAATCATGATTATAATTATATACCTCAATATATTTTTTTTCACTCATCACTCAAGGTAATAATTAAATGGACTTTATCTCATACCGTGAATACATACTCCTTACCATATTCTAGTAATGAATCACAAATCTCAACCTCATAAATAAAAGTAACAAAAATATTCATGAGGGCCTATCAATAAAAATCAAATTAATATGTGTCTTAGGGTGGGTAAGTATTTCATATTAAAACAATATAAGGATTAAAAATATATGTGTACATAAGCATGTTGTATGATAATAAAAAAACATAATGAACAATGCCACATATTTGGATTTATCAAATGAATACCTTTATTGGGGAGAAAAGGATTTTTTTTAGAACTGGTAAAAAGGTATATTTCATAAAAAAGTTATATTTCATTCAAAATTATATATTATTATATAAATATATTCATATTGATATAAATAAATTATATTTTTATGAAATATGATTTTTATAATTCGAAATATGTAACCATGCTTAATATTTAGAACTTTTAGTTGAAAATAGGTTATAAAATAATGAAAAAATAATATTAATTATAAATTTCTCATTATTATTTAGTAATTGTAATTTAAAAACAACTCAAAGATTGAAAAAATCAATAAATAAATAAATGATCTAAAAATAGTTTAACACATGAATCGAACTTCAAAAAATCCAAGTCATCTGATTCTACTATGCATTTGAGCTATAAAACATATCAAATAGAATTTTGTAAAAGGATCTATGTTGTGGTGACCCAGGAAACCCCAATCCTCAATTTTCTTGGGAAAAAGGCACTGGATGGCCTCCAAAATTTAGTATTTTGTTGGGGTACCCACATTTTTTAATAGTATATGTAATTTCATCCTTGTTTATTAGATACTTTTTATCTTTTTTGATGGATAAATAATTCATCCCCATGACTTACAGATATATAGATATTATGAAATTCAAATTTTATCATTTTTCATATTGTACTATTATTTATTAATAAATATATACACAAATATATATATTTGTATTTATTTTCACATAAAAATTTAATTTCATAATTAAATATTTCAATATATTTACATATAAAATATTTTTTAAAATATATAAACCATATCTAAATAAAAATTAATATACACTTTTTTTAAAATAAAAATGTATGATTATTTATATACTTATACAATGTATATATAATGATTTATATATATAAATATTTTTTCTATGTCTGTATTAATAAACCTAAATATATTTATCTATATATTCTAATATATGTATCTAAATATTAATATATAATATATGTATATAAATATAAATATGTATATTATATTTATAGGAAAACATCTATGTAAATATATGTACGTTTGTATCTATATATTTATTTATTTATAAGAACACACACAAAATATTTTACAAATATATTTAAATATATATATATATATGGAAAAATTTATGAAATATATATAAATAATATTTATGAAAAAAATATAGAACAAAACAATATAGAACAGTGGTAAAGGCATAGATTCATCTGGGGGAGGTCTCAGGTTCGAAACTAAGTGAAGATAAGGTTGCGCGGGTGTGAGAAAGAGATGGCCTAGAACTGGTAAAAGTATTTATCACTAATAAAATGTTAGGGTATGTCAAGATTAGTGATAAAAAATGTATTGGGTGAAAGTGATGATAAAAGTGTACTGGTCTCCCCCTTCAAATCTATATCAATTAACAGAAAAAAAGACATTAATTTTTTTTTTCTTTTATCACTGCTATTTTTTTAGAACAGATAAAAGGGGATTTTATTAGCTCTTTTTTAGTGCTGATAATGGGACCCCATTTTAATGGTGCATAGAAAGATAACAAATTTTTTATCATTGATAAAGTCAATTTCAAGTATTTTTAAATGTTTGATCTCTAGTAGTGGAAAATAATCTTTTAATGAAATCACCCAACTCACCATGTTCAAAGTAAGCTCATGAATAAAATATAGTATAATGAAAGAATACACTCATTTATTTTCTTCTATACATTTTTTTAAAATTTATTCTTGGTTTGAGTCTCACAGGAGGTATCAAAAACGAAATTATTATAATCATATGTCAAGAAAAGATGATTTTTACTCTCCTAAGACACAACCAATTTTTCCTCTAATTTATTTTTTTATTATTTTTAGAACCAAATTAATTCTATTTTCCAAGTGGGGAATAAAATTAATTATCATTGTAGATCATAAATAACTTTTCCAAAACCTAAGGAATCACCACATAGCTCTACATTCAATGAACAAATCTCTTACACCATAAAAAACCTCTCCCAAAAACATAAATAATATATTATCATGAAAACAAATTTAAGAGTTTTAAAGGATAAAGTGGGTTTGCAATGTAGAACATTACAATCAAAGGGTAATCATGGATTTTACGAGACAATTAGGATTCAACATTAAGGTAGGTTACAAGGAAAATATATTTTCAATCAAAATTCTTAAATATTATTAAAATTGAATTTTAAAAATCATCTCTTTGATAAGATCTAAGTGTATGTTCTAGTAGTTGAATTGAAATAAAATTATATCATGAAATATACATAAAAATGAATGGAAATATTTACTTACAATAATATCGGTTATCGTAACACATGATATAATAAAATAACTCATATTATGACTAATAATAATTATAAATATATACGAACATAATAAATTCAAATCATGAAAAAAGGAAGTGAAATTTTACATATATATATATATTAGCTAAATTCATTAAATCATGAATAATCAAATTAATACCCCATGCTTATCCCTAATCATCCATTCTCCATATTACTCATTCAGTATTATCAACAATGAAATCTAAAACATGGCGAAATGAGATTTCTATGAAATATTTGTATCATAGATTAAAATATAACTCTAAGTGTGCGGAATAAATTTTTTCTCAATAATAACAAAATAATATATGAATAATGAAAATATTGGATTGAATGTAAATGTTAAATTTAGAGATTATAACAATTTGACTCAAATCTCCTCTTCATTTTTATTACATAATTTTTTTGTGACTTTGATTATGTTGGACCTAAAAATAAAAAATAAAGAATAAAATCACAAGACCCATTTTCATATATACTAAAAAATATACAAAGATTATAATAATTACTAATTTCTTCCTAAAAATATTCATAATGATAATACAAATTAACTCATATAATCCTAAAAATAAATAAAATAAAAGTTCAATGCCTCTAGAATGTGATTTTATTATGTTTGTTAATCTCGGCATTACCACACTAAGGTCAAGTAATAGGGATGGTAAGGATGTTACCTGATCTGGATAAAACTATTTTTGAATATATGATTCTTCTATGTAGATGAGTCATTATCCCTTACCTGAAATTAGCTTCACTCTTTTTCTAAGTAACAAATTTTCTACCCCCATGGGACTGATCCATTAGTGTATGATCTATCTATAAAAATAAAATTGTGATTAATGGACTACACAAACATACTGGTCCTCCTTGAATTTTTTTGGTCCAGTAGTACCTCTACATTATTCTACCTTTTCACTATATTTTCATTTACATATCATTCACTATTTTCTATCTCCTCAACAGTAGCTAAATAATTTGATTATTTAATGATAAAAGAACCATCAAATCATATCATGTTATCCTCAAGGAACTCATCATCCTTGTCACGACCCGACCCAACGGGGCTCGAGCCGCGACTCCCCAAGCCCGCCTCCAATAGGCCAGGGGCTGGCGACCAGCGCCGAGTAGGCTATCACACACATGGGAGGCATTAGCCTAAGGTACCTGTACACACGCACCCACAAACACCTCCATGCAACAGTGCAGAGATATAGAAACTGAAAGGTAAATGCATGCATACAATCTATCCCAAACCAGAGTGCAACAGCAAAAGTACAAGGGCAAAACAGGGCCCACCAAAAGAAAACTACAAAGCGCGTCCAACCTGCTCCGAAGAAGGGGAACGCTGCCACAAACACCCGCCGGAAAACTCCCTCGGCACAGCTCCGGTAAACACCCCGGTCAACCCGCTCACTAAGCTCCGCCTGCTCCGGGTCCTCCTGGGACTCCGTCAAAAGGCCTGTGGTCTGCACAAGACACAAACATGTGCGGGCAAAGCCCGTGCAGGGGTGAGTATAAACATACTCAGTAGGCACCCCAAAAACCCAAAACCCAAGGGAGCAACTGAAAGGCAACAGTCCGCTCAACCTAGCCAGAGGGAACCCATACGAGAGAGAAACTCCATCTCGTGACCATCCTCGGCTAAACACAACAAGTCACCTCAGCTCAGCTCAGGTGTATGCCCATACATACACCTTGAACAATCCAGATATACACAGCTCACGCCACAAAGCCACAAGAGGTACCGACCTCGTCACCAGCAACTGTCCACAACAAGGAGAGTACACCACGAACACTGTCATACCAGATGACACTCATCCGAGAGATACACTCCATCGGGATACTCGCAAACATCTCAGACGCTCGCCCGAGAGACCACGCTCGTCGGATAGCTTCACTGAGGAAACATCACTGAAACACTACAACCACCAAACTCCTAGGATAGGGGATCACCGCTAGGGTCCGCTGGGGGATACCAAGACCCGCTCCAGAATACGTAGCTCACAGATAGGGGATCACTCCCAGGGTCCGCTGGGGGATACCTCAACCCGATCTGGAATACGTAGTTCTCACAGATAGGGGATCACACCCAGGATCCGCTGGGGGATGCCACAACCCGATCTGGCGCTCGACAGAAGCTCCACACTCAGATAGAGGATCATCGTCCATATAAAGATGGTCACGACGATACCAGAACCCTATCTGGTATAACTCGCGATGTAGGGGATCGAACTGACGATGCCGCAACCCTACCGTAACCATGCGCTGAGTAGGGGATCGCCTAACCAACGATACCACAACCCTACCGACACCAAGCGCTGAGTAGGGGATCGTATAACCAACGATGCCGCAACCCTACTATAAACATCATGCTGAGTAGGGGATCGTAAACCCGACGATGCCACAACCCTACTATGCACGACCCACCGCGTAGGGGATCATATTCCCGATGATGCCACAAACCCTACGGGATTAACCTGCTAGATAGGGGATCGCCGCCCGTGAATAAGCGGTCACAGCGATACCAAGAACCCGATCTAGGGTAAAGATGCTAGAGGATCCACTCCGAGCCCACCGGAGGGATACCACAACTCTAACAGTTTAAACGTCGCATCGAGAGGATCACAAACCCATACGAAAGTTGTGATACCACACGAACCCTCGTAGGAACGAACCAAGGGAGAACCCTCAACCACTACTGGTCCAAACGTCGCTAACCCGAGCGACTCGCCTCAAAGCCACACTGCGCACCTCCGAAGCCAAAACCGAGGCCATCATCGCGTTCCACGCGGAAAAACACGCAGGATAGGCTGTTTACTCGCCCGAAACGGAGCACCGGTGAAAAAGGCACTATTCACCGTAGCTAGCTCGTGCGGGGCCCACACATCGATCCCGAACCCCATCGAGCGGATCACACCACGGAGATCCCCTCGGAAAAACAAACGGAATCGACTACTCGCTCGCCCAAAACGGACACCCGGTGAAGAAGTTACTATTCACCGAAGGCCGGCTCGGGTGGGGCCCACGCCTGGATTCCGAAACTCGTCGAACGGATCGCGCCATTGCGATCCTCTCGGAAAAACACACAGGATTGACTATTCATCCGCCAAAATCGGACTCCTGGTGTAAAAGCTGCGTTTCCCCGCAAACGCCAAAACTCGGCCTTGTGGGGCCCGCACCCCGTTCGCAAACCCAACACCCGGAAACCATCTCAAAAAGTCCGTCGTACCATCAGGGTCTCAACGCCACTGACGGAACGTCAATCGGACGCTCTGGGTAGAAGTTACAACGGCCCGAAGTCGTAAAATAATAAAATAATATTATTTTAGACGACGTTTCTAGCTCTCGGGCCACGATCCCGAACCTTTAAACCCTCGAACCCACACCGGAGGGTTCGCCTCGTCGTCAGGGACACGTCGCCGCAAACGGCGCGCGAATCCGATCCCCGGAGTGCAAGATACGGGGGTTTAAAGACCCCCGTATGCGAAAATCTGGCCGGACCGGCCCGGACCGGCCGGTCCGGCCGGCCTGGACCGGCCGCCGCCGCCGGCCCGCCCTGGCCGACGGCGCTCCGCCGCGGGCCGTCGCGCTGGGCGGCCGGCCGCCACGGCTCCGCCGCGCGCCGCCGCGGGCCGCCGCGGGCTGCCGGAAACCGCCGACGCCGGCGCCGCCGCGCCGGCGGAACTTCCGCGGACCGCCGGGGGCACCCCGGTGGTCCGTTTTGCGATCCGGAGGCGCCTACGCGACCCTCGGGACCCGATCTACACTTCTACGGCTTCAATTTGCAGAAAAACGCAGCAAAAACGGGATCAGGGGTTAAAACTCAAAACCGCCTACCTCGCGGGCGAAACGCCGACGTTCTGCCTCAGATCCGCGCTCCCGAGCTTCCGCTGCGCACTCCTGGAACGTCCGCCGTCGAATTCTGAGCTCGTAGGCGCTCCGTTTGCTCGATTCGGCAGAGTGGCGGCGAAGAACGACGAAGAACGGCGAAGAACGATAAAAGGGGGGGGGGGGCGCTAATATTTATATCAGCGGCCCGCCGGCGCCAAACCCGCCTCGGACCCGACGCCCGATGCGAACAAAAGTAAGGTCACCCCTAGAGTAAACGCGCCGTTCTGAACGCAACGGCGGTCTCAGATTTTCGATCCGAGACTCCGTTCAGAAGTTATTTGAGCCGACGCTCGCACACAAACTTGCCACTTATTTACGGAAACACCCCTGGTGGCGTTTCCCACCGCTGGCCCGCGCCCGCAAAGTTTACACCCCGCCTAGGGTAAACGGCACGTTCCGGATGCAACCGTGCCCTCAGATTCCCGTTCTGAGCTACCGTTTAGGAGATATCACACCCCCGCCACGTGCATAGTATAAAAATACTTAATATTTTTATAAAATTAATTCCGGGCACACCGGGCCTCAGAATCGCACGCCGTCTTCGCGCCTAGCTCTGGAATTATTCATAGAAATATTCCGGAGTGTGACAAGGCCAAAAACCCGAGTCGCTACATCCTCCCCCCCTTAGAACTTTTCGTCCCCGAAAATCCCCAAGCACAAGGAAAGCGACTGAACTCTCAACTGGGTCTCACACACCAGCGAGCTCACAAACAACAACCACTCAGGGTCTTACCAACGCCCTGAACAAAACTCGAGCAAGCAACAAAAGGAAAGAGTACCGCTAAACAGTGTCTGACAAACTACTGCAGTAAGTAGAAAAGACACAAGGCGTACCTCTATCCATCTGTGGTGCCTCTGGGTCGACTGCCTCCAGGGCATGCAACTGCCCTCGCCCTCGGCCACCAGCTCCCTGAGCTTGGCGTGAACCACCTGGGGGTGGGGGTGGTGGCAACTGGTACTGTCTACCACCACCTCCTGCTGCACCAGCTCCGACGCCACGTCCGACGCCCTGCGGACCTCCTTGCTCGAGACGCTGCCTCTGCCAAGGCGGTAAATCGACCGGCTCCCTCTCAGCAGCACGTCGGGTCGGACAATCTCTAGCAAGATGTCCCCGACCATCGCAAGCGTAACACCGCCTCTCCTGCGGCTGGCCAAAACTGGCCTGCGAGCCCTGTGAGCCCCGAGGCACAGATCCTCCATCCTGGGGTCGCCTCCTGAAACGTCGGCCACGTCCAGACCCCTGAGTCAGACGTCGGCTACCAGATGCCGATCCGACCGACGAAGTCTCAGCTCCCGAGTGCCCAGCACGAACAGGGGGAAACTGCTCAACCAGAAAACTCTCCACCACCAACGCTCGCTCCAACACTCCAGCATAGGTGGGCAGGCACAAGGAAACCACACCTGCTCGGATGTCCCTGCGTAAGCCCTGCTCGAAGGTCCGATCCCGAAAGAACGGGTCTCGAACCATATCCAGGGAGTAGCGTGACAGGTCTGTAAACCTCGTTGAGTACTCCGACACAGTCATGCTCTCCTGACGAAGCTGCAGAAGCTCCTGGATCCGCACTGACCTCAGCGTCACCGGATAGAACTCCTCCCTGAAGAGCCGCTCAAACTCTGCCCACGTGATCGTCTCCTCGTCATGGGACTGCGTCACCAAACTCCACCATCGCCCGGCCGAACCATGCAGAAGGCTCGCCGCTAGGACCACCATCTGATCAGGCGGTGTCCTCACTAGGCGGAAAACTCGAGTAACTGCCTCGAGCCAGTCATCAGCTGCCTGGGGGTCTGGATCACCCCGAAACCTCAGAGGTCGCTGCCTCTGGAACTCGTGCAACGCACTCAGCCTGCGTGCAACCTCGTCCTGCACCGCCGGCACAACCAGCTGCTCAACAGGTGGTGGCTCCACTGGCAGACCACCTGGAGGTGCAACCTCAGAACCTGCGCCCTGCTCCACAGCCACTACACGGGGCGGGTCATCAGCACAATCCTGCTGCGGAACCCTCGCTGGCTATCGTCGTGGAGGCATCCTGAAATACATTCAAGACACACCACAGTCAAAGAGTATATCTGGAGAGCTGACTCAAGAAGGACAAGGAAAAACCAAAAACCCAGTCCTATATGATGCATGTACCATGATGTCCCCGCAACCAGTGTACGAATGTCCCGAGTCGAAAGGCAGGTTATCAGAGTCCTGGTGTATGGATACGTCGGCCGCCGCACCAACACTGGAGTCCCTGGCCTGAAAGCCGAACTCGAAACACCCTAACACTGCCGCTATGCAACCCAAACCAAACTCACAGCTAGACCAGCTACGCTCTGAGATCCCAAGGTGGAACCTTCTCTGATACCACTCTGTCACGACCCGACCCAACGGGGCTCGAGCCGCGACTCCCCAAGCCCGCCTCCAATAGGCCAGGGGCTGGCGACCAGCGCCGAGTAGGCTATCACACACATGGGAGGCATTAGCCTAAGTAACCTGTACACACGCACCCACAAACACCTCCATGCAACAGTGCAGAGATATAGAAACTGAAAGGTAAATGCATGCATACAATCTATCCCAAACCAGAGTGCAACAGCAAAAGTACAAGGGCAAAACAGGGCCCACCAAAAGAAAACTACAAAGCGCGTCCAACCTGCTCCGAAGAAGGGGAACGCTGCCACAAACACCCGCCGGAAAACTCCCTCGGCACAGCTCCGGTAAACACCCCGGTCAACCCGCTCACTAAGCTCCGCCTGCTCCGGGTCCTCCTGGGACTCCGTCAAAAAGCCTGTGGTCTGCACAAGACACAAACATGTGCGGGCAAAGCCCGTGCAGGGGTGAGTATAAACATACTCAGTAGGCACCCCAAAAACCCAAAACCCAAGGGAGCAACTGAAAGGCAACAGTCCGCTGAACCCAGCCAGAGGGAACCCATACGAGAGAGAAACTCCATCTCGTGACCATCCTCGGCTAAACACAACAAGTCAGCTCAGCTCAGCTCAGGTGTATGCCCATACATACACCTTGAACAATCCAGATATACACAGCTCACGCCACAAAGCCACAAGAGGTACCGACCTCGTCACCAGCAACTGTCCACAACAAGGAGAGTACACCACGAACACTGTCATACCAGATGACACTCATCCGAGAGATACACTCCATCGGGATACTCGCAAACATCTCAGACGCTCGCCCGAGAGACCACGCTCGTCGGATAGCTTCATTGAGGAAACATCACTGAAACACTACAACCACCAAACTCCTCGGATAGGGGATCACCGCTAGGGTCCGCTAGGGGATACCAAGACCCGCTCCGGAATACGTAGCTCACAGATAGGGGATCACTCCCAGGGTCCGCTGGGGGATACCTCAACCCGATCTGGAATACGTAGTTCTCACAGATAGGGGATCACACCCAGGATCCGCTGGGGGATGCCACAACCCGATCTGGCGCTCGACAGAAGCTCCACACTCAGATAGAGGATCATCGTCCATATAAAGATGGTCACGACGATACCAGAACCCTATCTGGTATAACTCGCGATGTAGGGGATCGAACTGACGATGCCGCAACCCTACCGTAACCATGCGCTGAGTAGGGGATCGCCTAACCAACGATACCGCAACCCTACCGACACCAAGCGCTGAGTAGGGGATCGTATAACCAACGATGCCGCAACCCTACTATAAACATCATGCTGAGTAGGGGATCGTAAACCCGACGATGCCACAACCCTACTATGCACGACCCACCGCGTAGGGGATCATATTCCCGATGATGCCACAAACCCTACGGGATTAACCTGCTAGATAGGGGATCGCCGCCCGTGAATAAGCGGTCACAGCGATACCAAGAACCTGATCTAGGGTAAAGATGCTAGAGGATCCACTCCGGGCCCACCGGGGGGATACCACAACTCTAACAGTTAAAACGTCCCATCGAGAGGATCACAAACCCATACGAAAGTTGTGATACCACACGAACCCTCGTAGGAACGAACCAAGGGAGAACCCTCAACCACTACTGGTCCAAACGTCGCTAACCCGAGCGACTCGCCTCAAAGCCACACTGCGCACCTCCGAAGCCAAAACCGAGGCCATCATCGCGTTCCACGCGGAAAAACACGCAGGATAGGCTGTTTACTCGCCCGAAACGGAGCACCGGTGAAAAAGGCACTATTCACCGTAGCTAGCTCGTGCGGGGCGCACACATCGATCCCGAACCCCATCGAGCGGATCACACCACGGCGATCCCCTCGGAAAAACTAGCGGAATCGACTACTCGCTCGCCCAAAACGGACACCCGGTGAAGAAGTTACTATTCACCGAAGGCCGGCTCGGGTGGGGCCCACGCCTGGATTCCGAAACTCGTTGAACGGATCGCGCCATTGCGATCCTCTCGGAAAAACACACAGGATTGACTATTCATCCTCCAAAATCGGACCCCTGGTGTAAAAGCTGCGTTTCCCCGCAAACGCCAAAACCCGGCCTCGTGGGGCCCGCACCCCGTTCGCAAAACCAACACCCGGAAACCATCTCAAAAAGTCCGTCGTACCATCAGGGTCTCAACGCCACTGACGGCACGTCAATCGGACGCTCCGGGTAGAAGTTACAACGGCCCGAAGTCGTAAAATAATAAAATAATATTATTTTAGAAGACGTTTCTAGCTCCCGGGCCACGATCCCGAACCTTTAAACCCTCGAACCCACACCGGAGGGTTCGCCTCGTCGTCAGGGACACGTCGCCGCAAACGGCGCGCGAATCCGATCCCCGGAGTGCAAGATACGGGGGTTTAAAGACCCCCGTATGCGAAAATCTGGCCGGACCGGCCCGGACCGGCCGGTCCGGCCGGCCTGGACCGGCCGCCGCCGCCGGCCCGCCCTGGCCGGCGGCGCTCCGCCGCCCGCCGCCGCACTGGGCCGCCGGCAGCCGCGGCTCCGCCGCGGGCTGCCGGAAACCGCCGGCGCCGCCGCGCCGGTGCCGCGCCGGCGGAACTTCCGCGGACCGCCGGGGGCACCCCGGTGGTCCGTTTTGCGATCCGGAGGCGCCTACGCGACCCTCGGGACCCGATCTACACTGCTACGGCTTCAATTTGCAGAAAAACGCAGCAAAAACGGGATCGGGGGTTAAAACTCTAAACCGCCTACCTCGCGGGCGAAACGCCGACGTTCTGCCTCAGATCCGCGCTCCCGAGCTTCCGCTGCGCACTCCTGGAACGTCCGCCGTCGAATTCTGAGCTCGTAGGCGCTCCGTTTGCTCGATTCGGCAGAGTGGCGGCGAAGAACGACGAAGAACGGCAAAGAACGATAAAAGGGGGGGGGGGGGGCGCTGATATTTATATCAGCGGCCCGCCGGCGCCAAACCCGCCTCGGACCCGACGCCCGATGCGAACAAAAGTAAGGTCACCCCTAGGGTAAACGCGCCGTTCTGAACGCAACGGCGGTCTCAGATTTTTGATCCGAGACTCCGTTCAGAAGTTATTTGAGCCGACGCTCGCACACAAACTTGCCACTTATTTACGGAAACGCCCCTGGTGGCGTTTCCCACCGCTGGCCCGCGCCCGCAATGTTTACACCCCGCCTAGGGTAAACGGCACGTTCCGGACGCAACCGTGCCCTCAGATTCCCATTCTGAGCTACCGTTTAGGAGATATCACACCCCCACCACGTGCATAGTATAAAAATACTTAATATTTTTATAAAATTAATTCCGGGCACACCGGGCCTCAGAATCGCACGCCGTCTTCGCGCCTAGCTCTGGAATTATTCATAGAAATATTCCAGAGTCTGACAGGGCCAAAAACCCGAGTCGCTAAAATCCTTTTCATCATGATTCTTCAGTACATGGTTGATGTTAGACTTCACTTTATCACCACCAAACCTTAAGATCACTATCTAATATTGACATATATTAATTATGTCCCCATATACATGAATATTGGTCTAAAAAATTGGGTTCTTCTTCTCATCCATGTAAAACACAAGTAATTCAACTATGAAGTAAAATTTATCCTTTTAACTATGCAATCCCCATGAAATCCCCATGGGTGTCTTACCACGTTTTCTCTATTTAAATAATATCTCTTATGGGTATTATTCCACTAACACTAGACTCATGAATGTAGTGTGTGACATGATATTCTAAATAAAACCTAGATCACAAAATTCTTTTCTAAAATCATTATACCCAATGTATATAAGAATGTAGAATCTACTTGGTGCTTATTTTTTCATTGGTAGGAACCTCAAAACCATATTTGAGAATTATATTATGAGTGTAATTATGAACAATTACTCTAGTTACCAATTATTCAATACCAGATATTTTATAAATTTATCATAGTTTTGTATGTTTTTTATAGCTTCAACAAAGGTAATATTAATATGAATACTTTTAAACATCTTTATAAATTTTCTGTTATTTTTATCCAATTACTATTTCTTCATTATACCATAAAATGGTAGTGGTGTGTCCTCCTCTTTTAACACTTTCTCAGTTTTTATCTTTAAACTTTCCCTAAACATTCTTATCTTTCTCTTCATGTTCAACCTACTTCTTTCAGAATTTTTAAATGCTATATTGGGTGATTTTTTCACTTCTAAATGTGTTAGATTTCAATTTCCCATGTGTAGGGACCTATGTGTCCCATAACAGTACATCTCATGGCCTCTCCATGGGTTTATTTATAAGTGTACCTACATTGTTTTCATGATTTCACATGGAAATATTTTGATAATTCCAATATTCATTGAGTTTATTGATGTTAGACAAAGTAGTTTTCTTAAATATATCCAAGGATTCATCCATACCATGAACATGACTTTGAAGGGTGGATTTTTTTAGTTTTTGGTACCCTCATGGTATTGTTTTGGTATCAATGATTCTATTTTTGTTGTGGACCCAAACTTTCATTTTTTTGACTATAATCAATGTAAATAACATCTTCAATAAACATACCTTAGGTTTAGTGCATGGCCATCATTGCATCCATTTTCTTTGTTATGGATTCATTTTGGGAATCAATCCATACATTTTCCACCATGTTAATTACTCCCTTTTGTGTTTATTAAATCTAACTAAGAAAAAAAATTATCATCATTTCAACTAGAAAGTTCTTTTCTCTCTTAGAGTGATTTCCTCATTAATTTAGCTCTAGTACTAACATCTATGTTAAACCTATTTAATAATACAAAACCTTATAAAAAGTTTTAATTAAAATCTATATTTCAATCCCATGGTGTGTGAAGTTTATAATTAAAATTTGAAACCAATACCATTAGTTATATAGTGATCCATCATTGTTTTAATTGAAATTTAAAATATAAATGGTAATATTTATAGTGTTAGAGTTAGGGAAGAATCAAGTTGGAAATTTCCTTTCCAAATCATCCTATTTAGTAAATAATTTAAGTGGAAGTATTTTAATCCATTACTGAGATTTTTCTATCAATTAAGACCAAAATAACCTTAATATCACTACATAACACAAATCATTATTAATGTGAATTGTTTCAAATAGTTCCAGAAAAATCCCTATGTGTGTATTCATATCTTCATATGGTAGCCAAGAACAAAAAATAGAGTTTCATGTTATCTGAATTATAGATATCTTTATTTCCAAATTATGCATAGTTAATGGAGGTTCCAAATAATAGGTCACACCCCCATTTGTGAGGGTGTTACATATTTTATTAATGTTCTCATCCATGGATTTATTTTTCTCAAATCATCATCCTCTCCCTGTCTTAATTTCTAATCCATCTCTTCTTATTTGAGATTTTATTCTTTGTTAGGAACTTTTTTAGATTGAGATGGAAATAAAAGTCTTCTTTCCTTTACTCTACCTAAAGTGGTTTTGCACCAAAGGTGGTCCTGAAACTACAACACCAGAAGAAAAATCATAAAATAGGGAATAAAAACAAAATAAATGAGAAAGAATTATAATTTTACTAAGAATTATAATAAATAGATCCCTAACAATGACGCCAAAAACATGTCCATCATCATGGAATTTTTTAATTCCTTCAGAATATAAACTGAGAATTTTAAAAATTATATTTAAAAAAACTAAATAAAATGTAGTTATTTTAAGTCAAGGTCAAAACCAATAGATACAATTTATAAATAGTTAAAATAAAATGAATGAGTGATGAAACAAGATACTGAGAATGGTCTTGGATTAAATTAATACAAAAAAAAAACATACCAAGCTATATAAAACAATATTCATGGATTAGTGATGTTTAAAAAAACATCTTAATATATATGTCCTAAAAATTTGATCCTAGTGAGCCTCCTCTCAGAGGAAAAAACTCTTTTTTATAATGAAACTGATTTTCACCACTTAGATACACTGGTAAATCACTTGGATAAGTAATCCAGAAAAATGATTAAATGTTAAAACCTTTTTCTAACTAATTTCCATGTAAAGAATATATATATTGTTATTTTTTTCATTAAATGAATTCCCAAATCAACCCCTAATTTTCAAATTAATAATATAAGAATAAGATTTATAAATTTTAAGAATGAATGTAAAATTTCATCATATAATTAAGCATAAAAAATGTTGTGTAGATAAAATCCATCATCTATACATTTCTTTTCATAAACAATACCCCTAAAGATATCTGTGATTTAAAATATAAATAAAATAAGACCTTGGAAGTAGAAAAACTTCCAAAAATAAACACTCTAGGATTTTTTTATCTTTAAATTTAATTCACACTCCAAAATTGGAGCCAAAAGTTTCTTCACAAGTACAAAAAAACTCAGTTTTTATAGATACAGTCCTATGAAGATAAAAACCATATACTATATCTTCTATATACAATCTTGCTTTCGTTATTTTTAGTTATTTGAGTGAGAATCATTCTCCACTTGATATCCTTTATTTATCCTATTTTAATTAAATATCAAAGATTACGTATGGGATAGATATATCCAGGTTGACTGTATATCTGAATGTATCAACGTCCTATATCTTAGATATTAACTCTTTATATTGTGTTGAATTCATACAACTTTTAATCTACCTAAAAATTACATGGGTATAGGTAAATACCAAATACATGGATCCTCTTAAAAGAATATACCATGGTTATATCTATGAGAAAGCCCCATACATTTAAAAATATATCTATAGATATGAATTTTGTAGAATAGACATTAGCATGTGGAATAGGTTCATCTTCATCAAATGTCACTACACTATTGTATGGGAACTACAATATATGGTTCCAATCCATCAAACCCCAGATCCTAGGAAAATGTAGTATCTTCACAATGAATGAAACCCTAAGCCGCTAAGTTAACTTTTGGCATATTTTCATTCTTTTACAACTTATATTATGGTGAAAGCATTATCCCACATGATGTAGAAATAGACTACCCTGCAAAACATGACACCCATGTATATCATTTTTTCCTTTATTCTTCTTTTGTGAAACCTAAACACCTTTAATAAATAAACCCACAGGCATGAATGTATTCTTCTCTAGTTATAGGGTGACTATAATCTTCATCATAAGAATCATTTAAACATCATAGCCTAGCCCCTATAAGATCATGTACTTCCACATTATAAATAAACTCTTTCACTACAACATCTCATGTAATAAAATTCTTCACATTTATATACACAAGACTATGATTTAGCACCACCCTTACATTAGGGAAACCACAATGTAAACTTCAAGAACCTCCCATAGACACACACGCACACACACATAGTTTCACTATTAAACATCAAATTATGATCTTCCATTACTCTAAACATAACCTAATAGTTCTTACTTATCTTGATAAATCTATTTACATACAATGTAAACTATCTCATTTTAGAGCTTTTATGTATCACATCTAAGACTTAACCTGAACATACTAGTGTTTCTATAGACATTATCCAGTGGATCATGATACATTCCATGTGGATTCAGAATGGAGGAGATAAATCCAAGGAAGAAGACACACATAATTTCAAAAAGTAAAATCCTGAAAAGAAATAGTCCCATGATTCTACACCCCAAATCAGATTCATGATTCAATGGATTCTACGTAATAATATATCCCACTAAATTAGTTTTTATTGAACCTTCTTATAATAAACTATGGTGGTCTGAACACCAGCACACAGACTCACTACGTTCTCCTATTCTAGATTTAAGGTAAATATTTACCTTTCATTTAATTTTTTATAATTCCATTTAAATAATAAATTATCTAAAAAATTATTTAAACATTAAAAACATGGGAAAGATCAAAAAAATAATTAAATCAATCCATTAAAAAAATGTATATTAATTAATTAGATCTATTGAGCATTATATTTTTCTAAATCTCATCCCAATGAGTTATGTATTTATATTATTATAGAGTAATTTTTTTTTTATTATACACCTATGTATTTTCAGGTTATGATGTTAAATATTTTAGGAAAAAAATGAGGTGGGTAGGATCTAATTATAGAAAAAAAGAATAATTACCAGTTTACACTCAATAATAGTATCATCACCCACTCTTATTTGTTGTGATTTAGCTCTAAACTCCTTATATATTCTCCTATTAATTATTATATTCTTATTTTATTTTTTAATGTTCTTTTAGTCTAAATAGAATTTGAATTTTGAAGGTAGATAGAAATATATTATCCTTAAATAGTTTTATCAAATTCATTACCAAATTTTTAAATGATACATTCCTTTCAATCTTTCCCATATTTGAAATTTCTCCCAAAATCAACTCAAGAAATAGCATCCATCTTGATCTATCACAAAAAAATCCGCTACAATTAAGTTAAACTATGATTATTCATTTACTTCAAGATTTTTGTTGATTGGGATTTTAGGATTTAAATGTTTCTTTCTAAAATGGACATTTAAGGATTCTATGGGATAACAAAGGTATGATTTCTAGGTAGTCTAAGAAAAATGTTTTTTAAAAAAGAGTTACTTTCGAAAAAAATCCTTAATCACTTAAAACACATGTTCTGTAATACTTCTATGATTTGACAAGAATCAAAAATACATTTTGGTTTTCAAACCATGAGTTATTAGTCTATAGAAATGAGGCCATTTTAAATAAGATGCTAAAAATGGTTTGGAATCCTCATTGGTAAGTGATATAAATATTAGATAACATTTCATGGCATGATATTCAAAACATTAGATGGTTTATCTAATTTTTATAAAGTTTGAATATGAAAATTAGTTCATTTTAACATTAATCTATGTTTATATTCATATGTAAATTTTTTTTTAAATTAGAATATGGTCGAAACATGAAAATGTATTCAACTTGAGCTCAAAAGGTAAAAAACGGATAAAATGAAAAAAATCATAAAATTGAAAAATAAAAACACAAAAAATTGAAATTCCTATAATTTTAGTGGTTTCCTTCCACCCCACTTGAATAATAGGATATTCTAAATACATTTTAATATAATGATAGTGTGAGAATATTTAATATAAATATAATAGTCAACATGTTTTAGGAAATTTTCTACTTGGGGGTTTTTATTAGTTGAAGGGATAGTGGTGTGTGATTTCCACTATAAGTTCATGTAGATTAATTCAAAAATATTTCATGATCCAAATTCTGTTTATAGTGAATGAGTTATTATATCATTATATAATTATATGAAAAATGGATAAAAATTATTGTTGGTAAATTTGTTTCCCATTTAGAATATATTTTACCTAATATTAATTTCAGTCCATAATTATATGGTAGTTATTTGTTTCCTTGACAAGAGTCGCATTATAGAATTATATTTTCATATTCCACTATTATCCTCTTCTTGAAAATTATAATATTTTAAAATTATTACCTAATGATTTTTTCTATTTTATGAATTTTTATACTCTTTTATAGCGTATCTATTTCAAAATCCACATTCATCTCCATGACCTCTCAACAGGTATTATGTTCTATCTCTACTAGTATATGAAATATTTTCAGATAAATAAACTAGTATAGGATCATTACTTTTATGATTCTGTAAATTTTTATAAAATACCAAAGTGTTTTTTAGGGATTTATTTAACTACACCACAATAAAGGTGTTAAGACATCTAATCATATAGATTATAAGCATCTATTTTTCTTATAGATGTTGTCTTCCTAAACTTTAAAATAGAAAATTTTCACCCAATGTTTTAATCACCATGAAACCCCCATAGATTCATCATCTAAGACTTATAATTATTCACACCCCATAAACCACACTAGTCTACCACCCTCTAGTTTCAATTTTATGGATCTTATAAAATATCATTTGATTACTATAATTAACAAGTAAATACAAAATCACAAAAAAATAGAACACAAGAACTAGAAAATTTTACTTGGTTCATAAAATAGTTTTATATTCACATGAGAACACAATGAATCTTTTATTCAAGGAAAAATGTGTGATTTTATATGGAAACCCATTTTTTGTAACACTATTCATACTAATAGAAGAATAACTCCAATGTTATCCATGATATGCACCTATCTCAAGAAATGCAATTATGTTGACCTACTAATGGATGGATTTCATCCCTTTGGTAGAAACATTTACACATATAACCATTTTTTCCAATAGTCCTCTAAGATATTGACCACTGAACTTCAATATTAATTGCTCTGTAACCTAGGTGCTCTTGTTTATCACTCAAAATTATAATTCTATATCACATTTCACAACCACATATAATCACCCCACTAATAAAATGGAACCTATCTAGTCAGTCATTTCCTCCATGTTCTAATACTTTCTGAGGACCCATTGTTGGCCCCACTAACCTTCAATTCCTTTTAGGGATACATTTCATAAAATCAATTTGCAGTGAACTGATGTGTGTAGAAAATTTAAAAATTTTGGTCTATTTTTACCTGAAAATAACTCCCATTAATTCATGAAATCATTGGTAAATAAATGTTTTTTTGACTTTTGAGGAAATTTAAAATTTAAATATTAATTAATTAAATATGTATTTTTAGTGATTTATTTTTTTTTGATTCAAGTAAGGAATCCATAATTAGATTAAAAATATATAATTTAATTATATTAAATACATTTAATTTTTAATGATAATGTTTAATTCAAATTATAAATTTATTTGGATGAGTTTGATTTTCATGATGAAATTAAATTCTCTTATAGATAGTGATATATAATAAATATGAGAAATTTTAAACTTGAAAGTATATTTTACTTTAAAAATATGTTTTTGTGTTGTGTAGTTCAGAAATAAAAATTTTAAAGTCCGGGACTGACCACATGGATACTGTATTTTTTTTTGAAAAAAATCTAAAATTCCTGGACTGACTAGGAAATCACCCCTTCATGCTATCAATCCAGTAACAAAAAATGAAAACGAAAAGGATTGACCAGTCCATAACCTAATTAATTTACCATCACAACACATCCTCAAATTCTTCCCAAGAAATCTATTTTAGGGCTCCCCCTACCATGTGACCTTAGAACTGTCATCTTTATATAGTCAATCCACACCATTGGAAATCATTAAAATGGGAGAGATCGACCATACCCCTCAATCAAAAACGCAACTCAATCCACTACACCCCAACACATGAAGTAAATATTTTCACTAAGGAAAACACCATACTCTTTTCATCTATTTACCACACCACTACCCTTAAAGCTACCATGATCATGATTCAAAATTCAAAAAAATAATGGATTAACCACATCTCCCCTTCACCCTATTAAATTAAACATAATATATAGCTTGCTAAAGGATGATATCAACCGCACTCCTCAAATGACCACACCACTATAAAAACCAGTAATGTACCAAAGAAACCATGTCACTATAATCATTCATGCCATCCTATATGCTACTAGATATCCATGAAATCAAAAAATGAATCAAAGATTTATATATAACCAATTATTTAATAAAACTAATTGAGGATTTTGAAGATTAATTTTGAAAATAAAAAAATCATGCCAGAAGGATGAACAATATGAAATATCAAAGATGATGTAATGAATAACATAAGTTGTATAAACCATAAATAAAAAAAATCGATGATAAGAAAAATAGAGAATTATGAAATCGAAGATGAAAGAGGATACATCCATCTTATTCCAAGAAAAACCTAGGCACATCCTAGGCTAATTACCAAGGCCGGTATGAGGGTATGTCCATTCATAAATACATGAAATATCAGATCCATGATTATTTCAAGAATCCCAAATGATGAATTTATATCCTGTAAAGATTTGAAGTGGGAAAAATTTCTTTTAAATCCTTCATGATGGATTACAGTGCTTGATCATAGGAATATTCTTCTTTACAGAAAAATATTAGAGTACACTGATTTGGATAAATTACTACCATTATTGTGTGGATGGAATGAGAATATGAAGAAAGAGATGTGGGATCAGAATTTGAGTAATAATTAGGACTTGCAGAGTTTATAGAAATTGAATCTTGTGATGATCACATGGCTAGTAAGGGGAGATTTAAGAAATCAAAGATTTATCTATAAAAGAATAAATTTTCACTATATATGGGTTTATTCCATGATCATAAAAAATAAATCTACTACATATTCATTTCATTGTTTCCTCTCACGTAATTTTCCAATATAACTCTGATGATGGTACACTAATCCATTAGTGGCTGATATAAGGATATTATCTATATCCCCTATTAATAAATTCTTAATTTCAGTTTATTAATATCATATATTAATCTATGGATATATTCAAACTATGTAGACAATAATGGATTTCATTATTTCTTAAAATTTTAAATTTTCTTCCCTTCTTCACTAGATCACACACATAGGTCACTCAGGTCCTCTTTATTTTGTGTGATTGTGAGTAGTGGGTTGGTTTATGGGTAATAAGATATCCTTAATTAAAATGATTGGGGAGATTTTAGGTTTCTGTTATCATTATATCCTTCCAGTTAAATAGAAAATTCTATGTGAGGGTAATCTAGTGATATTTCACTTGATTAGAGAAAAATAGAAGATTATAAATTGGAATAATTATTTAACAGTAAAGATAAGTGGATGCTCTAAGGTAAGGCCACTAATTCTTAAATTGAGTTTAAATCAAACCTTGTTTTCTTCAATTATTGTATACAATAATTTAAACCCACTAAAAAAATTTATAAAAATACCTATAATGCTATCATTTCCTGATACACACCAGAGTAACACTACTACAAAATTTTATTTGTGAGAAATTTATTTTAACGGAGAAACCCATGATAGGTACACATAAATCATTAAACCGTTTATAGATCGGATAAAGTTTTCTATTATTGTTTAGAAAATGATTTCAATAAATGACCAGATCCAATTCTTATCACATCAATAGTTTTGATCTCGAGGTTAAGAGAAATTTTCTATAAAGTCTTCAAAATTTGAGAATTACAGAGGATGTGAAAAGGGAGTTTGTCACTATCACATTAACGAGCTCCTCATCCCCTTATTTTTCTTCCACTAGAGTCAAATTTGAAAAAAAAAATACATACATGATAATCAAGGTACATTGAATATAATTTTAAGAGAAGTTTATTCAAATAATTTTAAAAAACTATTGGTTAGTAAAAATGAATAGTCAATAATATTGTCATCTTAAAACTAGAATGTTGAGTCACCTCTATAAGTTTCATGTTTTTTATAAAGAAGACCCCAACATGCATCGGTAATAATTTGAAGAAGTCTATAATGGAATCAAAACTGGTGGATATATTGAGGCCCGAATTGTTTGGAAGGTATTTACCTTTTATTTTCATGAATCTTACATGGATGATATATATAACATCCAATATGGAGAGATTACTACCGGGAAAAAACAATATTGAGCCTTCCTATAGAATTATTTCCTTACATAAATAAGTTTCTATCCGATAAAGAATATTTATGCAAACAAAAAAATTATGATAACCTGCACTGTTATTTAGAGACATTTAAGGGACTAAAAAATTACTACCCACATCAACAATAGGAAGAAAATCATTTATTAGTTTTAATTTACCAAGGATTTGTGGATAATGACCAAAATATTTTGGATGGCTCGTAAATTGGAGCGTTGTTCCAAAAATCACATAATAATGACTGATACATGATTGAAATTTATCTACTATAATTCTAATAAATTTTTCCCAGAACTACCATAAATGGAGTACATAAGGTGAATGGTTCCAAATCCCTCAATTTTGATAAAATTAATTAACTAAACTTAATTGTGAAATTTTTTTCTTTTAAAAAAATACAAGTTACATCACCCACCATACCCCCTTGGGTAGGTGAACTTAATGACTCCCTGGACTATTATACTGATGGTTATCCTTTGTTTCAATAAAACCATGGAACCATGTACCAAATACCATATCACTGGTAGCTAATCAAAAATTAAGAAAGTAGATAAAACTATAGCAACCAATATTGAGATAGGAACAAAAAACATTATAGACCACCCTTTCATAAAGGTATTGAACCATATTTCTAGGAACAACACTTATAAAGACAAAAATATCAACCTCATACAAGTTATCAACTAACGAAATATAAGGAACCATCATTGGAGGACTTGGTGAAAGAAATTTTGAAGTCCAATAGCCGGATAAGAACATCTATCAATTAATTGAAAAAAAGTATCGAGTAGTCTTCTTTCCCAATACCTTCCTACACCTAGATTAAAATATAGTTATATGACATTAAAAATTTTCCAGGAGATGTTAGGAGGTAATGAATCCTTATTTGGAAAATATGTTGGATGTGGAAATACCAATGAACCTGAAAAAGATTCCCCTAGAAAAGAACCTAAAGAGGAGGTGATAGTGGAGAGACCCCTATAAATAAGAAAAAAAACCAAAATGAAAGATCCAAATAAACTCCTCCCTCCATTCCATGCAAGGATACAAGCACCTAATAAAACCAATAAATAATAATTATAACAATATATCTTCGATGCTTTCAAAAATTAGAAATCATCATCCTTCTATTGGAGGCCATTTTACAAATCCCAAGGTATATGTAATTCATTAGAGATATGTGAAACATAAGGAATATATTATGAGGTAATAAAAAGTTAAGACTAAGCAAAAAAAATTCTACACCAATAACCTCAAAATTTGAAGATCCATGTATATATTTTTTAAACCTACATCCTTGGATAGATTAATTTTTCTAATGTAATTTTTAATTTAAGAACATCAATTAATATTATTTCTTCCTCATTTTATTTTCTCTATAGATACATTGACTGAAGTCGACATAAGTGGTTGTGAATCTTTCAAAATGATCCATTTCATACCTGATAGGTGTTTTAGAAGATGTTTTGGGGAGTATAAAAGGTCTTTTGGTCCCCTCTAATTTCTTTATTCTGAACATGGAGGAAGAAAGTGGTAAGACTTGTTCCCCCATCATCTTAATTAGGCCATTTATTAGGACTACAAAAACTATAGTAAATGTTAATGAAGGAACCCTTTCCATGAACTGTAGTGAAGAAACTTTGTAATTTAACATACTTTAGTCATTTAAACAATAACAAGAGGAAATAAATTCTTCTATTGTGAACCATTTTAAATTTCTATTGTTTTACCAAAATGAAATTAGAATTTTGAATGATAGAATTATATTGAAAAGAACTTTGGAAAATCAGTATTTTTTGTGGAGTATTTTTCAAGAATTATTTTTTGGAAACCATTTAATGTACTAAACATATGGTATATATTTTTTAGGGGTGTTAACATAATTTAATCAAATTATATGTTTACACCTATACCTTACATATGTAGGATTCAAGATATAATGATTTTTTAGCTACAGAATAAATCTTACTAGGTTTCCAAACAATTTGACCTAAAATTAGGAATGAATGGAAAATAATGGAAGCTATAGAATATAGAAATTGAGAAACTAATAAGGGAAACATATAAGAAAACCTTATCATAGAAGCAAAATTAAAAATATATCCACGATAGGCCTACACAAAATAATCACTTTCATATTGATGAAATTTGATAAACTCCTCAATAAGGAAGTTGAGGTTGGGTAAAAATAATTCTATGAATAATGGACCTTATACAGTTACTAGTATTTTTACATCTATACTAGTTTAGATCAAAAGAGTTGAGTCACAAAACCCCTTTAAAGTATATGGTCAGAAAGTCAAGGATTTCAATGTATAATGAAATCCCATTTTGTTCCCTTACATCACACTAGTTTAGATACCACCAAAATATTTTTTTATTTTATAAATAAAACCTCTTTAGGTTGAGTGATAACCAAAAAATATTGAACAAAATGAGATTGTGCCCACGGAGATCCACCATTTGAGGCACCAACTAGATAGACAACAAAAACAAAAAAATGGAATGATAATGAAAAAGATGCCTCAAGATTTGAGAAAAAAAACTAAAAATATCGAGAAGATCTCACCTAATGATCCATTAAAAGGCTTCACAAAACACCAAATAGGAATAGTCATCGAGTTGCGCACTGTGAAGCATCTACACAGAGATCAACACCATATCTAGAAATACCAGAAAACAACATTGTTGATGCACCATCCCATGCCACACTCTGAGATAACTTTACCAGATGAATTGTACATCCAGGGTTCATTAAAAAGTGTGGTCTTTGGAGAGGGATCCCATGAAATCTATTTCAATGAAAAAACCAAACAGAATATTCGATGCTACACTGCCACACTGATGAGGATAGGTCGTCTAAGTACTGAAACCTTGAGGGAAGATCATCATCATTGGAACCACCAACACTAGCCCAAATCACTCTCAAAACCTTCAGACCTAACCAATATAGAGTCATGTATATATTAACATTGCAACAAGGGAAGAGGGTAAATGACGATTGATTGAACCAAGTCAGGGAAAACACTAGGAAGCCACAAGGGGTCAAATGGAAATAGTGCAAGGATTGGGATAAAATTAAATGTAAAATCCATCAAGAAGAACCTTTTAATTAGAATGAATAATAGTAAAGGATTCAATGAAAAATATCCAAATGTGGACTAATGGGATCAATGAGACAAGAAACAAACAAAGAACCTACAATATGCACGCTGGTGAGCCCGAAAGGAAAACACTAACAATACAGAAGAAACCTGAAGGACTGAGCTGAGGAATGAGAAGGTGGCACCATAGTTATAGAGTTTTCATGAGATGTCCACTTGTGGTATCTTAGTAACTTGATGGGAAGTTGAACACCCTTCCACATTCTAAATCTAATGAATCTGACCATCTTAGCAACCGAAAGAGACTACCGAGTGCGACAAGGACCACATCCGCAGAATGCCCAATGTGAAGGTGCTGAAACATCTTGGTAGCTTAGAGGAGGTTCTATGTAGGGATTGTGAATCCAAGGAAATCGCTGAGATCTATCTTCACCAGGAAGAATCCTTTGAGGGAGCGCATGAGAGGAGACCCTTATAGTTACATCCTTCAGACATGTTTAGACACTATAATTTTTTACTCTTTTTATTTAAAAAATAAATATTGAAAATTTAATGGAATTGGGTCATAAATATGTGAGGGGAAATAATAAGAAAGAATTTCAGAATGTAAATACCCCTTTTTTATTTTAAATTTATTTATTCCCTAAAAAAGTGATGAATAATATTTGTTTTCATCTTGTAATTTCTATTTTGTATAATTGTTGATTTTATTTTTTCAACATCCATTGAGATGAATGTTATCATGCATCTATTAAATTTAATTATAGACATTATAATTCAATTTTTTATACCATACTCTTAATTAGATGAATAAAGAGTTAATTTTTCACTACCTTCATTGACATATTGTCTTAGAACTAGGAAATTGAGTCTAGTGGAAAGGATTTATATGGAATCAGAATTATAACATGAGGTCATTGTAATTTTTAACATTAATCCGAGGAAAATTAACCACTTTGAAAAAAATATTATAGTTATAAATCCAAATAAATTGATATAATTCCTTTATACTTGGATAAAAATGGAAAATTAAGAACCCATGGTGAATATTGGGGACATTAGGAACCAGGTGTGTAAGTAACCCCTCTTTAAATATCCAATAAGTCCATTTTAATAATGATCTGCTCATACATGACTGGGGATAATTAAAAAAATCAATAATGTTCCTAATAATAAAAAATTAATTCATTTAGATGAGGGGAATACTGAACCCAAATTATTAAGGGGTAAATTAACTTATGAGAAATTAGTTTTAGTTTTACAAATGAAGTGGAAATTGAACTATTATTTAAGAAACATAGGATAAAGGATAAAATGGACGTGATTCATTTTAAAATGATGATTCCTATTAGATCTAATTTGTTCCACTCATGGACATGGAATGATGATTTAATTTTAGTGAGGAGAGAACTGTAATCACCGAGGAGGGATTACAATTTAAAAAATGGAAGAACTTATAAATTTATTCTACTTTGTCTTGTATATTTAAATATAGGTAGGAATAATCTTATTAATTTTTTTAAAAAATGTAATTTAATGATAAAATTATCTAGGAATGCAATAGTTTAGGTGTGGGAGTGATGTGAGATGAAAATTTTATATTTATTGTCTGTTTTCAATGAAAATTTCCCCAAATATTTATTGAAATAATAAGAAAATTATTTATTTTGTGCCTTTTGTGAAAATTATAACTTTAAATCTTAATTAATTAAATATTTATTTTTAGTGATTTATTATTTTATTGAATTAAGTAATGAATCCATACTTTGATTGAGAATCTGGAATATAATTTTTTTTAAAGACATTAAATTTTGAATGTTATTGTTTAATTAAAATAAGAAATTAATTTGGAAAAGTGACACTTTTATAATAAAATAAAATTTGGTTTTTATAGAGTGATTGAAAATATAATTGAGAAATTTTAAACAATAAAAATGATTTCAGATTAAAAATGTGTTTGTGTGATGTGCAAGTAAAACTCGAAAATTTATGAAGTCCAAGAGTGATTATAAATCTATTAATGTTTTTTTTTAAAATTACAATGTATTGAAGAGACTATGAAATCACATATACATATGCTCGATCAAGAAACTAATAAAATGAAAAAGGAAAGTATCAACCATGCCATCTCCTGACCAATCGAACGTGGCACAACTTCCTTGGATTTTTAATGGCTATCTACTGTGAGGATCCCCCTACTAAGAGAGAAGACCTACATCCTCTTCATATGATTGATCTACACCACTTTATATATGGAAAATGGAGAGATCCACCACACCCCTCAATCTACCACACTACTTAATCGATGGAACCCTATATAATGATTTTAAAAAATTCATAATGGAAACCAATTATTATCTTTTCATCCATAAACCACCCCAATACACTTTAATCTACCATGAGAATGAATGAAAATTCTATAAGTGGTGAGACCAACCACATATCCCTTTCTCCCTATACAATTAATTGTTTCTAAAATTTGGGGAAAAGAAGAGATGGACCACACCCCTTAATCTGTCTCACCACTAAAATAATTGTTAATGTACTGAAGTGAACATGGTGCTTCAATCGGTCAGACCACCATGTTCACTACTAGAGATCAATGAAATCCCAAACCAAATCATAGATATAGATATACATAATTATTGGAGAAAACCCATTTAATATTTTTAATATGAATTCCACGATTGATGAAGCTCACCGAAATTTTAAACAAGATGAATAACCAATGATTAAGCAGGGAATAACTTGAGTTGAAGATGCCCATGATGAAGAAAATAAGAAAAAATAAAGATAGAGTATGATGAAATCAGATGAAAAAGTTGTGACATATATCCCCATTCCATAAAACTCCAAGAAACCACTATGCTTAGGTGTAAATGACAAAATATGGGTTTTTTAAAACAAAATGAATCCATTTTCAGGTCCGAGCCTATTTATTAAAAACTATAAGATGATTTGATATATAGTGAAACCACAAAGTAGCCAAACAAATTCTCCTTTATACTTTATTAAGTAGTATATATATGTATCATGGGATGAGACTACTTTAACACAAGACATCCTAGTACACTGATTTGGAGAAATCCTAACCGTTGTGCTGTGCATATGGCATCATTAAAAACAAACGAAGTGAGCCCATAATTTGAAGAATACTTTAGACTTGAAGGGATCATTAGAAAGAAAATTATGTTGATAACATGTCCAAAAAAGAATTATTGGAGAACTCAAAGACTTATCTATAAAAGGATATTTATTCGCTAGAAAATGGGTTATTACACAATCATGAAAATTAGACCATCTAAATTATATACTACTTTTCTTTCATTTTTCTTTGTATAAGTTTGGCGATGGAAGAATAATACATTAGTTTTTGAGCCAAGGAGATTATACCTATCATCTGTTAATAAATTATTCATTTTAATATTTCAATATCTTCCATTAATCTCTAGATATATCAAAACTGTATATAAAATTAAATATTTATATATTTCATACACATGGAATTCATCTTCCATTTTTTACCAGATCACTCACATAGGTCACATAGGTCCTCTTAATTGCTTGATATTGCGACAAGAGGGTTGAATTAAGGGTACTTGGAGATTTTTTATTACTAGTCCAGGGGATAATTGATGTTATAATGATCATTTAATCCCTCTATTTTTTTTAAAAAAAGGTTAGGGTAATTGAGTGAGGTTTCACTTTATTAGAGAGAAAACAAAATAGTATAAATTAGAATAATGATTTAATAAGAAATATAATAGGATAGTAAATGATTAGGAAAATACATTTAAAATTGAATTTAAAATTAATACATTATAATTCCACTTTTTCTTACACCAATTGAACCCACAAAACAAAAACAAACACAACCATATGATTAGAATATCTAGAGACAAAACAGAGTCCCACTACTAATACATTTTAAATAGATTAAAAAAATCAAATTAGTCTTAAATATCGTATCAATGATCCTTACATAAATTCTTTTTCCAAGGATAAAATGATGAAACAATTAAATATCATCTATTTGATGTTCACTAAAATATGTATTTGAACAAGTTAAATTTAGGTGCATGTATATTCCTATGCAGTTTCATCACTTATAATCCATTATTAATTGATTCGATGGAATCCACTATGATTGGATTAAATGGGTTCCATTCATTAATATAATTTAATTAATAAGTCTGAAATGAATAAAAAAAATTCAATACATTGTATATATATGAAGTGTTTCATTAAATGAAATGTATTAAGGATTGCTATATTAAGGGATGTGATCCATCCTGTTAGATATGAATGATTTTATAAAAACCTTCTTATTATCTCTTACTCCTAAAACATTGTTATTACTTGGTGAAGGTGGAATCCAAACATCACTATGGGATCATCATGAAATATTTTAAGATACTTTGGTTGGTTTAATCCCTTAGAGGCACGAATATTTTATTTTCTACTGTGACGATCTTCCCTAAATGTTTCTCAAATAATAAAACACGGGTTCATCATTTTTGGTATGACCATTTGATTATTTATTTAAATTATACATGTTAATTCTTTCAATTATAGGTTTCATACATATTGGGTTTCTTCTTCAATAAAGTTAAGACGATGAACCCCTAAAATCCATCAGTAGTATCAGAGCCATCTTCCTTATCGAATAAATGTGTATCTTTTATTCTAAAATAAAGAATATGATTTCTATAATCATATACAGTTTTCCACTATTGATATTATAGTATATGATAAAATAATTTGAAGAGAATAAATCAACATTAAGTTAAATAATTAACGTAATATGGAGTAGAAGATGTAAATTGCATTAAGAAGATAACATATTTTTCATCACACTTGTGAGAGAATAAATCATTAACGTATTAGGTTATATGTAAATATTTTATAATTAATAGAAAATAAATTTTTGCATATTTATAAAATGTAGAAAATTATTTTATAAATTAACCCTTAAATATTTATGGTTAGTTGATAATTTTTTTGAAACGTTTATTTTAAATATTACTTTAATATTAAAGAGTTAATATCTATAATATCATTTCCAAATTTATATAGTATGTAATCTTATTATAAATAAAAATAAAAGGTATTTGGGGAATTTATTAATTTATAAATAAATAAATAATTATAATTTTTTATTATTTATTATATAAATTTTTATGAAACATCTATTAATAAAATATAAAAAAAGAAATGAAAATATTTTAAATAATTTTTACCAAATTATATGAAATTATTATAGTTTGGAAATAAATTAATTATTTAGAGATTATAAGATAAATTTATAAATATTTTATAACTTATAGAAATATGACCAAAATATAAAAGATTTTATAGTTATAATTATGATTTTATTAAATATAAAATTGGACATATTTATGATATTAATTAGACCACACTAATTTTTTTGATAATTGATATGATTAGAGGTTTAAATAATGTGAATTATATGATATTTATATCATGAAAGATTTTTATATAATATAAATTTAATTATAAAAATATTTATAATTCCTAAAATCTCATTTAAATGTATTATAATGTATGTTATGAATGTTTTCATATAGAAAGTGGATATAAATTATTTATATTCACGATAATGGATGGCTTAAGGGACCCGCTCGACTCGATAGGTCTAACCCAATTAAAATGCCTAGTAGTGCCTAATTTTTTAGGCTTAATTAGTAAATTAGGTCTAAACGTAAATTCCTAGTTATAAATAGGGTTTTGTTCAGGATTTAATATGTGCCCTGGTACCTAGCCCTCCAGGCTCGATTAAGATATATTCTAAATATATATTTAAAAAATATAATATTATGTATTTTATTTATAAAAATAATCATTATAATGTTTAAAAAATAATTTCCTCAATGCCTAACTAGTAAATGTGCGGGGACAGTGTTAGTCAAGTTAGGCCTCATTAATTTGCAAGCTTTGATTAAAGCCCAATTATTAAATGGAGTATGCCAAGGTCAGTCCAGCCATACCAAATTAATAAATGGGTTAGTTTTTTCTATACTAAACCAAACAATCCCAACCCATGTACATGTATATGAGGAATGTCATTAATATTTTATACATCTTTAAGTTTTCTTAATATGTTTTCATTTATTATTTGTTCATAATTATTTAAATAGTGTTTAAATATTTGATATGTTCATTTATTTTGGAATAAATTATTTAGTTATTTATTAGAATAAATTTTTTATAGAATTTTCATAAAGTGTTTTCGTTATTTATTCTATAAATTTCATCTAGGATTCAGAGCATTGTATAACATGATAAGAGAAACTTAATAAAATTTAGTTTTTCATCTACCTTGACTTCATTTTTTTAAATTTATGAGATTAATAATAGTTTTTTAAAATAGATTGTGCATATTAGGTTTTAGAATTATCATAAATTTTATTCTCTCTTGATTATTTTTATAAAGTTTAAGGGGATGGCTATCAATCACTCTTGGTTTACTCACATGAATATCACTGGTCTTATATAGTTAGAAACCTTTACATGAAGAGTTCATGTACCTTAAAAATATATTGTATTCACATATGTATGAATACATTTGGATTCTATTTTTGGGAGAGTAAAACAAACTATGGGTTGTGTAAATAGTTTCACATTAATATGGTGTGAACATGATATTTTAAAGAATGGAATAGGTATTCCAAATATAAATTGTTAGAAGCTTGCATACCCAATGGAGTAAAAACGAGATCATAAATACTGTATAAGATTTAATATTTATGAAATTAATATGAATATTATGTATATTAAATTGGGGAAATTAATAAATCCCCTAAAATACTAAATGTATGATTCTTTCCAAAGTGGAACTTATTAAGACCTCGATCACCCAATTGGATAGGTTCTTCCGAAGCATGGTGCATTTGGATTATCTTTTGTAAGTTAATAAAGTAATTGGTGAAACTATATTATAATTAGGTAGGCTCTTGAAATGTAGGATTCCTTTGTATTATCTTTTTTAAAATTGTTAGGGCATTTTATTTAGGTAACACTTAGCTGAGATACCATTTTCAAGGATACTATAGGAATAATGTTGAGTACAACCATTTAATGGATCCAGGTGAAGATTAATCCACTCAACTATCTAAGAGTCATAATTTGTATTATTGGGTTGATTCTCAACCTAAATAACTATGTTTTGAGTGGAAAATCAATGGGAACCAAATTCTTAATAAAATAATGATCTTGGATCACTAAATTGGATTGATTTATAGGGTCAAAAGTTGTAGTGATAAGATTATCATTAAAAGTCCTTGATGAAAAGCTAAAAAACATGATAGTCACCCACATATATGTACCTATTGACTATTTAATTCATTATGAAAATAATTTTTAGATCATTGAGAGTTATGACCTAAAAATTGTTAAACGACGGTATATAGAGTTAATAATTATTATCAAAGAGTATGATTTAGTTCCTATTAATGGGAATGTTATAGAGATAAATTTAACCAAATCTATCTCATGGGGATTAAATACCTATTTTTTGGTATTATTTTTTGATAAGAAACATAAACATATAGGTAGTAGTTAATTTATGAAGGGTGAAGTAGATATTCGTTATGGTAATGAAGAAAGAGTTGTTTCATTATAAATTTCCACTTATTATCTAAATCTACCAAGTGGATTGGTACTAGTCTTGGAGAACATTTATTATTATCCCACAGTAATCAAAAATTGATTTTTTCATCTTGTTTGGATAAGATGGGATTTTGATTCAATATTATGAATAAGAGTTTATATATATAAGAATGAATTGTTTTATGGAATTATACATATAGTAAATGGTTTATACATTATAGATTTGGATAATCTTATTTATAACATATAAAATAAAAAGATCATGGTTGATTATAATCCGACAAATATTTATCATTGTTTCCCTATGAATATAAATGAGAAATACATTCAATACCTCTATAAAGATGGATTGATGGAATCTTTTGATTATGAATTTTTTGAGAGTTGAAAATCTTTTTTAATGTGAAAAATGAAAAAGATGAATTTTGGGAGAAATGGTAAATGGGAATTTTGATTTGTGGACCTTATTAGATCGATACGTGTGGACCAATGAGAACATAAGAAGATAGTGGTTTTAGGTACATTGTTACCTTTATCTATGAATTTAGTTAGTATGGTTATGTTTATTTGATAAAAATTACTATGAAACATTTTATAAATACAACTAGTTTTTGAAAGAAGTTTAAAATCAATTAGGGAATGTATTAAAATACTCTATTTGATTGGAGGGGTGACACTTAAGCATGGAATTCATTAATCATTTGAGTATTTCTATAATTTTTTCAGAACTCACACCTCTTGGAAAACCATTATATAGTGGTGTGTCTAAAATAATGAATAATACCTTGTTACATATGGTTTGATTGATGATGAGTCTATGTGACCATCCTATTTCATTTTTTGTTTTTCTTTGGAGACTACTATTTTATTACTAAATTTTTTTCCATATATTATAATCATATGGACACTATATGAGATATATAATGAGAAATATATCATTATGTATTTCATAGGTATTTGTGGTTAAGGACCATAAGTATAATTTTTTTTATTCTGAGGAAATTTGTTAAAAGTCTGATAGTTTATTATTGGTTAGTTGTATCAAATAAATTAAGTAATATTTTATATATTACTATACTGAGCACAATGTGTTTGTTATTTGAATTTCTATATTACCTGGGTAAGAATTTATAAATTAAGGAATCAATTGTAGAAATTTTGATCTTATAGAATCTCTAGATCAACAATCAAGAACTATTCTGGAGATGGTGGTTGAGTCAGTATCATAAAGATCCATAGAAGAAGAATTGACTCATATTACTAAAGAACCTCGAAGGTTTGGTAAGATTCATTGGGAATATTAGAGATATTAATTTCTCATAGATAAGGATAATGAAGTAATATTCATAGGAGATTATCAATTTCCTACTATGAGGATAGTTATTTAGGATAGTAATAGTATTTAAAATACCATGATTGTATGGGGTGTATTTTAGTTTATGAAAATCTAAACATACAATTTCCCAACTCCTTGTTTATAAGAAATTCTAAAAAAAATTGGTTTGATATAATTTATAAATTTCAGAGTATGTAAATACTTTTCATTTAAAATATCTGTAATTCCCACAGTGGAAATATAAAAATTTTACAAACAAGAATAAAAACATTAAAATAAATTTTTATAGATGAATATAACTAATCCTAAAAAACCATTAGTGAGAATTGGCATCAATTTTATCCAAATTGATAAGGAGGTATTTGAAGGAAAATTTAGGTACCCCATATTTTTAACCTATTTGAAGGTCTATCTTACAAACAGTGAAATCCCTTGATCCACCGGTTTAGACATTACTATATCTTCTTATACCTAGGAGACCAAAATATACATGTCTGGAGAAAAATATATATCCCTATTAGTATTATATTGTGATAAGAAAAATATGGAAAATATAAAAAAAGGAAAAAACATTGAGAATTTAAATTAGAATCCTCACATGACATATGATATATGAATATATATATAAATTACTATACCAATAAAACTTAGTAACGATATCTGAAAAAACATAAAAAACAAGAATACGATTATATAGAGAAAGTCATATCTTCTCCTCGAGGTTGGGTTCCTATTTATAGAAAAACATGTAATGGTTAGATTTTGTATATATCGAGATTAATTTCAATGAAAATAGAAAAACATGTTATCCTCTAGATTAGTTTATAAAAAGATTATTATGTCTGATGATTTTTAGGTACAACACCATTATAATGCCTTGGAAAGAGTTTTATCTATGAGAAATAGAAAATAAACATCTAGTATGCATTGTAATACATCATATGGTGGAATTTTTATGTGTCTATCTGATATACATTGTAATTATCCATATGATGATAAATGTATCTCTTTATATAATATATTATATAAGTATCTATTTGAAATAATTTATGAGTCTTCATCTGATATAATTTATAAATTTCTATTTTGTAAAACAAAAAATATTATAAATTTAGAACATCCAACATATCATTATACTATGGAATAAATAAAGAATAGAAATAGAAAAAAAATGTAAAAGTAATTTTTAATTTACGAATGTAAGAGTGTATGGAAATATTTAGGAAAAAAAATATGCCAATTGTTTATCATTTTAATAAATTTCCTTAGAAAAAACTTAATATAGATCATTAGTACTGAATTCACCTTAAACTAACACCTCTCGAGTTCTCTACCTTTCTCCTCCTTTATGATTTTTTAGAGGGTCTTAAAGGAAATAAAATCAGTATAAAGAGAATTTAAATGATAGAAAACACTATAAAAAATTGTGATGATTAAATATGAAGTTATGAAATATTATGATATATTCATAAATTCATATGAGATAAATAATGGGAGATGATTAATTATTACAAAAATAGATAGTTCAAAAAAAGATCAATATTTATTATAAATATTTTTAAAAATGTTCTTTATCATCTTCAAATATTAATTAATCTCTTATAACTTCTCATCCATGGACCCCCTTTGAATTTCTTATCTCCTGGGACTCCGCGTTTTTTTTATATTGGGAGAGCTCTGAATATTTTTGAATAGAAAATCATTTCAAATAATTGATTTCTCTTGAATATCATAACACCCAGAGATTTTGTAAAATATATATTTTTCAAATAAATATAATCATTTTGATATTTTATGTTACCAAAAAAACTAAATATAAATTGAATTACATTAAACACTATGATTATATTTCATTACACATAACATTGATTGTAACTTTTACTACACATTACACTGAACTCAAATGAAACCTAACATATTATTTAAATATTAATAATTAATATGATAGTTATCACCTAGACAGTGGAATATAGGGTATGAATATTATTAAATAAATTATGATAATATATGTTCTGCACATGTATATAAAATGTGTTCATTGGTTACCAAATAATTATAAATGAAAATAAAAACTATTCGAAAATAATGGGAATCTTTTTTTGAAAACTATTTTATGCAAAAAAATGAGTTTTTACTCAACAAATTAAACAAATTACTTTGGGTGAATTATTTTAATGAAATTCATATAATATATATTCGATCAAATTTTTAATATTAATCATTTTTTCTAAAATAGAGATAAGATAAAATCCAATTTTACACTTAAAACTATAAATTTCTAAAAAGCAGTAATATCTCAATTTTACGTTATTTCATTAAAAGTAATTACGAATATTTTATAAAGTTTATTTTAAAAAGTAAATTTTTTATTTTAAATTATCATGAAATAAATAAATTATGGTGAATTTTTGAAATTTTTTTTGAAAGGATCAATTCTTTTTATGAATAGTTAAAAAATGATTTTTAATTGATCACTTCATTTTTGTTTAAATTATTTATACGTATAAATTATATTTTAAATTTAATTTAAATTAAGAATAGTTCAATTATATATATTTTATTACTATTTTTCTCATTTTTATCATTTTTATATTTATTTATTATATAAAAAATTTGGAAACATTTCAACATTTTATCATTGAAAACTATCTTTCTCACCGTGTTAGTATGGATAATTTTAAATTAAAATTTTTCAATTCTAGGAATTTAATTTGTAAAAATAGATTTAATATTTTTAATCAAAATAATTTATATTATATAATAAGTTTTAGTTAATTTTTTTCCAAACTGAATAGTGAAAACAATATAATTTAATTAATGTGATTAAGGTAAAAATATGTTTAGCAGGGATTAAACTAAAATAATAAGTGTTAAAATGACCTAAATACCTGTATGAAATCTAATTTGTGGCCATATTTATATGCTATTATTTCTAATTCTAGATAATAATATATTTTGGACCCTTTAGGCATGTGAAAAACATAGGTACAACTTTTTCTTCTCATAAATTACAAGTGTGCAACTCACCTCACTTATAAAAGTCCACCCCTATTATCAGTACTTAAGACCATAAAACCATTTTTTTAGAAAATAAAAACCAATATCACTTAAAACATTCTATCATATTATCCTATAATCATTATTTTGTGCATAAACCCAACCTATTAAAGACTTTTGTGCAAACTTAAGGAGGTTACCTGAAGAAGAGGTAACTTTCTTCAACGAGCATGTTTATTTTATTTCTACCTCCACATACTTATATTATTATTTAACCATGATGATATAAAAAACATTACCTTAGAAACACTAAAAAAAATTATATTATTTAATGACCCACAAATATCCTCACATCGATCAAATAGTTTACAAAATCATCATTCTGGTATCCGGAAGACTACTGCCTCACGAACTGATGTCATTCTTTTTTCCATTACAACCAATTTGGGTTGGGTATGATGATATATATATATATATATATTTTTGATAAAAAATTATTCTAATGGGGTAATTATAAAATATATAACATTCTTACTTTCCATTCCACATGTGATGTGATAATGTCGCTAATGTGCATGGTGAACTATTTCCTTATGAAGCAATGTGATTGGGTTTTCAGAAACTCTTTACATGAAAGATAATAAGGATATATTTAATCAATATATTTGATATACATGAAATAATTACGATATTAATTACATATTGATCATTCTAAAAATATAATATATTATTTTATTTCTAACCTTTTCACTCCCTGAATGTTTATAACGTCGTTCTTGTATGTGTAAACAACTTCCTTCATAAAGTGATGTGACTATATCTTTTCATCAACACACCACATGGATGATATTTATAAGTATATTTATGTGAATAATATTTAATTTTTTATATTATGATAATTTATTTAATATAATTTTTTACATACCTTTTTTGATAATGGTTGTTGAAAAATGGAAACGTTACTCTAGTATATGTACGACAAATATTCTCTTTGATAGTAACATACTTAATTTATAATAACCATCATTCATGACTGTTATTAAAATTATAATTTATGTATAAATATGAAAATTATTTAATTATTATTATTCTAAAAATAATTTAACCATAATAAAATTAATAGTACCGAAAATAACAAATCAAAAAATATACGAAAAGAAAAGTGTCTTATTTTGAGAAACATGATTTTAACAAGGAATTGGTAATAAATGGGTTATAAATTTTGATAAGTAAACAATGTTTGGTATAATATATATATATTTATGTATGGATCTATAGTATATTTTTAATAAAATTTTATTTATTTTACAGTAGGTTCCAACCTTTATAAAGGGAGTCGATTCGTAAGGTAAGATATTTATATCCCTCTTTGATTTTGGAGAGACATATGAAAATTTAAGACTCATTTATTTTTTGTTGTCTATATACTTTCAATTTGACATTTTATATGATGAATCTCATAATTTTAATTATATTTAATGTTTTATTTGATTTTATTCTTTATTTGACCTTGAAATTAAAAAATTACTAAAGTATTGAGTGATTTGTGTCTCACTTTTTACTTATGTGAGACACATTCCATATTCACCACCTAATTATTTAATGTGGTGTATTTAATACTCATGAATTTATTTTATGATTATTATAATTAAAATTATAGGAATTAAAGATCCATTTGAGTATCTCTCATTCATTGGGATTATGTTTCAAATTATTAACAAAGTGGTGATGGACTTATGTTACAATCTTATCATTTATTGGGATTGATTGTGATTAATTATAATATATTGAAATATTATGATATAACTCTCATTAATTGTCATTAATTTTATTATCCTATGGTATATCATGATATATTCAAGTAGTATTCTCGTTTTTACACTCTTTTGTACTTAAAATAAATGAGAATATAATCTTAAGAAATATAATAATTATTTATCACTTTATTTAAAAACTATTTTCTTCCAAAACCATGCTGTCTAATTTCTTTGAAAAGGTTTTTCTAAATAAAAATTATTAAATAAATATTTTAACATTTTGATTTTTGATTTTTTTTCAATGGAATATTTATATTGTTTTCTAAACAATTCTTGTTTAGATTTTACTAAAAATGTCAAAGGATCCTTTATTTTAATATATATGTCATCAAAAAAATTTCATACAATTATGAATAGTACTTGATTTGAAGGATACATTCAGTTTTTTCTATGATATTTTAAAAGAATATTATTTTCAAGATTTTTTATGTTTTAAAAATTATTTTTCAAAGTGGAAGGGTTATTTTCCTTAAGAAATGTTTTAAATTATTTTTAAGGATTATTTTATAAGTATTTGTAGATATTTTCTAGTAAATAAATTTTGAAATTGTATTAATTTTTAATAAATATATAATTTCAAAGAATTTTTTTCCCTGAAATTTTTTTCCATGTGGTCTTTCAAAATCAAAATCTATCTAAGATGACACTATTTCATGTAACTTATTATTTACTAGGGATATAAACCAAGGATACCATTCTTATTCTTTATTTGAAATGATTATAATAAAAAATGTGTATAAACATGTTTATCTTCCATTGGTAACACTATGGTAAAATTATTTGTAAACCATCATATTTTATCATGGGTTATACTATGATGAAATGATGAAATGATTATGAAATCTATTCATTTTACATAGTTTATGATATGGTTAAGTGTTTATGAAACCAATTTCATTTCATCGGTTATGATATGATGAATGTTTTATAGTCTTGTGAAACTCATACAAATTATTTTCATTATGTGATGGGTGGTACCTATATTTCTATACAATTAAATTGGTGAAGATGGATAACTCATGGGTAAATATGTTATATGTGAACCATATTACATGTTTACAATGTTATGCATGACCCTGATTAAATGTTCACAATGTTATGCATGATCCTAATTACATGTTAATAATGTTATGTGTCAACCTAATTACATGATCAATGTGTTATGTGTTGACCTATATTTCATTTCCATAATGGTATGTGTGGACCTAGTTGCATGTCCATAAGTTTATACAAGGTCTTGATTTATTTTTCTTAAATTAATGAGTGAATATGTATCTATTTATACATGTTTATATTTTTATAGGCTAATGTGTATTCCAAAAATCAATGTCTTGTGAAAACTATATTCTCTTAGGGAACATGCTATTTCATTCCCTAATGATTCATGTCATATAAATATTTAATCATTATTCTAAGATTTAATATTATTATATTTTATATATAGGTTATGGTTTTCAAATGTTATGATCATGTTCTTATACCCTTATGTCCATGTTATACTTATGTAACGCCATTTTTTACCCTTACTGATCATCTTAGATCACCCTTTCATATGTTTCCTTTTTCTAGGTTTTGAAGAAAGGTTATAAGTGAGGTATGTTTGTAGAGAGTACTAAATGGAAAATTCGTTATAGAATATGATGAAGATATTTCACCAAATTAGAATATTGTGTACATATTATTGAAATAACCTAAAATATTTATGGTCATTAGGTGAGTATTTGTGTAACATATTGAATATTAAAAAAAAGATGTATTATCTATGTATTAGAAGATTTGGTAACTAGAGTTTTTATCAAATGACATGTTTAGTTAACCTTTGTAATCTTGGATGATAAAACTTTATTGAGATCCATAGGAATATTTATAAGGATATTTTTATGGATTTAAATAAGAATAAATCTAAGTATGAGTCTAAGTATAGTAAAATATCTTGGAATTTTGGTAAAGGACAGTGTGAGTGGTTTCAAAACAATTGCATCCCTATATCGATACTACAAGTTGAGTGGCCCTAACAAATAGGTAACTTGGGGTAATAACTCATAAAATGGAACATTGTGATGGTAATTATCATCCCTAAGTGCATGATAATGTTCCTTACTACACACCTGGTTTGATACTCCCAAGGGATATGATTTGGAAATTCACAAACTCATTATGAACCATTATAATAGATTTAAAAATTTGATGAGTATTAATAACATAGTATACACCTAATATGTCAAATAATAACATGTTATCATGGTTTAGATATAATATAAGTTCATTTTTATGATTGGGTAGTTTTATTCTATGTTTTTCTGTGATCACTGTATGATTTTTGGTTTCAGTCAATGGCTGGAACAAAAAGGAATCATGTTAGCATTGAATCTAATAAAAAAAATTGATGACTATGAGAAACAAAATATTATGATTACTATATAGAATGATATTGTGACTATTCTTAATCAGGTATAATGTTATATGATTAATAATGAGAACTTCAAGGATATTCCTAACACATCGAATAAGAGGAAGATAAACTTTTATGAAATTTACTATGGTAATTAACATAGAGGATAATATATTCAGCATCCTACATGTCAAGAAGGTGTGATGAGGAACTTAGAGGAATATCTCAAACATAAGATAATATGTTATATGTGGGTAAAATAAGTTCATCGAGTGATTTTTTTATGGAGTTCAATGTCTTAGGTGAGGGTAACATGGGAATTAACCAACTCAACACCCGGACCCTAGAATTTACTTCAAGACCAAGGAAGGACCTACTCAATGATAATAATTTAAGTGAAAAGATTTAATTATTAATATATGTTGATTTAGGAATTATTTTGTAGAGTTATTATAAGAATAGTATTTTAGTTATAAGTATCATGAAACATATAAGGATTTCATTATATTTGGAAGCATATATGTCTCCATATAATATTAACTTTGGAGTAATCAATTATATCATGGGTTTTTTGAGTTTAAGGTTGATCATAAGTTAAATTTATTAGAATCGATGTTTGATATTTTATGTGTTTATAGTTCATCATGATTAATGAAATTTGGAGAGATATTTAAGGAAATATAACCCTTTGGTTTTGAGGAAGAGTTCCTTTTATGGACATATGAGTAAATGTATTAGTAACCTTTAAGGATTATATTATCTTTGATGTTAAGGTAATTATGGGATATTTCAATTTTTATTTTTTTTATTAATATAACTTTGGAAAAAGGATAAACCGCAATATTATAGATAACATGTTATATCAGGTAAGGTTGTGGTGATTGAACCCAAGACCGAAGGTATACTACAGTACAAAGCCTATTAGTAGCTTACCTGAAATATAATTTTTGGTGTGAAAACATAAATAGAGATATTTTTTATTATATATATTTATGGTTTTTCTGTGATAAACTCAAGTTTGAGAGAAAAAGTTCTAAGAGGATGCTACTTCCATTATTCTAACCAAAAATGAAATTGGAAGATATCACTTTGGGTTTTCTCATCGAACTCCACCAAAACATAAAAGTTTATAACTATAAATGGGTTATTGTCGATATCATTAGGAAGTTATCATACATTATATCCATCATAAAATATTTCTCTTTTGATAAAATTTATAGGATATGCATTAATGACGTGTTAAGGATTCATGGAAGACAATATTCTATTGTATCTCATCGGGATCTAAAATTTTACTTCGATGTTATAGAAAATATTCCACAATCTCTTGGGGTGGAGTTGAGTTAACCGCTATGTATTATCCTTTGGAAGATGGTAAATTAGTTATATTAATTGAAACACTAGAGGATATGAAAAGATCTTATTCTATATATTTCAAAGGTGGTATGGATCAACACCTTCCTCATGTTGATTTTTATTACAACATTTGTTTTCACACTAGCATTCAGATGGCTCATTATTAATCCATTTATGGAATTAAGTGTAGATCTTCAACATATTAGAATGATTTTTTAGAATGAATCTATTGGTTTCTAAGCTAGATAATGAAATTGAATCAAAGTTTATATCCATTCATAATCACATATTCTTAAAGATAAAAAAATTTAATGAAAATAATCATCGATTCCATATTGAATTTTATGTTAGTGATAAGGTCATTCTAAAATTTTATCTATGGTAGAAATAATGAAAAAACAATCCCAAGCTATATCAGTAACTTTGAAATTTTTAATTGTTTTGGGACCACAACTTATTGCTTGGAGAATCCACTTAAGATCTCTCGAGTTCATGATGTGTTCCATGTATCCGTCCAGAGAAAATACATACCTAGTCTATGAAATATACTAAACACATATGTTGTACCATTAGAGCATTTATTTTCCTATAAGGAACAATTAGTTGATATTATAGATCAAATAGAGAAAGTTATATGAAAGCATTCCACTATCCTAACCAACGTTTTCTTTTGAACCGACCTGATTGAGGAATTTACACAAGAACTTGAGTATGTAATGAGGTACAAGTATTATCAATTATTTCTACAAAAGTGATGAATTTTGAGGGAGAAACTCGTTTTAAGGGGGTATAGTGTAAAAACTAGATATTTTGTGAAATATATATCATTAAAATAAATTTAATTCTTTATATATTTTGTGTTACATGAAAAAAAAAGTAATCTTTTATCTCATGCAACAATGAGTGTAACTTTTGATACAATCAACGCCAATTTAATATGAAATGTAACATACAACTAATATATTATTTTTTAATATGATATTTATCACCTAGTAATCGGAATGAAGAGAGTGAACTAGATTAACTAAATTAGATATATATATGGTCTAAACTTGTATATGAAATTAATTATTTCATGACTAATTAATTTTAAATGAAAATAAGAGCGCTTTGAAAATAAAGGAAACCTTTTTCGGAAAAACAATTTTTGTGTACACAAACGTGTTTTAGCTCAAAAAATAACAAAATTGATCTTTTCCAAAGTAATTTAATTAAATTTTTATATTATAGATTTTATCAAATTTTTAACATTCAAATTATGTGTTTTACAGACATGATTTTTGAATAAATCTAATTTTACACTTAAAATGTATTTTTTAAAAACTGTTTATGTCTCCTTTTTTTGAACGTCATTTAACACTAATTTTTAGAATATTTTAGAAAATTTATTTTGCTAATTTTTTTAAAATAATCATGTAAAAATTATCTTCAGTTTATTTGTTTGATAATTTTATGAAAATATTAATTTTTTTATGAATAATAAAAAATAATTAATTTTAATTAATAACTGCCTTTGAATTTAAATTATTTATAAAGTTAAATTATATTTTAAATGATTATTAAGTTAAAATTAGTTCAATTATATATTTTTTGTCAAATTTAAGGTATTTAAATCATTTTTATATTTAATTTTTATATAAAAACCTTGAAAACTTTTAAACATTGTTTATTTGAAACCCTACTTTATCATCACGTCTGTAGGATTACTTTTAAATTAAAATTTTCCAATTATAAAAATTGAACTTGTAAAAATATATTAAATATTTGGAATTATAATACTTTTATTATCTAATAATTTCAACTTCATTTTTTATGAAAATGAATGTTAAAAACAGTAAAAATCAATTACCGCTTTTAATGTAAAAATTAGTTTACTAAGAGGTTAAACATAAAATATTTGTTTTTAAATGACCTAAAAACTTATCTAAAATCTATTTTATATAAATATTTCTACCCAATAATTTATTATTATTTTTAATAATAAATTTTACCCTTTTTTCAGGGGAAAAATGTGGCTATATTTTTTCTTCTCAAAAAATACAAGTGTGCCACTCACCTTACTTATAAAAGGAAACCCACTATCCTCTCCCTTTGAAACCGTCAAACCCATTGGATAGGAAAATAGCTACCCAAATAGTATAACAAAACCCTACTATCATTCTAGGAGACATACTTTGGGAATAAATTCAACCTATGAAATCTTTTGGAGCAATGATATGGAAGTTACCCATAGTATAGGTAATGTTCTTCAACAAGTGTTTTTATATTATTTCATTGTCAACCTCACTAATTTATTATTTTAAAATGATGATATAAAAAAATAAATATATTACATATGATAATATTTTTTTCATGTTATGTTTATGTCCTAAAACCATCCCCACTTTCATCAAATGGGTTACAAAATCATCATTCATGTGTACGATGGACTACCGCCTCACAAACAGATGCCATTTGTTTTTCCATTACCACCTATCATGGTTTGGTATAGTTATGGATATAACACCCCCCCCCCCCACACACACACACACACAGATATATATATATATATGATATTTATAATATAATTATACATATGGAGTCATTATATAATTTATAACTTTTTGGATTCCATTTTATAAGGGATATGACAACATTGATCATTTGTACGGTGGACTATCTTCTCGCAAAGTAATGCGATTATTTTTTCACTAATGATTTCATGAAAAATAATAAGGATTGTTTAAATGAATATTTGTGAAATTCATGATATAATTTTTATATTAAATTAATATATATAATTTTTAAAAGATAATATATCATTTTCTTTCATACATTTTCACTCAATAAATGATGATAACGTCATTTTTGTATGTGTGGACAACCACCTTCACGAAGCAATGTATCTCTCTTTTCATCCCCACGCTACATGGATTATATGTATAATTATATTTAAAGTAATTATATTCTATTTATGATGTTATAGTAATTATGTAAATATAAAATATTTTATACATTTTTTTCATAATGATCATTGAAAAATTGAAACTTTACTCATGTGTACGTATGACCTACCATCTCCAAGATTGTAATGTACTACATTTTTCATAACCAGATTTCATGATTTTTATTAAACTTATAATTGATATAAAAATATTATAATTATTTCATTATTATTATTCTGGTGATTATGGAACCATGATAAAGTACGATGATTGAAATTAATAAATTAAAACATATAATAAAAACAAAGCAAATATTACCTGAAATATGATTTTAATGAAGAATTGGTAATAAATAGGTAAAATGGGTCACAAGTAAATAATTTGTGGTATAACATATATAAATATGGATATATTATATATTTATTATAAACATATATTTATTATATAGTAGTTTCAAACATGTATGAAGGATGTTGAGATTTAAGGTAGACTATTTCTAGTCTATCTTTTATTTCGATGAGACATATGAAAATCCACAACTTGTTTCTTTTGTGTGGTGTATATAATGAAACATTGATAGGTTATTTCATAAATAAAATAATTTTATTTATATTTAATTATTAATTTTATGTTATTTTTTATTGAGGCTTTTGATTAGAAACATTATTAAAGTAGTAATGTATTTCTATCTCACTTTTTACTTCTATTTGACACACACCACATTCAGCAACTATTTATTTTATATTGTGTATAAAATTACCATGAATGTATTTTATGATTATTCTCTCGATAATTGTGTGGATTATATATCCATTTGAGGATCTCTATTTCCTGGGGATTATGATTCAATTGATTACCAAAGTGGTAGTGGATTAATGTCACAATCCCATCCTTTATTGGGATTATTTATGATTAAGTATACTATGTTGAAATATTATGATATACCTCTCAATAATTATCCTTACATTTCTCCTCCTTTGTGTATTCATGATATTTTTAAAGTAATATTACTATTTTCCCCCTCATTAGTACATAATATAATTAAGAAATTATTAATAAGAAAAATCACCTTTATTTTTCTCTTCAGTCGAAAAGTTGTTTTTCTTTCAGAACTATGTTTTCTAAAAAAATTATTAAATATTTTTTTATAAAATTGATTTATTAGATATATTCTCACCCATTTTTTACATTTTATAATTTTTTTAAATGAATCTTCATGTTGTTTTCCATAAAATTTCTCTTTGTCTTTTGATGAAAATGTGTAAGTAATATTTTTTAAATGTGTACATGAACATAAATTACCAATATCATGAATATTATTTTATTTAATGGTTCCATTATAATTTTTCAAGGTTATATTAAAAGAAAATATTTTTAAAATTATTATTTCTTTTAATTTTTTTCAATGTGGAATGGTTATTTTCTTATAGAAATGTTTTAAATGATTTTTAAAGATTCAATTAAATGTTAAAAAAGTAATTTAAATGAAAATTATTTTGAAATTGTTTTATTTTTAAAAAAATTAATTTTCGATGAAAATTTATTTTCCTCAATAAATGTTCCAAGTGATCTTTAAAAATTATTCTCTCTCTATGATGACACCATTTGATGTAACTTATGATTTTATGGGGATATTAACCAAGGATATTATTCTTATTCTTTTTATAAATATTTTATGATGAAATGATGTTTATGAAACCCGTTTCTCCTCGATATGTTATAACATGATAAATGTATTATGAATACCACTCCTTTTTTCATGGGTTATGATAATGATAAAATTATTTTGATACTTTGATATTTTCCATATGTTAGGATATGATGAAATTTTTATGAAAGCAATTTAATTATTGAGGTTTTGATATGGTTAATATTTTATGATATTATGGAACATATATGAATTATTTTCATTATGTGATGGGTGGGTCCTATTTCTCCCTCTAATGAATTGGGAATATATTTATAACTCACAAGTAAATATATTTTTCATGAACCTAATTATATTTTCAAAATGTTATACATGAACCAGATTACATGTTCATAATGTTATCAGGGGACTTCATTATATGATAAAAATGGTATGCGTGTACCGAATTACATGTTCACAATGTTATGTGTGGAGCTATATTTCATTTCCAAAATCTTATGCATGGACCTAGTTTAATTTACATATGTTTATGTGAGGGCCTGATTATATGCCGTCAACTTAATGAGGGAACCTACCTCAATTTATAAATGTTCACAATATTATATGCTTATGTTAATGGAAAAAATTTGTCTTATTCCAATTTTTTTATCTCATAGTTCATATTATTTGATTAACTTATCATTCATGTTTTATGAAATTCCAAAATTTACACCATAAATCAATTTTTTTTTGATATGTAGGGTATGATTTTCAAATTTTTTTGATCATCTTCTCATACCTTTATGTTTATGTTATTCTTACGTATCTCCCTTGTTTACCCATGATGAGCATATGAGATCACCCATTATTATTTTTCCTTTACCTTAGATATGAATAAAGGTTTTTATTATTGTATGATTGTTAATGGTACTAAAGTGGAATATATTTTTGAGAGATATTGAAGATCTATCACCAAATTATAATATTGTGTACAAAGTCTCTAAAGACACTAAATTATTACGGTCCTTAGGTGTGTGTTTTTGTAATGTATTGAGTATTCAAATAAAATAATTTAATATATATATGTATGATTATCCAATGTCACTATAAATATTCTCCAAATTATAAATTAATAATATCTATACACTTGGATGCTGACTTCATAGTTCTTTTAATACCTACAATATTTTCATAAAAAACATTTTATCTTCCTCTACTTGGATTATCCACTTGGAAATATCATTTAACATTATAAACTCAAATATGGATTTTCCTATGACATTATTTAACACATTTTCATTACTAAAAATATATTTTGATATTTTCTTAAGTGTTCATGACCCTTATATGTTTTCAAATTTATTATAGATAAATTAGCACCAATATTGAATATTAGGAAAATATTTAAAATACCTTCAATCCTATTGATGGCTGCATAAAAATATTCTTCTTTATTTTTCACCTCTAGGATATTTTACTTAGAGGGAAATTTTTTGAATCATTACATACTTTATGAAAGAGATCTCCTCTAACTTTAGGAGGTGATGTTTCCTCTTTTTAATCAAATTTATACCAAGAGATCTCTTGAATTTCAATATCCTCATCAAACTACATTTGTTTTAAGGATTTCAAGGTTGAGGATTTCATTTTATTTCTAAATATTATTTTTCGATTGAATTTAATAAATATTCACCTTTTAATGACTGAGAATTTAATGAAATAATTATATTCACAGGGGATTCATTTTGAGAAGAATTCTAAAAATCTAATGACTTCTTCAGAGTTTTTTAAAATCCTTCAAATTTCTGGATAATCTTCCATTTCATTAATAAATTAGATAGATCTTTAGGTGTATAATAATTCCACATAACATCAATAAAATATTTCTCATTCTCGTTTTCAATTTAATGAAAAAATTCTTCAACAACTTACAATCCTTTTTATTTAGAAACAGATTGAAGAAGTTTTTTATTTACCTATTGGAAAAAACTAAGAAATAGATTGAGGAGTATAATAAGATGATTCTTTATTCTTATCTAAGACATTATGAGTGCTTTAAATTTATATATGGAGGTCTTATGAATCTACTTTCATTATTTTTAACAACCACTCTCTTCCTTGTTTATTTACCCTTTATTATCTTAAAACGTTTTCTTTTAAAAGTTAATTTTTTTCTAGATCAATCAAAAAGATAGGATTTCCTTCCCCATTTTATTTCTATTTCATAATCAATTTAAGAAAGGGTTCATCTAACATAGATATAGTTTTTAATTTAGGGATTTCAAGATGTTTTTAGATGTTGTAGAAACTTTCCAATTCTCATGAACTTTTCTTTTTAGAGTTTCTATTTCCTCGACTGAGGAATCTTTTATTCCATATCAAAAATAATTATTTTCAAAGAAAGTAGAGTAACATAATTTTATTAATGGAATCATCACCCAAAATAATTCCTTCTCTCTAATTGGGGCTGCTTAATTTTTTTTATTTTTTCTACTTCTATTAACATTAAAATATATTTTTTACAAATAGTTTTTTGATTAGAACCTCTAAATTAACTATTATTTTTTTAAAGCTTCAATGTAGTTCTACAAGAACTTTACCGGGTTTAATTTCAAAATATTACATACAATGTCACGAATATATATATCTTGATGTTTTGTTTTTTCTTGATGTTATTTTCTTGTAAGAAGAGAAATTTTCATTCTCTGGAAAGTTATCCTTTAAATATTCTATAACCGATTCATATTTATAATAGTCTCATTTATATAAAAAGATAATCTTTATAATGAGACATTTCCAAAGAACCTAATTTTTTTATATGTTTATATGTAATTAATTAAGATTCACATTCATGTGTTGTACCAACCAAATCTATCCATTTTATATTCAAGATTTATTTATGTTTTAAAAATACTGAGAGAGAAATTTTTAAAACCATATACTTCATTAAAAAACTGATATATAATTTTTCGATGATACTTTGATTGTTTAATACATTATCATCTTTTGTTACAGATACACTTTTTCACCCTTGGGAAAGAATAATTAATTTCAATAAATAATTTTATCTTTCTAACCACCCTTGGTCAATAATCATTTCCATTATTACCTATATGTTTTTAAAATCTATAACCCTGGTAATAAAACTTATCATATGAATATAGAAGGTTTTTAATGAACATATCATGGCTACCATACATATGATAATCAAAGTAGTGAGAGTTATTTACACAAGAAGGTACTGAATAAATGAAACTGAACCACTACTACTCTATATATACTAAAAAGGGTAAAAATTGAACTTCTAGATGATTTTAAGGGTATTATTTGATCTCAGAATATGATAAACAAATTTAAGAAATTTTTTATTCATAACTTTTCATTATCATAAATATTTGATTGAATATTTTGAGGATATCAAACAAACCTCAATTTGATAAAACATTAGAAAAATTAATAGGAAAATTATAAAATTTCCCTCATAAAATTCATAAGAATAATAGAATGTGTACTTCTTGAATAGTTTGTGGATTTAATTTGTTAAGAACGTTTTTCTGGTGATTTGATAACTTCGCTGTATAAAAATTTCAGGAAATATAATGATTTTAAGGAAACTTCTAAAAAAACTCATCCCAATTATACTAAGTAGTTTATAAAAAATATAAATATGTTATAATATTAATGAAAAACATAACAAAAAATGAAGAAATAGAAAATTTTCATCCCCTTATCTCTATGAGTTTTTCAATATAAAAGGATATATAAAACAAGATGTGGACTAATGATTCACTTAATTTTAATCATTCCAAGATTCAATTTAATATATTATAATGTATCATATTGAAGAGATTTGGAAAAAATATCATCATTTTGATCTTGAATACTAATGAATTAAAGGATAATATCACCTTTTTTCAGGTGATCTCAATGGAAATAATATATTATTTATATGTGATTTTCTCATGAGTGACATGTTGGGTTCCTACACCAAGAAATGGAACATGTGTTATAAAAAAATAGTAGTTTTATTTTAACTCATGCTGATATATGTTCTTTTTTATTTTATCAATAATACTTTTAAAATAATCATGATGATATACATTCATCTTTAATAGTGGAATTTGCTACCATGTGTTATTTATTTCACAACCAAGACAATCTATCTTCCCCTAAAAAGTGAAAATTTATAGATTTACATTTCTTTTCCATTTTACATCTAGAAAATTCATCACTTGAAAACAATTTTAGTTTAAAATCATTTCCAGAGGAATAAAATATTCCAAGATCAAAGGTTCCATTAATTTAATGAATAATTATTTTTAAAACCATATGATATAATTATTTCATATTTAGTTTAAATATCACACACAAGAATATAGAAAACACTAAATAAGGATTAATAGCTATGAGTTATAATGATATTTGAATAATCCCCTTAATTTTCTTGATCAAATAGTTTCCACATTTATCACAATTTATAGTTTTTTAGGTTCTGATAGGAGTACATATATTTTTATCATTATAAAAAACAAATACTTTTTTCAAATATTTTTATACGTATGTTGAGATAAAATAGATTCATATGGTTTTTGAGAAATTTTATAACTAAGTAAAAATGTCATTTCACCCATAATGCTAATCTCAAACATGGATTTAATAATTTCTAAAAAATTACCTAAAATAGTTTTTTGAGTAGAAAAAAATTAATTTCATGGAAATAAATTTAATATTTATGGTAGCTTGAAAAAAAAATTGTAAATAGTGTTGGATTTGTAGTGCCATTAACAATGTTTTATGGAAGTAAAACTATTATAATCCTATCCTAACAGGAACATGGATATTAATTAAGTCTATAAGTGACTTAGTAAGTTCAATAAAATACTCCTGATGTTTTTTATTTTCAAAACATGGTGGTTATTCTATATATATTTTCCCCTGTACACATCTATTTGGAAAATAACACTTAATATCTATTTGATAAAAAATAAAATTTTATTTTGTGGAAAAGGATATATGTATATGAAGATAGTTAATTATTACTACTTGTGAAAATGTTTCCTTATAATCCAGGCCTATTTTATTATAACCCTTATAAAAAGTCTCTCTTTATTCTTAAGGATAATTCCTTTTTTGTCACATCTTTTTCTATAAAATCTATTTTACTCCAATCATAGGAAGATATTTAATGCATTCTACCAAATTCAATATTTTATATCTTTTCAATTCATTTTATTCATCTATAATTTCTCTTATCCAACATTCACCCCCAAAAGAATCATTGAATCTCTCAGATTCATACTCAGATCATAATTTACAATGTTTGCATTCATTTATTCAATGACTGTGATTTTTTAATGGTTTACCAACATCTCTAATTATATTATCAATGGTATGATTCCTTAAGATCGACTGATTTATTAGATAAGTAAAATATTATTCCTCAAAAATAGTTTAAATTTATTCTAATGGTAAAACTTTTGAAATTATTTCTTCTATTTGTCTCATATCCAATAAATTTACTAATATGGGTTGAAAAAAGGTTTTGAAAACAATATATGAAGATATTAATTCTGGATGTTTAAAATCAAAGGATAATTTTTTTCAAGACTAACTACACCATTTCATCAATGGTGAATGTTCGTTTTTCAGAAAAATGGAACTCCTTACTTATTGTATAATATCAAAGAAATATTATTTCACAATATTCTGGATCAAATTTATATAAATTATCTTTCATATTTATAATTAATACTTTACATTAAAAAAATATGAAGAGAGTTTTGAATTTATTCTAGTAAACAACTCAAAATAAGTTTTATTAATAAAATGTTAATGTAAAACTCTATTTATAATATAACGAAAATTTCTATCCAAATCATCCAAATAAAGTTTAGCAATTGATTATTCAATGGACACATCTCTTATAATTTCATGAAGAACTATATTTATTTATCTAAATACTCTATTTTTTGAGGATTTCTATGATATGATATGTTGTCTGTAAATCCTTTTTCACTATAAAAAGTTTCAAAACAGAAATCTTCAAAATCATCACCATGATCACTACGAATAGTAACCAAAGGTAGTTTGTTTAACATGGTAAATATTTTTAATTAATAATCTTCTTTATTTTTATATGTAAGATAAACTTAGCTATATATAGTGTAGTCATCAACCAAAACATACACATAATCATTTCCTCCAATATTTATAGTTTCGGTCAGACCAAAAAAATCCATGTGTACTATTTTTTTTTAAGTTGATGTATTCTTGATAGATTAAAATATTGATATATGTTGCTTACTATATTGACAAGGGTCACATAATTTTTAAGAGTTAAGAAAATTATCCTATAAATATTATATTAAACCATTGATACAATTTTTAGCTAACGTTATAACATTACAATGTCCTGAAATTTTATGCCACAATAATGATTAATATTTAATTGCACTTAGATAAGGTAGATCATAGTTTTTAAGGTATACCGTGTTAAAGGTGTAAAAATTTCCTTTCATATCATAAAAAAGAAAAAATTTACCTTTTGAACTTTGAATAATATATCAATTATACAAAAAATTTAAAAGGTAACCTTAATAACATAAATTTCATTATACTGATGAGATTTTTTGTAAGTCCTATAACATATTAAACAATTAAATATAATGATTTATCCCGAAATTCAATATCACTGATTCAAAATATCCGCCGTTGGGAATTTTCACCAAAAGTCATCATTCAAATTTTTATCATTAGGATTTTATAGAAGAAAATTTAGTTACAAATCTTATGCCTTGGGAAACCACTATCCATATACCATATATTCTGGTTATTTTTACACAAAATAACTCTTGGAAATAAAATATACATTGTTTTTTCTACGCCTAGATTCTTCGGTCATGAATTATAAACAAATAAAAATTTTGGAATCCACATTTATCACACTTTATTATGTTGTATAACTAAAAATTATTTGGAAATATAATCTTATTTAAAACAAAACGAATGAACTCATTTTAGGGAAAACACATTTTTTACTACCATTATCTTTTACATTTCTTACAAAAGGGTGTATTTTTTAAAAAAATATTATGAATATGAATGAGTTTTTTCTAATGTAAAACATATTCCATAAGTTTTTTTGGGTAGACTCAAATTTCTATAAATATTATCAAAAATTTCCATCCCAAAAGTAAAATTTGATGAAATAAAATTTAGACTAAGGATTTTATAATTAACATTAACAACAAATTTTTATCATAATATGTTGATCTAGTGTTATAGTTTTTATTTAACTGTAATAAATGTTTATAAATCAATGAACTATATTTTTGAATTCTATTATTGTATTTATAATTTTTTATTTGGAACAACCATAGTATTTCATATTGTTTGAGTTATTTCTGTCCCATTAAGTTATATATATTCATCTCTTTAAAAAATGTATAATATACTCATCCTCTGATGAAACATTTGTTTCTTCTTCCAAAGAAGTTGAACTATATTGATCATCAGAAGTATCAGGGTAATTTTTATTGAGAGTAACTTTTTATAGAATTCAACAAATAATTTATTTATATATAATTGATTATTATTTGAAATTATAATATAAAATCCCATTACATTCATATTATCACTACTGTTATCAGAAGAACTCTCTGAAAATGAATATCCACCATTAGCACTACAAGTGTCTAGAGCCATCAATATTTTCTTCGATTTTCTATTATAATATTTCATTGAAATTTTTTCTTTTCTCTTTAACCTTAGAAAATCAGAATTTATGTTCCTAGGTTTTTTATATTAAAAAAATAGATCATAAGTATCCTTCTTATCACTTATATATTTGTGATTCTTCCTGTATTTATAATGTCAATATTTCTACCCAACAATATCAATCATTTTTTTCACTATCTGAGAAATTTCACTTTCATTTTCCTCCAAATAACTACTATATAATATAAATTTGAATTTATTCTTATAGGATGATGATTTTGAAACATTATCACTAGGCTTAGGTTTTTTAGTGATTACGTTTCTAGAAATAAAACAAAAGGATACCCCATTTAGCTTATTTTATTTCTCAGCATCTATTTTTAATCAACTCTCATATTTAATTAGATTTCCAATAAAATCATAAAATCAAATATTTATTAGATGTTTCGTATCATCTATTTTTCCTCTTATATTCATATTTATTGGTTATGATATCACTGAAATTTTTGATAATTTTTTCATTTTTCAACTCTATTTCCAAGACATTGTAGGACGTTTACAATAATGATGAATCCTTGATGGATTTTCCCAACTGATTCATCTAAAATTAAATTAAAATCTTGATAGTTCGCATGAAGAATTTATCTTCTAGTTTCCAATGCATTATAGGTTTGAAAATGAGTTACTTCACACATTATCCAAATACTATTGGTAGTTTCAGAAGATGTTATCTGACTATAGATATTCCTTATTTTTTATCATAACAAATTATTGTTAAATATATAGTTCAAATGATATGATGCATTCTCTTCTCTAGTAAAATCTATCACTTACTTATCATAAATTTCCTAATATTAAATCATCATAAATTTTTTTTAACACTAGATTTTATAAGAAATTCCACCATTAAATCTCTCTAAAACTCATAATCTATTCCATTAAAATTTTTATGGTCTACTAGGATTCATAACCTTCACTAAGAACCTTCACTATGAATGGTCATCACTTTCATCCAAAGTGATAAGTATGTTATTGAACCTAACATTAGGTATCACCTGTTTTCAGAAAATAAGAATATTTATCTTCCAAAACATATAATTTTTTAACCCAAATAATAGAACAATAATTTTAATCCTTTTCCCTAGGATCCCTAGATCTATCTAATAAAACACCACTTTCTCTCTATGCCTAGGATACCTCTATCAATACGATCAGATAAATGAAATAAAAAAACAGAAGATAATTTAATATAGAAAACTCACATAATTAATGATCTTAAAAGATCTCTAATGATTACATTATGAAGTGCACATAGAAATGAGATGTTAAAAATCATCAAGATTGTGTGATGTAAGTTTCTTATTCTCCACAAGTTTGTGGTCTTATTTATAGATAAATTTTTCGTGGTAGGATTCCACACTTCATGAGATCTGTTGAAGTTGCATCGAAAAAACATTTTATTCTCTCAATGACTTCATCAAATCATTACTCTGTCTAATTATTGTTAGAAACAACACCATTACAATTCCTTGGAAAGAGTTTTTTCGTAACAATAGTAAATTTTCTTCTACTACACTTTGTAAAACTTCATCCAGTGGAATTTCCAAGTGTCCACCTAATATATTATGTTTTTATTTGTCTAGTGAAAATTGTAATTAATTTCCAAATATATTATATAAATCTCCTTTTGAATGAATTTATGAGTGTTCATCTGATATAATTTATAATTTCAAAGTTTTTAAAATTTATTTAATGTATTCGGTGAAACCAAAAAATTTATACCTATAGAAATTCATACACAAATTCTTATTTTTTGAATAAATAATGATTATAAATAGAAACAATTTAATAGTGAATGATGATTTTGAAAATTAAGAGTTGAAATAAATCATTTGAATCAATAATCCATAGTTCTAATTCAATGAAATGGTTAAAATCCAAGGAATAAAAAATAGACTGTTATACACTAACAAAGATTAAAAATTGTTAGATGCTCTTGAATAGGTAATATCTATAGGTTCCAAGTGTGATTTCTAATATAAAATTGAGATAGCTGGTATGGTGTCTACATTTAAAGAATATTTACTTGAAAAAGGTTACAAAAAAAATCGGGGAGATTACTATAAAGTAACCCTTTCACTTATTATAATGATAAAGTCCATTGATATATTCTGTTTCATAAAAGGTCATTAGAGTTATGATATATATCAAATGGACGTAAAAAATATTTCTGTAATAGGAATTTAATCTAATATGTGTATATGATACAAGAAAAACATTTTAAATTTCCAAATGATATTTCTATGGTATGAAAGTTGTAATTATTATTTTATGGATTAAAGTGATCATCTTACAGTTAGAATATATACCACGATGATATAATAAAATTGTTGGTTTTATACAAAAATGTGGATGAATCTTGTGTATATAAGTATACCATTGGGAATATATTGGTCATTAAAAATTTTTGGTGGGTGAAATATTACTTACCAAAAATGATATTCAGACTCTTTACTTTGTGAGGATGTGGCTGGGAAAATTCTTCTCAATGAAATACATGGGTGAAGAAGCCTATATATTGGGTATGTGGATCTATAGATATAGGTATAAAATGTTTCTTGTACATAGTTAGGATAAATACATTGTTAAAAAAATAAATTGGTTTAAAATAGAGAATTCCAATAATGGGTCTTTTCTAGTATTATATGGAGCAAATATGAAGAATGTTAATGATCCCTCTAAAGAGTTAGAAAGGATTGATGGATTTCACTATGCATCCATTATAAGATCTATCATGTATTCCATGTAATTCAAATGAATTGATGTTTCCTAGGCCATTGACATAACCAATAGATACAAATACAATTCATGTGAGAGTTAATAAATTTAAGTAAAGAACATACTAATGTACCACATAAGGACTAAGGATATGTTATTGGTCATTATAGGAAAATATTATGTCTATGTAAAAGGTTACACATATGTGATTTTTAATTCTAAGAAAAATGATATAAAGTATCAATTTTTTTTGTGTTCTTCCGAAATAGGGGATCTATCACATGGAAGAGTTCCAAACAAGACATCATAGTGAACTCAATGATAAAGGAATAGTACATTGATGTATTAGATACAATAAATGAATTTGTTAGGATGGGGATGTTCATATATTCACTTGAGGTGGATTCTAGTATTCCAAGAGAAATCAAGATATACTATGATAACACTGGAGATATCTCTCAATCTAAGGAACCCTGATCTCACCAAAATACTGAACACATCCTTTGGATATACCATTTATTATGGGGGATCGTTTAGAGTTGAGATGTAAAGATCAGTTGGGTGGATAAAGATTTCAATGTAGTAGATCTATTGAAAATCCATTACTGCATAAAATACCATGAGGGTTGTGTTAGGATTCTTGGTATTTGATAATTAAGTGATTCATGTAGTGTATATTAATGTATCATGACTTTATATTAATGGAATCCTCAATTTATCAATCATTCATATGTGCTGCAATTTTTCATTGCAATAATGGTTGAATGGTGATATCCAATAAAAGTAAGACTTTCAGTTGTCCCTAGTCAATGATCATCACGTTGTAATATGGGTTGTGATGATATGTAAATATTATATGGAATATATTTTTTTATGAATTAAAAATGGTTTTATATAAGATATAAAGAATATATTTATGAGGTAATAAGTACATAATTATTATATGGATTGAGTCCCTAAAAAATATTTTATGGAATTTAAACAGTCATTAATATACATAGTTATGAAAGCTTATAATCAATCCTTATTACCTAAGGCAGATGAGATGCCTAGAAGTAGAACCTTAAACATTTATAATTACACAATTATAAAAATAAACTTAGATAATATTATTGTGGTTGGGTATACTAATTATTATGAAGTTGGTTGGATCCCAACTAAGATGGGGTTTGTCCACTTGAAAGAAATGTAATGACTTATGTCCTTTGATTTAATTAACTTAATGAAATTAATGTTCATTCATATTTGAGTCACTTTTGATGTGTTTAACTACTCATATGAGGGGTATGTGATATAATCCTCTTTAAGATGAATTACATGTGATGTATTCATCGACTTCACCTCTCCTTTTCCAAGAATTACAAAAAATGAGATTTCATATACAATATTGACATTGGTACATGTATAGTGGTCTCTTTATGTCATGGAAAATGGATTTTATATGTGTACATATAATGATATGATACATCTTGTGGTGGAAAAGGTTGTGTAGAGATATGAGTATATCTTTTATTAAGACCACACTAAACATCTTAGTAGATTGAGTAGAACTGATGCTTTTCTAGAGGACAATCATTTCTAATATCTATAAAATTTTAACTATATATCTATTTTCTATAATTTTTAGGATCACAAGGTTAATCAGTTAGGAATCTGGGTAAGGATTAATTTTTGGATATTTTTTTATTCTGAAATGAAATGTGTATGAAAAAACCATACCCTAAATGGGTTTTTGATAGATTCAATTAGAGTTGTGATTTTTTCATAACTTCGTTATGAAAATTTAGATAATTTGTTAGATTGTTCTAAGTAAACAAAAATATTAATGTGAACGATTTAAATTTTGGTTCTTGTATCTTCCCATGTTATTTCATTGGATATAATCATTTATGAATTGATTAAATGGAATCCATTATGTATAGATTAAATGGATTGAATTAATTTATGAAATTCACTGAATAAGTATTATATGAATAAATGTAAGTTTATACATTAAATATAGATATCAAATTTAATTGAATGAAACACATTAATAATATCTATACGGAGGGATGAGATCCCTATAGTTGAATGCAACTGATTGTATACAGTCCGCTAGATTCTTTATTCCTCCTGAAACACAGTTTATGACTAGGTGAATATGATAGCACCCCTACTTTTTGGGAAACTCATATAATGTTTTGGGTTACTTTTTATAATTTAATACCTTAGAGTTATAAATCTTTAATTTTGTTCTTTTGTTATCTTCATCAATCGATTTTTTGAAAATTAAAGATAGATATGTCACTTCAGGCATTCACATTATGTTATTTATTTAAAATATAAATGTTTTCTCTATTGTGGATTGATCACAAGACTATAGGTTTACTTATACTTCCAGGTTCATTTGATGATCACCTTAAACTAATCATTTTCATCAAATAACAATATGTATTTCATAAGTTCAAATTCTCCACTACCACCTTTGGATCATAAATATTAAATCTAGAACATCCCCTTCGAGTACATCCCTCCATCCTATAGAACATGTCAAATTCTTCCATGTACATGCATCTAAATTTCCCCTCTTCAACATTCCCACACATGGAAAACACCAATATTAATACTTATACATAATTAACTATGAATTCCATGCTTCTACTAACCTAAATCCAAATTTCCATGGCGAGGGGTCCCTCTCATAATTCTGTTACTCTAAATATATCTTATGGAGAATGATATCCCTAGAATTTTGACACCAAACTATAAATTAGTTTATAAATAAAAACACAAAAATCTCTCTATGATAAATATTTTCATAGGTTAATACCCATATCAATCCACTCAAATACTAATATCTATGCTTTCACCAAATTCCCACTAATCAACTTCCGAAACAACATCACCATTTTTTAATATGACCAAATTATCTTGAAATGTAAAATGGATTAAGTTTTTAGAGTTGTTTTATAGTCTATATTTGACCCTAGGTCATCAATTAAGGATCATTGATAACTTGGAGTGTGTATTTCATGTAAATATTTCAAAATATAACTGAAAATATGGTGGTTTTTGAAAAGAGTTTAAAAATAAAATGACTTAATTTAAAGATTTTGATAGTTTAAAATGAAATTGGAATTTGAAAAATATATGATACATATGTGATAATTTATAATTTATTACACCACTTTAAAGGTTCTTTTTTCTAAATTGATTCTTAGGTTTGGGTGTAATCCTTTGGTTAAGGGTTAACCACGATCTTGGTTACCCATAAAGCCTCTAAAATTATTTACATAGGACTAAACCTTGAAATAACAATCATGTAGCAAAGTTACATCATTTTTTCATGTTTTATGGTATTTTAAGGAACACCAAAATCTCAAATGTTAGGTAAATAAGGGTATTCATATGTTTTCCAATTTGAAAAACATAAGTCAAACGCAAAAATAAATACACACTGATTAGATATGAAATAAAAAATGATTCAATTAAATGCATTAAAAAAGTTAAGATACTTTCAAAGAATAATTCATAACCAAAACATTAACTAAAAAAGTAGAGAGTTATTTTCCAGAACTCCCTATTAAATTGTGTATCTACCTAGTAATGATACCCCATAGTTTAGCCCACCATAGAGAGGAGGCAGAAGCTCGTGTGGAACTTAGCGTTCAACCATGATCTCCCCTTGAGGATAAGGTCCTCAAGTACCAAAATAAGATTATAAGATTACTTTATGAATAAAAAATATTATCACATTACCCCTTTGTTGAACTTACAAATGGACTTCCCAACATGCTAATATATAAGATATGTGGAAGGTGGTTTTGCGAACCCATATTTTGAGATACCACTTGGCTCATGGTTTTACTGACCAAAAAGGCTTATATCATTTTTGAAAAAACAAAAAAAATTATTTCCCCACATAATTAATATCTCAAAAGATACATTGAAAACATTTAGAGGCATACATCCTGCGATAAGGATGAATTAGACAAGTTACCTTGTGACTATGATCAATGAATATTATCTTCAATGATGACACATTTCGATCCTCAAAATGGAAAAATTAGGATTCTTGTTATTATAGAGAAATGTATCCAAAATGGTTTGGAATTAGTATATGAAATCTTATCCTAATTGGATGCATATATTAGGATATGTCTTCATTTTAGTTAATATGTATTCTTGGGATCTAGGGTAGTTTGACCCGTTTTGTTTCATTTTCATCATGGGAACTCTAAATTTCCTCCTCATACAATGTAATAATGAAAACAAGTAAAGTTTACTTTTTTAATTGATAAAAATTAACTAACCGAACCAAATTTAAAGTGAAATTTATTATTATATTATCATTTATGATACAAAATTAGTTTAAATTAGTGTTATAAGTGTGGAAATGAAATATTGAATTTTGGTGCGATCACACCCCACACCTAAACATGTTCACTCTTATAGAATGTCATATTTTCAAAAAATGATTCATAGAGATATTCCCAATGAAGGAAGACATAAATTTCAAAGGAAATATTTTCATCATAGTAATATGAAAGAGTTAAATAATGACACCAGGGATTTATTCTGAGTGATCATGGAATAAAATGTCTCATAAATTGTATCTGAACAAAATTTATAGGGATATATGATAGAAATAAAGGAAATGAATACAAAATTTTACTATTTCTCCAAATCTTTATTTGTGTGTGTTAAAAGTATTTCATGTTTTTCATTCCAAATTATATCCATTAATTAAATTTTATTTTAATCAATTTATTCTTTCATAATTCATTCCATCAAACTCACCCTACGTCCTTTGCAATAAAATTTCATGACCCACTCTCCCAAAAATTACCGGAAGTCAAAACATAACCTCCCAAACCAAGATATTCCCATATATTGTACATTTCATCTATCCTCTTATGATTTATTTTTTTTTTCTTTGTTTTTTTACACGAATACAAAAATTGGATAATGGGAAAACATTCATAGGACAATATATCATAGTAATTAAATAGATAAGATAAGGACCAATCATATGAAAAAATAATTTTTTAAATTTGATAAATAATAACATAAAATATATTTACCTTTTATTATGTAATAAATATTCACACTTCATGGTTGGATGAAAATATGTGTGGAGATATTAAGTGACACAATTTTCTAATTAACTACTCACATATATGGTATAAATATTCTCAAAGTTCTCATAAAGAGACAACCATTAATATCATTGATAAAAAAAATACTAAAAAAATCACCCAAATGTTATATTCATACTAAAATTCACATTTCGTAACTCAAATAATTTTTTTGATAAATGTTAAAACAATGTGAATTTAATAATTTTGATTTTCATTTTAAATAAATTTTTGGATTATGTTGGATTTTAAATGAGTATCCCAGCACAAATGCGATGGTAGGGGTGTAGAAATAGAATTAAAAATGAAAAAATATAAAAAAATAATATATATGATGAAAATCCTCACTAACCAAGGAATACACCCACCCTACCCCCCCCCCCCCCCACCACACATAGAGTATGCATTTCCCTCACTATAATAAATGGAAATGTGGTAAGTAAGGATAAAACCTAGTGGGTTTCACATGTTGGTAGCTTCATGAATGTGGCGTTCCTCTACAGGGGACTTGAGAATGGGTTCATGAATGTACTTGAACCACTACCCATTGTTTGTGAATATTTGTTTGTTTTTTTCATTTTGAACCTAAATAACACTATATGGATAAATATTAGGAGTGGTGTATGGCCATAAACATAGGAAAAAATATAATCTGGGTGAAAATTTAGCCTTTCATTGAAAATAATGATATTCTTCCTAATATATTATTGATGGTGAAGGATGAGGCAATCATGGGTACCCGTGTTTTTCTCTTTATAGATCCATGAGTTCTCATATGAGTCTCTTCAAATTTCCTATATCTTTAGTATATAAAACCTCATATGATCAGTTATATCTGATAGGTTAATATTACATTATTTAACAGCTCAATATGCACGTTTCTTTACATCCATAAGGAGGTGAAATTCTGATTAAGTTTTAACAATTTGAATATTTTTCCAAATTTTCATCAACCAGAGGAAAGCTCCAATTTTTCTTTTGGTATGTACCATTTTTTATAAGATCTTATTATCTTCTAGATTTTAAATTTATTCTTGTTGGTTAGTTTGGGGGTGATATTCAGTAGATAATTTATGAAAAATAACATATTTATTGAGCAATTTTTTCATTTTTTGATTACAAAAATGTAAACCACTCTTGATATTGATTATTCTTATCTAACCAAGCCTACTGAAAATATGAGATATCACAAAAAAACACTCAAGATTCATTGGTCCCGATATTCTTTACTTTGACCCATCTAGAGACATTGTTAATATCTAATAATATGTAAATAAAGAAAAATAAATTTGGAAAAGGCCCATGAATTCAATCCCCCATGCCTCGAATATCTCACAAAATAACATGGGTTATTGGGGTATTTCATTCCTCTTGGAGATATTCCTTGTGAATTGACATCATGTGCATGAATTCTAAAACCAATTGGTATATCTATATAATATGGGCCAACAAAGTCTACAATAATGTATAATATGAGTTTTATGTTGAGAGAAAATGTGGACCCTATATACCAAAGTGTTCAAAAGGCTCAAAATAGTGGTGAAATCATGTTTAGGGACACGCTGACGGATAACCTTGTCATTAAAAATTCCCCAAAATTATTGGTCACCGAAAATGTACTAACATGAATAATTCTTAAGTTTTTCATATTTAAATGTTCTGATATATTTTGAGACCCTATATACTATAAAAATTCACAATGTTCACATTCCAAGGGGTAAGTTCTACCACATCATGAAGTTTCTCATCTGGGAAACATTCTCCAATGTGGAGGGATGCATCCACATTTTCGTCCAATGGTAGGTAAATCATACTATTTTTTATATATACAACCTTTCCCACTCATTTATTTTCTTGAATATTGAGAAAACCCATGGAGGAGGAGTATCTACAATATTAGGTGAGGCCTAGCTTAATATTTCTTGAGGAGAAACTAATAGAAAAATTGATCAGAAAAAATAATTGATTTTGAACCAATAATATATGAATGAATTTTTTATAGGGAAAACACAATAGAGAGATGTTCATTTTGTTGGTCATGTATTTTTTTCAGTGTGTGGTCAAGGGTATGTGAGGCATAATGAATGAAATAAGGATCCCTCTAAATCCTTTATAATAAAACATCGCCAACATCTACATTAGAGGCATACCACATATTTTTTAAGGGGGGTTCCCACCATGGTGGTTGGATGATGGGAGGTGATGTGAGTCTTATTTCTAGTGAGTTAAATTAATCTTAATTTTTTTATTAAAATAAACTCAGAATATTTTTGGAACAATCAAGACAAGGAAAGTATAATGGTACTAATGTATTTAATGAATCATCATTAAAAAGTAGTATGACCCAATAAATATTTCACCTCACAAACACATTTTTTAAATGCAAAGGAAGTAATTATTTAAATTTTTTATTCATAAAATTGAATTCCCTTTATCTAAAATAAATTCCCAAGAACTATCCCCCACTCTACCATGAAATAAAATTTCATATAATTTAATATGAGATCCATTTCAATGAAACAGTGGAGGATAGAACCTAAGTTTTCTAATCAATCTCAATGGAAGATCCATAAAATGTGAAATAATCCAATAAAACACTAATAAAATTCCCAAGGTACATAAAAAAATATTCTCAATATACAATGTTGAAAAGTACCTATATCATTAAAATGGAAAGATAGGACCCTCCTATACAGAAATGTAATGAATGGATATGTAAATATTATCTTTTCTCGATATTAGGGGGTATATAGATGTGAAAACAACCCAAATATCCATAAATTTATCAATAATGGGATATAACATCCAATATTTCTATCATATGATTAATGAAAGGTAGATAATGTGGTCCTTCCATGTGGCACGATTTCGTCGGTGGAAGAAAATACCAGTTCACCATTTATTTTTCACAAGTGTTAGAACCAATTTTATCTATTCATTTAACACTACCATTATTATATTTTTTTGAAAATAGTTTTTATTGGGATAACCCATTTACTATCATATATGAGATAGATGATCCCAATAACCATTAATTTACTACCTTCCAATTTTACCACTTTACAAAGGGTGATATTTAACTAGTTTTGAGATTCAATTATGGACTTCTCCTATAAAATCTTGTATTTTATATATATAAATTTTAGGTATTATATGGATTATTCTTGAGACCAGACGTTGAGATATTGTGAAATTCAGAGGCCCGTTGTGCCCGGAACAAATGTTTGAAAATGATTATAGTATTTAACAGAATGCAGACTTCGTTTTCCTACAAAAGTAAAATAACTCCTAAATAGTTTATCAAACCAGAAATATGAGGTCATTGTTGATTTCAGAATAGAGGCTTTACCCTAGGTGTAACCTAACATTGGTCAGTGCAAGTTGTTTGTGAAGAAGTTTTTTTGGGTGTAAAACAAATAATATAATTAAATAATTTTATGGACATAGTGACACAACAACTTGTTCATTACGTGTGTACTTATGTAAATATTATCGGGATAGATGCATAACACTATAACTTCTAGAGTATCATGAATAGATATCTCTGAGAATTCTTTTTGATGAATAATAACTGATCTAGGATGAACAACAAATGTACATCGATTTTGAAGGATGCCTCCAACGAATGCAACCCAACTTCGTTCTTCACCAGCAATCGATCGAAATCAAGGTTGGACATGTAATTTAGTTTGTTTATTCCCTATTCTTAATTTATATGATGAACACAAATCAACTAAGGAATGGATTTATTTTCGTATCAATCTGTTTATGGGATGTGGTTATTCCATGGGGTTTATTTTATCTGGTTTTCAAACCCAAATCCCCCATTTTTTATTACTAGTGAAGAATTCTTGGACAATGACGATAAACCATAGTTCACATGTCATTCTCCCTTTTAGATTGTGTTCATCACTAGTTGAATCACCTTGGTCCCGACATGATGTTTTTGGGTGGTTGTGAATTCGATTGGACCCCCAAATTTTAGGCAAATTGACAACTGAGGTTGGATCAGTGTAGATTATGATGCAAGGAGATAATTCATTGATTGTTTCATTTTTTGTGAATTAGAGGAGGTACAATGGTTCACTAAAAGAACAATTGATGTGAGATAGTGGCACATGATGATGGCCGCATGGGTTGGCGACAGCGGCAAATGCGGTGGAGATGATGGGGCCGAGGGAGGAAAACATAAGGGCATGGTGGAAGATGCGAGACTTTCCACAAACATGGAGTGGGATAGTGGGATGTTCTAGACTGGTAGGCCAGGTATGATTAGTAGGCTAGGTCAGGCAGGTGGGTCAATTCAGACGAGATGGGCTCTGGTCGAACCTAGGTCAGATATTGGGAAAATGGGGTGGTTACCCACTGCATTCGTACAAAAAAATCGACTACGGTGGTTGATCGTGGTGCTATAAAATCTAAAGCTATCATAGGGGAAGTGACCGTGTGATGGTTATGCGGGTAGTGGACCATGATGGTTGACTGTGGTGAATTGGATGGTGTGGTATGTGGATTGACCATGATGGTCGGTCCACGAGTGTCTGTTCCACGCGATAGGTGGACTGGCCACTAGGTAGGTGGACCGACCTTGTTGGTAGGTGGACCTACCACAATAGTTAGTGAACATGCTTAGGTAGGTCTTCGTGTAGATTTATTCAAATAGTCATAAATACTAAATAGAGCATCCAAATGGCATGTCATCAATGGTTGCGTAACCCATATTTTACTAAGGGTGACTCATGAACAATGATGTGTACATTATTGTGGTTTTAGGCTCTTGTTTTTCATTTTTTTAGAAGTATAGGCTTATATTGTTCCCTTTGTCCTTTCCTCATGCGTACAATGCTACATTACATATACATCACTAGATTTGAATCCCCTCTAGAGGTCGAGTCTTAGATAGTGTGTTATGCCACCACTCTGTGAGACTTGAGTGTCATCCTCTATCATCCCTATTAGTGTTTGTGGAGTCATCATTATCTCCCTGAGTTGTACATTGATCATCCATGTAGAGGGCCTCATGAGTAAGGTTTGTAGAATATGTGGCATACCATCTTATATATAGTAGGTTGATTTAGATTGGGTTCACGGTGTCCCCTAACGATTATGGGTGTTCCCCCTATTTATGTATTATAGTATTCTCAGACCGGTGCATTATCTTGAGGAAGGACCCATATGAGAAAGACCTCTTCATCGAGATTCTCTGATGATAACATGAATCGAGGAGTTATTTTTACCCGAACGAGAAATGCTTCGAGAAGAATCCTATCGCTAGTAGTTGGTTATGACATCCTGATGGTGTGATTTATTTCTTGAGTATATATGGGTTTTCTTTATATACTATATCTATTATATATTGTTACATCTTATATTGATCTTACTATACTTTTTTCATCATGTTTAGTGTTTTTGGGGTGTCCAACTGAGTATTTTTATACTCACCCCTACAGAGGATTTTCCCTCATGTGTCATGTATTGTTTAGAAGGACACCCTTTTGATGGTTTACTAGGAGGACCAGGAGAAGGTGTTGCATAGATGGAGATGGGAGGACCTAGGTTCTTTCAGGGACCGTACATATAACATAGTCCTTGCATTTGGATCAGTTTGGAATCTTTAAAATTTCAATCAGATTTGTGTATATACTCTTTGTGGCGGTCTTGTATTTAGACTTGTTTAATTTTCCATTACATTCTATTGTACTCTAGTAGTGGGATCATAGTTATGTGAATTAATTATTTATGTTTTTTTACATTTTAGCATTTAATCTTGGAGATGTGTGCCTGTGTACAAGTACTTAGGAAAAAGTATCCCATTATTTAAAATGCCTACTCAGTGACAGTCACCATCCCTTTCCATCCGGAGGTAGGCTTGGGGTAGTCACAACATGGGCCCCTCTAGGACGGTCATGAAAAATTGGTATCCAACATGGTCAGTTCTACCTTATGATAGGGAGTCGATGAGGTTGGTTTGGGGAAAACATGTTCAGTGTTTTGAGTCCAAATAATAGGTTAGGGACTCTAGTGCTGGTGTGGCGACTGGCATATCCATACACGAAGACATTGAACACCATCATTTTGACTCATTAGATGAGAGCACTGGTTTTAGGAAAAAAAATGGTAGATGAAGAATATAGGAATATTTGTGTCATCTATTTCCTTCTTGAGTCAGCTCCCCAGATATTATCTATTAACTGCAGTACATCTTTCTTTATTTCAAGATTCCACCACATAGACAGCCACCCATTATACCACCACCTAATCTTGATGATGTTTCTTCCCATGATGATGCATTGGTATAGGGGATTGTACTGGATATAGAACATCCAGATAGTTTACCAGTTATACCACTACCCGTTGAGAAACATATACTATCAACACTACTAGATAAGGATGGACACAGGTTGAGTGTGTTGCACGAGTGTCAGGGACAATGACCTCCCAAGTTTTAGGGTGAGATTGGCCCCTAGATGGTTCAGGATTTGTGTAATGACCTAACCCCAGATACCCAAAGTCTATGAAATATTTTAATACATTGGCATGATTACAAGGAATCTAGTCTGGAAGAACTGATCAATTTAGCAGTCTTGGAAAATAGATTACATTCATAAGTTTTACATTACATTATAAAACAACATTGTCTCCATCGGACACATTCATATCACATAGAATATCCCTTAGTCTATTCTGGTAGATTAATCATAAAATAATTCTTCGCATCCTGGGAAAATAAAACATAATAAAGGGGTCAGCTCATATTCTCTATAATGGTAAATAATTTAGAATAAGCTATAAACATTCAAGGAAAGATACGTAATAAAAACAACAGCCTTTTAAACATAAACATGAACATAATATGGAAAAAAATAAATCAAAAATTACCATATAAAAATTCACATGTAAATTATACTAGTCTAATAATCACATGTAATAAATAATTTCATAATGAGGGAATGTATAATGTTGTACATTTTGAAACATTTTGTCAAGGCCTCGGCCATGACATCTATAAATGATTTAGGCCTCGGCCAAAACCATATATCAAATTGGGAAGGGCCTCATCCAATTCAACATCAAATTTTCTCATGAGACCTACTGATGCATCAAGGAGCTATAGCGGGATTCACTAATCACTTACCATGTCCAATTCATTCCTCATATGAAAATGTTGAAACATAACATAAACATTCCTATTCAAACTAGCATAAGATTTCCCAATACTTTAACCATAATCTATAAATAGTATACTAATAGCACATAAATTTCCAAACATATCATAACTCATTCAATACAATATGGAATACTATATTATAACAAATATACCTCAATCAATAATAATATTCAGTAATGGATATTGATATAGTTGAAAATGATCCGTAAAACTCTTTAAGAGAAATACCTCTTTTTGTGAAATCTTTCAAAATTCATACATTTATAAAGGATGTCATTTAAATTATATCTTTGAATCAATGTGTCTCACACCACTTTTAAACTTTTCAAAGGAATTAACATTTTAAAATATTCATGTCCATATAAATTAATCCATAAAACCATTTTGAAAACATGGAAATTAATTATAATGATTTAAAAGAATAAATATTTATAACATTTAAATTGATGTTTTAGTTAAAGAGTCCCTAAAATAGAATCCTTTTGAAAACTCTTTTATGAAACATGGACATGGATAATATATATGTCCTAGTAAATACTTACACATAAACAATCTCGAATAATAATGAGATTTTGGAATTAACCCTTACCTTGCACATTCCATTGGTTGAGGATACATTTAACATCATTTATAATGACCATAGTATTTTATTAATTTATACCATAACCATATAAATATTTATTATATCATACATGATTCATTTATGACTTCATAATACCCATTTAATAATGATTTTCATGTTAAATATTTATAATAGATAGATATATTAAATGGAAAACATAGTTTATGGAGATAGTAGGACGTACGTACGCATAAATGCGTTTTCTGTTTCTATATCGTATTGAAAGGCAGAGAATAATATATATGTAAGTAAGTACATACATATATATATATATATCCATTAGAATTATTATTTCATATATTACATACTTATTAATAATATATATTTTTATAATCATCGATGAATGCTGAACGTGAAAATGAATCTCATCGCGTCGTGGAGACGGTAATCTGTACAACACACTAGACACAATATCATTTCCTTAATGATTAAAAGGTATTTAAATGGATGGTATATTAATATTAAAGAGAAAGTATCATGTTATTTTCATTATTTATATACATATTACTCATCATTATATCCATCCAAATAATATAGTGTTGAATAACAAATTACACCACAGTGTTGAGACGGTAAGTTGTACGTATGCACACATGGTGAAATTAACAGTCATAGGATGGATAGAATACAGAATATAGTTGTGCCATATTTATAATAAAATCACAGTATTTATAATGTACTTTAGTTATAATTTTGGTATATTAATAACAAATAAATAGGAAGTTGAAGAAGAAAAGATCATCGAAAAACGGTGGTGAAATTATTACCTTTTCTTTCAGGTGCATCATTTTAATTTGGAAAAAATGGCTCCTTATGTTGTATTTATGTTCAAGTTAAGGCTTCTAGGTTGAAGTGATTGAATTTTTGAGGAGATTTGGGAAGGTTTTTCCTGAGACAAATGGCTTTGTAGGTGTGATTGTGAGATAATGGGAAGTTCCCTTTTATAAGAGGGGTGAGGGTCAGTTTAGGAAAAAATTAAAGTATTCATTCATTACACAATCATATTCGGTTTATAATGGCTCCAAATGAATTTATTTGGATATGTAGGTGGTTATGGGTAGAAATACTCTCAACCAATAGGTCTTATACAAGTTTAGGTAACCATTTTAACCTTATCTTTTAGATTTAACTCTTAGTTAAATACTTTAACTTTTACCATGTCATCTTGTATTCTTACACTGTATGGTTAATAAAGTTAAACTAAACATCCAATAGAATATAAAGTGGTTCATTAATGACATATATAATATTATTTAAGCCCTTTAGTTGTACCTTATATTTTTAGGAATATTATATCAACCAATAATATAGTATTTGTTTTAAAAATTAATTTATGTCAATTTTAACACTATTTGGTATTTTTTTTTTGAAAATCATAAAAACATTATCACTTCAAAAAAATATTTCTAATCATCCATAACATGTCATATTAACCTATAAAATTAGTGTAATTCATCAAAAGACCCAAATTACATTTATATGGATACTTATAACATCAATTATTTTAATCATTCATTAATAAGGTCATTACTACATCATCAATGTGTCAAAAATAAATTTAATTATTCAATGTCAAAAATTTATAAATAAAATATCATTATGAATGAAATATTTTGATATTTCTAATTATTATTTATAGTCTAATTTATCTTATGTATAACCCAATATTAAAAATGTTTTAGTTATGAAAACATGAATTTAACACTTTTAACTCTTCTTTAAATATAATAATAATAAATGTCCTAATATAATCCAAGTGGACCTAAAGGATAATATTTTATTCCTAAGGTTTTTTTGTCGAACTAAACTTATCCAAAAGAATTATGACATGTGTTAGGGTATTTATAATATCATTTTTACCCTTAATTACCCTATTTACTTTTAACCGTGGTAAATAAGTCAAAAGTTACTATTCCTAAAAAAATATTTTCATCTTATTGAACAACATTTTACTTACTGAGGTTAACCGTGTCTCTAATATTTTTTAAATTCAAATAAAATAGGTTGTAAAATTATGTTTTATGCAAAATTTCAAATGCTCCTAGAAGGTGGGTAAAATTAGGTAAAAACTTACATAAAAGTTTAAATATCTAAACATATTATAAAATGACTCCAATGAATTACATTGAACATATATAGGTATTATGTATCTGTTTTAACCTAAAATAAATTAAATTTAAATAACTAATTACTTAAATAAAAAGTCGGTTTTAAACAATAATGAAATGTTTTTCACTATTCATCAAAAATTGAAAGTTGTCAAAAAATACCAGAAAATCACCCCATGAAAATTTTGATATTCCAAATTAAAAAATGAATTCTATTTTAAAAAATTAAAAACATAGAAGTTTCATTTATTAATTTAAAATTAATTCCCTTTTTCAAAACCAAAAGGAGTGTTTAAAAAAAAATATAAACTATCAAAATATTGACATGTGTTTATGTCAAATTTTAATGTGAAATTACATATAATGACCAAAATTGTATTAAATGATAAAAATATAATCTAATTATACTTCCAACCCATTCAAATTTATAAGTGAACACTATAAATTATTTTCATTAAAAATGAATTTTTTAGTTAAAATTTAGTATTTTCACTATTCATCCAAATATGAAAGGTATCAGAAAAACACCAAAAATTTATGGAAACTAAATTTTTATGTCTTGATTATAGAGAAGACGTTTATTTTGTCAAATTTAATATATAAAAGTGTCAAATATTGGATTTAAAAAGGGTTCACCATTAAAAGGTGGTATACTTTCATTTTTTTAAAAATACATCTTTTATCTGAAAAAAATAATTTGTTCTTATATTATGACTAAGAAACACATAATATGGATTCTAAAATTTTATAGTTTATATAATCTTCAAAATTCTATTAACAAAATACATAATAGCTATTTAAACTACTAGTTTGATATGTTGTGGTATTCTCAAACTCGGTGTTGTGTGTAGAGCAAGTTATTGAATTACTTTGAAGAAATAATTTACTATGAAACCTTGGGGTGTTAATTTCTCCCCTACATCAGTAAATTTTTTCCTTTCAATTTGGGTTTTTTCAAAAATAAAATATTTAAAATAGAATATTCTTTTTTTGGAAAACCCACATCGAAAATATGGCTAATAAAATTTAGACTTAATAATAGGGAAAGAGAAATGAAAAGGTCACTACCAAATTAGGGTTTTGAATAGGAAAAAATTGGTGGAAATAATAAAAATATAATTGGAGGAAAAAAGTAAATATTTATAGATGGTGATTGAGGTCATAAATCACAAACAAGTGTAACATTTAGATCTTCAAAGCCATCAATATATGATGATTTAAAACACCACTGGTCCAAAAAAAACATAAGGTATTATGATAACATACCTTTGGTTTTAAGATTCCCTCTTTAAAGTTTAATAATTAATTTCATCGTAGAATCAGAAAAAAATATTCTTCGAATGTGGAGTTTCATACCTCAACTAATTCCTACCAAAAACTCATTTTTCACTCCAAATGATAATAGAATTAAAAAATATTCTATGTATCCTTGTCATATAGGGTTCCAAAAATAATAAATTTATAAATCATTTGTCAGACTATTTAGAAAAAACTATATTATAAAAACCAAGACATCATGTAGTCCAGTGGTAGGTGATATAGCCATGTCGCCCTTCGGTTGCGAGTTCAAGTCTCACGACCTTACTGAACATAATGGGTTGTCGTCCGACCTTTGGGTTGTCATTTTTATAAAAAAAAATACAAAAATAATATTAAGAAATGTGTTAACCATAAACCATAGTGTCAAATGTCCAACTTAATCCATTCCTACTTTTAGACCTATCCAAAATACTTGTGTCCAAACTCATAGTTCAAAATTAATAAGTAAGTTCAACATATCATAATGAAGATATTTTTTCCCACATAATAACATTTGAGTACCTTCATCGTGTATTCTCTTAAAACCTGGTAACACCCTCATTTACCATAAAAAATTATTGATTACATTCATTCTCCCTTATTCCTTATAGAATACAATATATATTCCTTATATCTAGAAAATTTGAATACTCCAACAATGATGGAATAAACAAACCATTAATCAGTTCCATGGTAGTCAAGAATGTAAAATATAATTTATCCAAATCAACCATCTCTAATTCCAAAATCACTACCTCAGTATTAAGACCATATTAAGGTATCACTTTCCATCAACTATATATTTTCCAAAAAATTTAACCTGAAAATGTCTCACATTACTTGGTACCATACAATCTCAAATCTTTAATGGAATAGTACTTCAGTACAATCCTTATATACTTTATAATTATTATAACTTGTAATCAAATGACACAATTCTTTAATAACGACTTAAGAACACTAATCATTCCTCTTCATCTGCGGTAGTATAATAACATGATTATTATCCAATATCATCATTTGTTGTATAATATGATGACTAGGAAATTGATTCACGTAGTGTCTCAACTCCTTGCAGATGAAGCATTTTACATTTAAAACCTTTTTCTTTCCCTTGAATCATGTACTTGGTGTCCTTTTTCTTTATAATTATAACAAACTCCCATTCTCTTTAAGCATTTACCAAGGTGATTCTTTCCACAATTATCCCATATAGGAAAATACTTATTTACCCTCTTACCTTTATCCATATTTCTCTCTAAAATCATTTTCTTTTCTTGCTTCCCTTCAAATCTATAGGACTCAAGGAAAACTTTACTTATCTTATTAACACATGATACTATTTTCATCATATGATGAAAATACATGGGAGACTATTTCCCTTATAAATTTTGGCTTATGTCCATGAAATATATGATCCTTCTTACTCTTTGGATCATGCATATTTCTAGAGTTCTCATTCCTTCTACTGGGAACCATTTCTAAATATTGGCATACACTATATTAGTTTAGGAATCACAATACATAATTCCAAACTTGTAAGACACATAACATACATTGAAAATTTTGTGGATATATTCCATAATCATAAAAATTCATTCTTTATGGAAGTATATACTCATAAATACTTTATAATGGTTGGTAATAAAAATGTGAATTATCATAAATATATCCCCCTGGAGTGTCGTAACCAAGAGTGTAGCAAGGCCTATTGTCATGCACCAGTTACCATTCGAGTCTAGATCAAAGTAGTGTTTTTGTGTTTTACCCCTAGGTACATCTGTGCAAGAGCCGCATCAACCTGCTTGTATCCAGACAAGGATGTATTTTTTTGGAAGACTCACAAAACCTCTACACTACCAATTTTTTTGGATGTTCCTCTACACTAATTCTCAAAATCTATCTTATGGTAGTGTTCTCTAATAAGAGTTTTTCTAAATCATGTTTCCAAGGTTTTTTCTAAACTTCCTCTGATACCAACTGTAACGCCCCAACCCCAATTACCCAAAGTCGGTGCATTTGTTTAATACATTGGCATTATTCCAAGGAATCATGTCACAAAGAACTAATCAGTTTAGTAGTCTTGGAAAATAGATTACATACATAAGTTTTACATTACATTATAAAACAACATTGTCTCCATCAGCCACATTAATACACCTTAGATTGTCGCTTATTCTATTCCTACAGATTAATCATAAAATACTTCTTAGAAACCTGGGAAAATAAAACATAATAATGGGGTGAGCTCATATGATCATTAAGGGTAAATAATTTAGCGGAAGATATAAACTTTTAAGGTAAGATGTGTAAAAAAATAACATCCTTTTAAACATAAATATGAACATAATATGGAAAAAATAAATCAAACATTACCATATAAAAATGAACATAGATATTATACTAGTTGAATAATCACATGTAATAACTAATTTTATAATGATAGAATGTACAATGATGGCCATTTTGAAACATGTTTTCAAAGGCCTCAGCCAAGACTTCTAAAAATGATTTAGGCCTCGGCCAAAACCATAGATAATATTGGGAAAGGCCTCAACCAATTACACATATAATTGTCTCAAGATACCTACTGATTAATCGATGATCTATAGCATGAACCACACATCTATTACTATGTCCAATTCATTCCTTATATGAAAATTTTGAAACATAACATAAGCATTCGTATTAAAACAAGCGTAAGAAATGTCAATACATTAACCATAAAACATGAATGGTATAAAAATAGCACATCCATTGTCAAATATATCCTAACTAATTCAATACTATATGGAAAATTATATTATAACAAATCAAAATTAATCAAGAATAATATACAGTAAAGGATGTTGATATAGTTGTAAATGATCTGTAAAACACTTTGAGGGAAATATCTCTTTTTGTGAAATCATATAAAATTCACGACTTTATAAAGGAATTCATTTAAAATATATTTTTGAATCAATGTTTTCCAAACCAATTTGAATATTTTGAATGTAATTATCATTTTAAAACATTCATGTCCATATAAATAAATCGTTAAAACCATTTTGAAAATATGGACATTAATGAGAAAATTATATAAGAATAAATATTTAAAACATTTTAAATGATTTATTAGTTAAATAGTCCCTTAAAAAGAATCCTTTTTTAAAACTATTTTATGAAACATGGACATGGATAATAGATATGTCCTAGTAAATACTTACAAATAAACAATCTTAGATAATAATGAGATTGTGGAATTAACCATTACCTTGCACATTACTTTGGGCGAGGATACATTTAAATTCATGTATAATAAAAATAGTATGTTATTAAATTATACCATAAACATATACATATTTAATATATCATACATTATTAATTTATGACTTTATACTACCCATTTAATAATGATTTTTATATTAAATTAACATTTCAGATAATAATCACATTCTTTATCGTACGTCTTTTAAATTGTTATTCTTGATTGTATCATTTAGATAATGATTTAGATACTTCCAGAATTTAATACTTGATTTATATATCACATATATTTAGAATATAAATATTTATAATAGATAGATATGAGAAATGTAAAACACCGTTTATGGAGATGGTAGGCCGTACGTATGCATAAACGTTGTTTTTGTTTTCATATCGTGTTGAACAGAAGTAAGTGCATAAGATATACGTATGTATATATACATATATATATATATATATATATCCAGTAGAATTATTATTTCATATATTACATACTTATTAATAATATATATTTTTATAATCATCTGTGAATGGTGAACATGGAAATGAATCACATCGCATCTTGGAGATGGTAATTCGTACGTACGCACGAGAGACAATATAATTTCCTAAATGATTAAAAGATGTGTAATTAAATAGTATATTAATTTTATAGTGAAATTATAATGTTATTTTTATAATTTATATACATATTACTCATCATTATATCAATCCAAATAACATAGTTTTGATTAACAAATTACACCACGATGTGGAGACGGTAAGCCATACGTACGCATGCATGGTGACATTATCATTCATAGGATTAATAGAATAATAAATATTTTTGTGCCATATTTATAATAAAAACACATTATTTATAAATTATAGGAGTTTTTATTTTTTTTATGGTAATAACAAATAAAGAGGAAGTGGAAGAAGAAAATAATTTTTAAAAAGGGTGGTGAAATTATTGCCTCTTCTTTCGGGTGATTCCTTTCGATTTGAACAAAAGGGATACTTAGAATGGATTTATGTTCAAGTTAATCCCTATAGGTTTAAGTGAGAGACGTTTTGAGGAGACTTTTGTTGGTTTTTTATGAGCCAAATGTCTTTGGAGGTGTGATTTTAAGAGAAGGGAAAGTTCCTTTTTATAAGAGGGGTGAGGGTCACTTTAGGAAAAGATTAATGTATTAATTTATTATACAATAATATTCGGTTTATAATGTATCCAAATGAATTTATTTAGATCCTTAGGTAGTTATGGGTCTAAATACCCTCATAAAATAGGTTATAGACATGTTTAGGTTACCATTTTAACATTATCTTTTAGATTTAACTCTTAGTTGAATAGTTTAACTTTTACCGTGTCTTCTTTTATTCTTACACAATATGGTTAATAAACTTACTCTAAACATCCAAGAGAACCCAAAGTTGTTATTTAATGACATATATAATATAATTTAATCCCTTTGGACAAGCCTTATATTTTTAGGAAAATTATATCAACCAATAATATAGTATTTGTTTTAAAATTTAATTTATGTCAATTTTGACACTATTTGGTATTTTGTTTTTTTGAAATTCATAACAACCTTATCACTTTGAAAAAAATTATCTAATCCACCATAAAATTTCATATTAACCTATAAAATTAGTTTAATTAATAAAAGTCTTAAATTAAATTTATTTGGAAATTTATAACATCAATTATTTTAATCTTTCATTAATAAGGTAATTATTGTATCATCATTGGGTTATAACTACATTTAATTATTTTAATTATGAAAATTATAAAAAAATTCCATTATATATGAAATATTTTTATATTTCTAATGAATATTTATAGTTGAATTATCTTATGTATAACCCTCTTTTAAAAAATGTTTAATTATGAAAACATGAATTTAATACTTTTAACTCTTCTTTAAATTAATTAATAATAACTGTTCTAATCTAATCTAAGTGGACCAAAAGGATAATATTTTATTCCTGAGGTTGTTTTTGGTCGAATTAAACTTATCCAATATAATTAAGACATGTTTTAGTGTAATTATAATATCATTTTTACCCGTAATTACCCTATTTACTTTTAACCGTGGTAATTAAAAGTCCAAAGTTACTATTCACCAGAAATTTTTTTCATCTTATTGGACAAAATTTTACTTACTGAGGTTAATTGTGTCTCACAAATTTTTGAAATTCAAATCACATAAGTAGTAATATTATTTTTTTGAAACTTTTCAAATGCTCTTATGTGGTGGGTAAAAGACGGTAAAAAGTTCAATAAAATTTTATGTATCAAAAATTATTATAAAATGACTCCAATGAATTAAATTGAACATATATAGGTATTATTTATCTTTTTACCTAAAATAAACTAAAATAAAATAACTCATTACTTAAATAAAATGTTGATTTTAAACAATAACACAGTGTTTTCACTATTCATCAAAAAATTGAACGTTTTCATAAATTCACCCTAAGATAATTTTGATATTAAAAATTTAAAAATTAATATTATTATACCAAATTAAAAACATGTAATTTTAATTTATTAATTTAAAATTAATTCTCATTGTCAAAATCGAAAGGCAGGTTTTTAAAAAACGTAAAAACTATCAAAAGATTGACATGTGTTTATGTCAGATTTAAATGTAAAATTACTTATAATGACCAAAATTGTATTAAATGATAAAAATATAATCAAATTATACTTATAAACCATTCAATTGTATAATTTATCACTAAAATTATTTTTATTAAAAAAGTTGTTTTTCGTTAAAATTTAGTATTTTTCACTATTCACCCAAATATGAAACTTATCAGAAAACAACAAAAATTGATGGAAAATAAATTATTATCTCCTATTCTAAATAAGAATTTTTTTTACCAAATTGAATATATGAAAGTGTCAAATATTGGATTTAAAAAGGGTTGTCCATTAAAAGGCGGTAAAATTGTATTTTTTTAAAAATACTTCTTTTCTTTGATAAAATGAATTTGTTCTTATATTATGTATAAGAATCACATAATATGGATTCTAAAACTTTATTGATTATATAAAATTCAAAATTCAGTTAACAATATTCATATCCTCTTTTTGAGCGGCTAGTTTGGTTTGTCGTGGTATGCTCGAACTCGGTGTTGCGTGTAGTGCAAGTTATTGAATTACTTTGAAAAAATAATGTACTATGAAATCTTGGGGTGTTACAATTTTCTAGAGGCAGTCAACATTGTTTTCTACCTTATGAGGATGACTACCAATCAGATGACAGTCCTTTCCATGAGTCTTCTCCAAGGCTCTATGGGGTGATGGTAGAGCTTGGTGACTCAATCACATGACGAGATAGCTCTCTTCTGGTAATAATTCTAGAGTATCTTAAGAGAGTTGTTATATCCAGCCACATTGATATTGGTATGCATATAGGAACATCTAAATTTGTAGTAGGGAAGTATGACCCAGTTGGGGTAATCAACAAAGTTTACTTATTTTTCACGCTACTCGTTGGATATGGCATGAGACCAATTCTTCAGGGTTTGGACCTTCATGAAGGGACAACGCCAGTACATTTGGGAAATAGGTATCCTGCTAATAATTTTTACTTATTTAGGGATACATAATAAAGGCTTATTAGTGGAAATTTTTATAGCAAAGCATGAACTAGTAGTTGGAGATATTAGTTTGAACTCATTAGCTAAGACCTCAGTGGTAGGTAGATGAAGGCAGTCACAGGGATTCAGGAAGGTTAGACACCTCATGAGGTGATCCTAGGACAAATTAAATATAGTTTATGGATCCCAGGGAAGCTCAAATCATTAAAGGGATATGAAATGTTTCTCATGCGATGGTCTGGGATATATGGCATAAGATTTCTAAAACTATTTATAGCTGATCTAGAGATGGTATAGGGACCACCAAAATAGATATAAATATAGGAGTAGGTTTTTCTGTAGGTCAGAGGGTGTGGTAGAGGGGTTTACAGAGCAGTAGGAGGTGGTCAGATGATTGAGCTATTACCACCACCACCCCCAGGTTGTCCAGGCCAGGCTCAAGGAGAAGGTGGATAGGGGAGAGGCTAGATACAGGCTATAGAGGCTTATAACCCTGAGGCTCCAGGGATGATACCAGGTAATATATATGTATTTTTTATCTTATCTTGAGTATTGATAGACATAGGTGTTATTCATTATTTTCATTCCATGATTCTTTTTCAAGACTCGTAGCTTACATTTGAACTGTTGAATTGATTTTTATTCTTA